>OX467715.1:24679287-25279287 GCA_950111635.1 Agelastica alni
ATTTTATTTTGACATGCAGGTAGGCAGCTGATGACACTAATGCACCGTAAAATTTTCCGTGTGGGCGCTATAACAGTGAAAAATTATTGTTGGAAATAATAAAGCATTGTTTGTAATAAAAATTTTAAATGAAAATAGCTATCGCTTAGAAATGATAAAAAAATGATTGAAAGAATACGGTTTGACATTAACAGAATATTGTTAATGAAAATTATAAATTGTTATAAACAATTTTAAATCGTTTTTTGTAATAATTTTAATTATAATAATAAAAACATGTGGTATTTTTTCATTCTTTTCACTGGAAAGTTAGTCGTGTGGACTTTTACGTAGGTACTTTTTTTGCAGAGGTACAGAAAATCTTTTATAGAGAGATTATGAGACTAAAAGCTAAAGGTCTACAGTGAGAGTCCGCTGACTGTATCAGGTCTACTCACTAAAAACTCCACCTCTATTTAGGTAGGTCTGGCTATTGCCTCCGGTGACATTTAGGCCTGTTGGCCCATTGTATCTTGCTTATGTTGTTTTATATCATTGTACCCAATGCAGTACTTTCGTACCTTGTACAAGTTTTGTACTGGATGAGAGCAAATTAGTTCTGGGTCGCCGGATGGCTGCCCAAATATTGCATGTCTTTTTGGGTCCAGTGCCCCGCAGCAGCATAGTATGTGTCTTAATGTTTTCGGATCCTTGCTACAGATTTTGCAGGTTAGGTCTACATTTTACAGTCCCATTTTGTTAAAGTGTTTCTTTACTGGTGCGTGACCGATAAAGAGCCCCTTAGTGATTCTTAGCTGATATCTGTTCATTGCAGTTCTGTCGTTCTTTTGTGACACGGTCCTTTGATGTATTCTTTCCCATATTTGTTTCCTGGTATGCTTTCCCAATAGTTTTTGTGTTTTTCTTAATCCAGTCTTTTACAGACACTCTTACTGTACGCTTCGGTACCCCTAGCATCTGCCCTTGGTATGGGGGAGTTTCCGAACCTCTTCTTGCAAGTTCGTCCGCTTTTTTATTACCTGCAATTCACTGGTGTCCTGGAACCCATATCAGTTTGACGTTATTACGGTCTGCAAGTATTCTTAGTTCTTCTTTGCAGTCCCATACCAGTTTGGATGTCACTTCCTTGCTGTATAAGGCCTTAAGTGCTGCTTGACTCTCTGACAGGATGAAGATGTGCGCGATTTCAACATTCCCCCTATTGTTATCCCTTGTGCATTAAAGGATCACGTACACCTCTGCCTGAAATACCAAGGTGTGGGTGCTTAACGAGTAGCTGATGCTAGTGTTTGGGTTTGTGGAGAACAATCCTGCACCTGCCCCATTACGTGGATACTTGGAACATTTTTAGTTTAAAGTTCTTTATGTTAAAAACCAACATGAAATTTAAACTGTCGAAATATTAATATCATAGGGTATAAAGCTTGAAAAACCCTCATATATTATATCTTTTTAAAAAATGGACGGTATATGTAAACAAAACCTGTATGCATGTTAAAATTGGTATTAATAACAACTTTGTAAAGAACATATTATTTGCTGTTTAAAAATAAATAAACTAATAGACTAAACTATAATAATAAACTAATTACGACGCAAAACCAGTACAGTTATAAAAATTCACCAATTTACTTTTAATTGGTTATATTTTCAAATGATATTAATAATGATATTAATAACAGAAAAATAATAATTAATTTTCAAAAACGCAACCAAAGAGCTTTAAATATTTTACAAGGGATAAAAAAGAAGGTAAGTTTTATCAAAAAATCTTGGAAGTGATTTTGTTGTTTTTTTACGAAATGGAATCTTGGTAAAGATGCAGAAAAGCAAGATGATGAAATTTTTTCACAATTGTAGAAATATAATAGAACGACTCCTTCAATTAAGTCAAGTTTATAATATAAGAAATGTATTAGGTTACTGTTATTTATACTTTCTGTTTCAAAGTAAAAAGTGACATTTTTTATGTCCCTTTTGCACTTTAATTTTATAATATGTTATAAAAGTACAGGGTGGCCAACCGAAAACGAAAAAAACCATTTGCAGGAGGAACCTTGTTAACATTTAAAACAAAAAATGCTTAAACCCGTCGATTTTTTATTAAAGGGGGACACTCTTTGCCGGTATTTTTGACTCCACTACTTTTAACCCCAAGCGAGGGTAAGAATTACCAAAAAACTTTTAAATGACATTGGAGGTCGAAAATAATGTCTTTTAAAAGCTCTGACAATTTTCATTACAATAGTCTTTAAAATTTACATTACCTCCCAATACAAAAATTACATGTTAAAATTCCAATTATTTTAGTTGCTTACTGACTATTTAATTGATTAAATGTTTAAACTAATGCCCGCCCTCTTCCATAAAATAATAAAGCTTTTGTTTAAAACGTTCACGCACATTCCGATAAATTACCGAAGTAATTCGACGGCACTCGTCAACAATTCTTTGATGCAAATCTTCAAACAATGCTGGTTGTGGTTTATACATTTAACTTTTCAGATGTCGCCAGAAAAAAAAATCATGGCGTAATAAATCTGGTGATCGTGGAGGCCATTCAATGCTGCCTATTCTCCCAATCCCATGCCGTTAAAAACGTTAGTCTAAATTCTGACATTTAATTTCTTCGAGTCAACTTGTTTTCCTGCTAATTTTGGTCAAAGTTAATTTTTTACTTATATGTAAAAAGCCTTGTTTCATGTTTTTAGTCTGTAATGCATTAGTCTAAGTCATGTCATCTCCATAATGACTACCCCATCTAGTGGGGGCGTCACGGTAAAAAATAATAAAAGCTATGTTCTCTCTACCCTTTCATAGTCTGCATATTGGGTTCTTCAAAAAGGTCCCCATGTTATGCAGATGTTTCCTCAGACAACAGTACCCTATAACGTTCCCTGTTATCAAATTTTTTCCTTTTCAGCTCTAATGCCCAAATAGCAAGTACAAAGTTTGGTTGCCTCAATATTCTCTTGTGCTACGGGTTCCTAAGTCAGATTCGTTTTTTGCTGCCAGGTTAGCTAAGACTTAACCTTTTTCCTGATAGCAGATTTTGTTATGCCCATAGCCTTTTCGTTGACACCAATACACATGTGTCCCCATTCAAGTTTAACTCGGTTGTGCTTTGCCGGATTTCACATGTACACATGGCATTTTTTAACCATCTTTGAGCTGATTTGGCATTTTCCAATTGCTTGGAGTGCCACTTAGCTATCCGGTAGAATCCGCATGTTCCTGTTTTTAAGGTTTATACTAATATTTTATAGTGCGCAAGCCATGATTGCGGTAACTTCGGCTTGGAATATGGTGGTATGTCGCCTTACTCGCATAGGTATGTTATCTTGGGTGTCTTTCATATATCTCAGCGCTAGAGTTTCTGCTCATCACTGAGCCATCCGTGTCCATATGATCTAGGCCTTCAAACACTTATGAGTTGCAGCCATTTTAGTCTCAGCCGTTACCACAAGGTGTAATGATGGTGCGGTTGGCGTGCTTTTCATAGCACCTGGTATGCAGAGACAGGCCAGTCTTTGCACCGTCGATGGTGCGTTCTCGCCACACTCTGTTCACATTTTTCTAACCACACTACTGAGGCATATAACTAGCCTTACAAGAAAAAAACTTTTTTTAGTAAAAACATTTTTTTCATTTATTCTTTAATTTCACATCATATCCATAGCAAAACAAAGTGGGGTATTAAATTAAATGATGTTGTAGTGCCCTTAGCCAGGAAAACATGCAAAAATCAGTACTTCCAACTGTACAATTTATCTTTGAGAAATTTCTTGATTTTTAAAACTACTTATTACGGCCCCGATGCCGACAAAAATCAACTAAAAGTCACGCATTCATTACGTGGAAATTAGCATTCGGAATTAAACAAAGGATCCCGTGCAATTTAGAACACGTGCACTTATTATGCCAGAACATTCCGAAATCGTCGCGCGCAATTTTTAGCAACCGGCTGTATGGTCAGTGACCAATCAAAAACGCTGAATTTAACACGAGAAGAAACCACATTCAAAACAGTTTCCGGCTTGGCGCCTTTTTCGCATATCATCAGCCAAAGCATGAACACCTGTAGCGTTCAGAGCAATGCTTTAAAACACCACGTGGTAAAATGCACATCAATATAATCAAATAAAATACATCAAATTAAAAGCTAACAAGCAGTTAAATTATTCCGAAGATACAGGAGGCTTTAAACTGTAAGCTTCATGTATTAAAGTTAACAATATATTATCGATGACAAGTGTGTTGTTTCATTTAATGTGATAACAAAATTCACGGTGATAAAAGGCAGTAAAACCTTTAGTCTATAGTAGTAAAAAAATAGATCGACTCAGTGTTTACTGAGTTATCGAAGGATCCAACATCTACGCAGTAAATGACGTCTTTAAAGAGCAAGTAAGTCGGCAGGCAAAAGAGGTTCCTGTGGTAATGCTGCCCACACCTTAAAGCTTTCTACAGCTTACCACACCCAATCTACTCCTCGTCGTCGGCGCCAGGGCGCACTTTGACTTTCAATAAAATTTCCCGACGAAGGCCCACAGGTTGGAAAAAAATCAGAGAGCTTCGTACGAGGGCAGTTTGATAAGTCAGTGACTTTTTGAATTTCCCGCGCAGTTACTCCAAATGCAAAAGTGCTGCCGTCAACTATAATCTATCAGTGGGCAACTTTCTAATTTTAAGCAAGCTACGTCGTGTTTGATAGCCGTTCAAAAATGGAAAAAAGTGAATGTCGTGTGCTGATTAAGCATTACTTTTTACGTAAAAAATTCATCACTGAAACTAAGGAAAGACTTGATAAATACTACGGGGACTCGGCACCATCAATTTCAATGGTTAAGAAGTGGTTTACAGAGTTCCGTTGTGGTCGTACCAGCACTAGTGACGCTGAACGTCCAGGTCGCCCAAAAGAAGTGATCACGCCAGAAATCGTCGATAAAATCCATGAAATGATATAGGATGATTGGAGAATGAATGAAAGTGCGTGAGTTGGCTAATGCTGTAGGTATCTCAATTGAACGGGTACATCATATTTTACATGAATATTTGGACATGAAAAAACTCTCTACGAGATGGGTGCCGTGATTGCTCATACTCGACCATAAGCGCAATAGTGTGACCACTTCAAAAGAGTGTTTAGCGATGTTCATCCGTAATCCGGAAGAATTTTTGCGCCGTTTTTTTACTGTGGATAAAACATGGATCCATCACAACACGCCAGAGACCAAGGAACAATCGAAACAGTGGGTTGCTCGGGGTAAACGTGGACCAAAGAAGGCGAAACAGTCTGTCAGCCAACAAGGTCATGGCCACAGTTTTTTGGGATGTACGCGGTGTCATTCACATCGATTACCTCAAGAAAGGTAAAACGATCACCGGTGAATATTATTCAAAGCTTTTGAACAGATTCGACGTTGATTTGAAGCAAAAACGGCTGCATTTGGCGAAGAAGAAAGTGCTGTTCCATCAAGACAATGCACGTGTGCACACTTGTTTAGTCACGATGGCCAAAATCCACGAGTTGGGATACGCATATTCTCCAGATTTTGCCCCCTGCGACTATTTTCTGTTTCCAAACCTCAAGAAATGGATGGGCGGTAAGAGATTTGAGTGGAATAAAGAAGTCATTACGGAAACAAACGCGTATTTTGAGAACTTTGAAAAAACCTTTTATTTGGAGGGAATAAAAAAATTAGAAAATCGCTGGACTAAATGTATCGAGCTAAAAGGTGATTATGTAGAAAAATAAAATGTTTATTTGCGGAAAAAAATTTGTTTTATTCAAAAAGTCACTGACAATTCAAACGGCCCTCTTATCATCATGCACAAGGGATTTGGAAAAAAAATTTGTTGACAATCGATACTGTTTTTCAGCGATTTTAAATTGTTGTTAATAAACAATTAACAATTCCGACCAAGGTTGCAAAGATATCTGAAAAATTCTTGGACTATCTAACGGGTTTTTGAAAAACGAACAATTTAAAAAAAATTGCAATATTTTGATTACCTCCCGAGATATAAAAATTCAAGTTCCTCATGGCTTTCAGCCATGAGATTCAATAAAATTATGGTCTTCACGAGCAAAAATGCCTTCACAAATAGCCAGAGGGTGCGCCTCGTGAATAAAACTTCGTAAGATATGGCATAAGGTGACAGGACTACTATGTTTGCTGGAATACTTTATTTATTTCCCAAATAATTAATTAATTTTTAAGGATAAGTATTAAAACTAAAACACTTTTGACTTCTGGCTCCCAAAAATATCTGTTGTTTTTAGATTTTAACTACGCCCTCATCTCAACTGGGATGAGCCGGAAGCCTATCTGGTTGTTACTTAATAAAGCGACTCAACAATGTATACCTTTAAAAAAAAATTTATTTTTATTCTTTTATATATATATAAAAATATGTCGTTTGGCAATAAAACAAGTTTTTGAGTCTATTTATTACAAAGAGCTGCCATTTGTAAACATTTTTTTGTATTTTGATCGTTATATCATTTAACGATGAATAGTTTCTTGGAATTTCTTAAGTTTCCGGTTCACATCGATCTTAGATATTTTTTATTACACAAAGAAGTTTTCTCTGCGTTTTGACCCGCATTGTTTTGCATATCAAACTGTGTAATAAATGACAAAGGAGATATAAGGGAGCGCAGAATGTCAGTTATTGTCGGTAAACAATTTAATAAAAACAAAAATGAATTTTTCTTTTACCCTGTTTTAGAATATAAAATGCTTTTTTATTTGTTTGAAACAAATAGTTATAAAATATGTTTGTCAGTAGAAAAAACGCAATATTAAAAGAGTAATTGATTTTATCAAATCTACAGGATAGAATGACAAGTTTATGGGGGAGGGTTTATATCACACACATAAATAATAATAAAAAAAATTTTAAACGTACAATAGTGAGGCGATCATTGTACTGAGCTGACTGCGAACAAATTCATTTTTTCACCAGCGGCAGATTTACTTTTCCTTTTCCCCCTGCCGGAGTGAAAAGCGTTGCCACAAAAACGCTTTTCCGCAAATCGCTAAGAAATTTTGACATTCCAGACAAAATTTCCTAAAAAAAAGTCAAGATTTCCTAAATGTTAAAAAATATTTATTTCCTTACTGTAAGGATATGATAATTCCTTACAGTTATTAGTGTTCTACATAAATGATTGGGATAGTCCATAAAACGTTTATATGCATATTCGTACTTTTCTCTTGATTTCTTTAGCAATAATTATAGACCTATTATCCAGAGGAGACGCAACATTTCATTCATAAAACTCTGTTTGTTTTGTTTTAATGATTACACGAGAGTGGCCATGAGTATGACAAGGAAAACCAATCGATTCTCTTTGTCCCGTCCTCGTGATGGCAACGCTATAACATTATTGTGGAGTTTCGGCCACGCTTGTAATCAGTGACGTACTGTTTGTTTAAAATGAGAATATATCTTTTGGGTTATATTTAGTTTTTTATGAGAATATATTCATGAATGGGTGATACTCAGTTTTTTATCAAATTAAAGTGTTGTAGCCTACTAAAAGTATTTTACTAAAACCCAAAAGTTGGGTGACAATTTTTTGTTACGTTAAAGTTTCCTTTCTAAAGCCAATTGTGTGTAATGTTATAAGTTACTTTTATAAAACTAAATTATTCCAATTCAAGTGCTGCTAACTGTGTAGCGAACAGTTTTACTAATACCTGTTAAACTAAATTATTTTATCAAATAAAGTACTGAAAAAGAATTTTGAAAAAATTTACCTAACCGTCTCAAATGAAAAAAAAAACTTAAATAATTGTCATTAATATTAATTGGACAAATAAAATGTGATGCATTTTAAATTTTAATTTTAATGTCCAAACTATTTAATAACAGCTAAGTAACCTAATGAAAAAGATTAAAATATTATACTCAGGGTTCCGTGACTCCTTGATTTCTCAATTTAATTAAAAATTAAATTTAAGGTGATGTATACGTTTCTTTTAAAATATTGGAATGAAATAAATGGATCAGGAAGGTATATAGCTCTTCAAATAACAAAGAAAGAAGGATAATACCACTAAATAATTGTTGCTTAATAACAGGGAAATACGTAATGACCTTTTTTGAGAATATCTCGAGAAGTATTGATTTCTACACCAGCAACAAGTTCAGATTCTTGCAATAGTACCTATACAGGATGCTTTTTATGCCCAGCAGCTGTATTTTTACTTTTTTCTGTTACACCTACAAACTGTAAAAACCCTATTGGTGAAAGGTTTTTTGGGTATTTTGGCCATCGTAGGTCTGAGTTTATACTCACTGTTTCGCCATCTCTAGTGGATGGCATCTTCTGGAGATATGTCTGCTTTTTTAAGGCTTACGGTTTGTGACATTTGTTGTGACAGGCTGTATACGTATACAAAACGTATACAACCTGCGATCGTGACATACAAATGTCACAAACCATCAGCCTTAAGAAAGCAGACATATCTCCAGAAGATGCCATCCACTAGAGATGGTGGAACGTCGAGTCTTAGCTCAGACCTACGACGGCATAAATACCCGCAAAATCATAAATCAATAAACGATTTTACAAAGATCAAAGTTTAAATAAAGAGCAAAGAAATAAAGATCCGTATCAAAAAAGCCGGAACCACCTTCCTTAAATTAAAAAGAGTTCTCTGCAACAAAGGAATCACTAAATTTAAAAATCAGATTAAGACGCTGCTATAAATTCTCCACATTGCTCTATGGAGTAGAGAGTTGGACGCTAATCGAATAATTATTAAAGAGGCTGGAGGCATTTAAAATGTGGGTCTACAGAAGGATCTTACGAATAAGCTGGATGGACCGAATAAGAAATAAGGTGATTCTACAACGAATAAGGAAAAACACAGAAATAATTAAAATAATAAAAATACTTCGGCCGCGTGATAAGGCACAAAGAGAAATATTACCTCCTTCATTTAGTGATGCAGGGTAAGATTGCCGGAAGTAGAGGTCCAGGACGAAGAAGAACATCTTGGCTCCGAAATCTTCGAGTGTGGTATCGCAAAACATCCGCTAAACTATTCCGAGCTGCGATAAACAAAGTTATTATAGCCAATATGATTGCCAACGTTCGATCATCGGACAGGGTACCGAAAAACTACAATAACAAATTATTTCCTACACAATTTTGATTTACATAATGTATTGCCTGCTCTTAAAACCTTGCGAAATAATAATGTAACGTTTTATTTAAAAACACACCAAAAACACACCAACAATCTTGTTCAGTTCAACACCCAAAAAACACAAAGTGCCACGTTTTCCAAGAAAGTAAATTCCTCAAATCATCCCATCACAATGTCCGGAAGCACCCTTGAACCAAGTCCCTCCATCTCGATTTTGGAAGTCACGGTGTCCAATAATATGTCTTGGCATGACCCTGTTGCTAACATCGCAAAGTCGGCAAGCCAGAGGCTAGGTTTTCTGTGGGTATGTAGAAAGTTTTTTACTCCTGATCAACTGTTGACGACGTACAAGGCTCAAATCCGACCTCTTCTGGAGTATTGCTCGCACATTTGGGGTTCAGCACCAAGGCATTCTCTTCGTCTTCTAGATTCCATTCAAAAAAGAGCCATTCGTTTGATAAACAGCTCAACTCTCACAGATACCCTTCACCCTCTAGAACATAGAAGAAGAGTTGCAGACCAGTCATTGCTCTACAGATATTTCCATGGCAAATGCTCCAGAGAAATAAAAACTCTTGTACCACCATTGGCCACATTCGGCCGAAGAACTCGGCACGCTGATCAGTCTCACCCATTTACTCTCAAGATTGACACTACAAGGACCAATCTTCATCAAGAATCCTTCTTTTACAGGGCTGCTACGGAATGGAATAAGCTTCCAAAATCAGTTTTTCCAGAGAACTATGACCTGCAACTTTTTAAAAAGCGTGTCCACAATCATTTCCTTTCTATAATCCCTTCCCCTTCTAATAGTTGCAGTGCGGGCCGTCCGCGGCCCACACGATAGGTCTACCCTTTTTATAAAAAAAAAAAAAACACTAGGGGTTCGAATTTATATTTGACACATTTATTTATAGATTATACTGTACAATTTATGGAAACTAGCGAAGACAGTAATAAAACTTCAGATACGGACTAACTTCCGCGATCGGCGGTTAATATTTATATACGATGCTACTGTCCAGTGAACACATTTGAATGTTCGATCGCGTATTCAAGATTGTTCCATCAAACATTCGGGATTCGTCGTGGCCCCTGGAATATTCTCTCGGCTGTGACGTCATCGTCCCTTACGTAGCTTAACTCAATGGCGTAACGCAAAATCGTTACAATAAGTTAAATGATTTAATATCCATAATATGTTTTTTAATTTGTCAAATTAAATTGTCTTTTGATTAAGGATGTTTATGCCAAATATAAGTAAAAGGAATAAATCTTTTTAAAAGTTTAGAAGCTTACGATTGTACTTGACTTCTTGCTTGATATATTTTTTAAAATTAAAATGTTACGAGCAGGCAATATTGGTTATTACACATTTTTCTTTCTGTACACAAGCGAGAAGAGTCCATACACAGACTAATGAAATAGGTAGGTCTTAATTTTGTCCTTTTTTCTTCAATGAAAACGAAACAAAAAATGTGGTTTCAGATTTTAGGTATGGTACAAAATACAAAGAAAGGAATAGCCATTGAAAATATTCTTTTATTAATACGACCGGTTTCATATATATGTGAAGTTACAAATATAAAAAGAGCGAAGGAAAAAGTGTACCTACGCCAGTATGCTCTGATAAGTAACATTTATAAAAAAAAAGATAACAGTATGAGATATTTGGTATTATAATTAAAATCTGTAACATTTTTTTTAACAATTCATTTATACTTTTATTTTTATTGATTTTAGTATAATAATAAAGTAATGAAGTAATATAAAATTTAATTAATCGATCATGTTTTATTAATAACAATATGTGGAGTAAATAAAAAGTAGCAAAATGTAAGTAGCATCTACGGTGTAGTATTAGCATCAAATGAATTTCATGTGAATAAACAGATGCTAATACTACACGGTTATACTTAAGAAAGTAAAGCCTAAAGCCTGCAAATGTAAGAAGCAATAATTGGGTTAGTTACTTCTTCGTGGTATTTATATCTATTCCTTATGCTGGGACTAGTTATATTCCGTAAATATCAGTTTTTTGTAGGTTGATCAAATAAAGTCATTAATTTGTTTACAATAATAAAATAAACATTGCCGTTTAGCGAAGATGAGTTTAAATAAAAGAAGAGTTGTAAGCGTAAGTTAATTGTCCGTTTGCTTGCAGAACATGCAGTAATTTGCGAAAAATCTAGAATACCCAAGGTGCAATCTAGTGCGTCAAAGACTGCAGGAAGGTAAAATCTTGTTTGCCATTGAAGTTTGGCTTCATTTATTTCTTGAATTATACTTGGAAAATGTATCCATAAATGACCTTTAGCTTGGACATACTTCATGACTACATTGATTATCTTACACACAGCTGACCTATCAATTCTAAAGTTTTCTGCCACTCCACGTTAAAATCCAGGATCACCGCAATAGCACAACACTATCTTCATACTGTTTCACTGCGTAAAAGCTTCACCTCGAGTTTATTTATTTTCTTAGAGGCCTGCTGGACGAAGGAAAATATTTCCACTCCCAACACGCTTACTGTAAGAAAAAATTAGTGGAGACAGCAATTCATTGTCTAGTACAGAAGGTAGAAGATCTATCCGCCTGAAGGAGTACTTATTTGTAGCCTTTCTTGACATTAAGGGGGCATTTAACACTTAACTTTCAGTGCAATAACACGGGCATAAGTGAATCTGCATTTGGACGATCCGACCGTGAAATTGATAAGCCACATGCTATGCACTGGAGAAATCAAAGCTGAAATGTCTGGATGCTTTAAAAGGAGATTCGTCACCAGAGGGACCCCACAGGGCGGGGTACTCTTGCCCCTACTGTGGAATCTTACACTCAATGAATTTCTACCATAAATGCAAAACTTCTGCTGCAAAATCATGGCCTACGCTGATGATCTAGTTATACTAGTATCAGGGAAATTCCCGGAGATCCTGTCTTAGATTATTCGAAATGCACTTAATGAACTAGTTCATCACAGGGTGCAGTCTGGGCGTAAACACAAAAAAACGGAACTAGTACTTTTTACGAAAAGAAACAAAATTCCCGTCTTTCCCCTCCCAGAAATTAAAGGACAAACTAATAACCTCTCGAAGCGAGCTAGGTTCCTGAGCCTAATCCTTGACCAAAAGCTGCTGTATAGGGAGAATAAAAGAAAGGGCAAGGAAAGCCACTGTGGCGACCTATATCTGCAAAAGAACTATCGGCAGACAATTGGGGTTACAACCCCATATTGTTCATTGGCTCTATATTACGGTCATAAGACCGATTCTAATGTATGGATCGTAAGTATGGTGGCCAGCCCTAGAAAATGGAGTCAAGCATACAAGGGTAGGAAAAGTCCAGAGATTGGCATGTCTGCTGATCACAGGCTGTCTACGGACTACCCCAACAAAATCCCTTGAAACGATTCTACATCTACTACCGGTAGATCTGTTTGGGAAAGAATACGCAGCTAGTGTAGCTCTCAGACTCAATGCTGTGGCCCCATGGACCAAAACGCACTATGGTCACTCCAGAATCCTAAGAGTAGGTTGCGGTGTCTTCTCAGAAGACCCATGGCCTGTTATTTCGTTTGCCTGATTACTGTAGTGTGTATCAAGCCGAAATGACAGCCATTACCGAGGCAACTGTCTGGACACTCTGCAACGAACAAGAGTTCAGCGAGATATCCATTTTTTGCGACAGCCAGGCTGCTATCAATTCACTGAACTCAGTCTACTTGACCTCTAGGGCAGCGGTGCAATGCCAAGCCACCCTGAATGAGCTAGCAGGCTAAGTTCACATTTTCTGGGTACCTGGACACAGATCCATACCAGGCAACTGTAAGGCCCGACGAGCTAGCAAGAAAGGGCACCACCCTCCCAGCTGTATCTGTCTCATCTCAGCAAGGAGTATCGATTGCAAATTGCCGGCTTCTTTTGCACAGCAAAGTAGTTCAAAAAGCCAACTTAAGGTGGCAAAATGAACCCACATGCACATCATCGAAACAGATTTGGCCTTCTAATAGTCGCAGTGCGGGCCGTCCGTGGCCCACACGATAGGTCTACCCTTTTTGCGACTATTTTCAGTAAAAAAAAAAACTAATGGTGTTTTAACTTTATTCAGGGAGTCCATTGGAAATACGATCGCGGTTATAACAGGACACTGGGCAGGTGAATCCCATGCACGGCGCATGGGAATCGCAACACTACGACATGACTTCTGTAGAAGCTGTTACGATAATGAAGAAGAGAAAACAATGGTACATCTTCTCTGCCACTGCACTGCCCTGGGCAGAAAACGGCTTTCTATACTAGGGTAACCGAACTTTGATGACTTATCTGATCTCTGCTCAGTAAGCATTAAAGACCTCACACTTTTTATTAAAAGTTCCAACTGGTTCTCACAGTGGAGGGGGAAGGCATCGCGTCGTGCCCGAACATTCTTTAACATAGCTCATGATGAGAAATGAAGTAATACGTTACCATGCTCCAAGTTTTTAAAGTTCTACACGTCTTACAGGAAGAAACTACATTTTATTCACACTAAATTTCAAGTTATAGCTACACCTTAAAAAAAATCAAATTACTTCCACTGTAAGTAGTTGCTACTATTTTTAATTTATTACCATAGCATTACAACTCCAAATCCTTAACACATTCGCGGACAAAGCGGCATATGCCGCTCTAAGTACAGGGACAAAGCAGCTTATGCCGTCCAAACATAAATCTCCCTGCTGCTCCAATGCGGCGTTTGCCGCTCGGTTTATACAGCATTTTCAAAGTGTACACGTTTGGTGTCCCAACAGAAATGAAAAAAATACGTTAAATGTCTCTGGTAAACTTTTGAAGTAAAATTTGTTCAGACTTGCTTACAAGCCACACGTGTACGTAAAACGGTGCATTATTCAGTGTTTTTTGTGTGTTTTCTGATGGTTTCATTTAAGATAATTATTGTGTTGTGCTTAATTGTGGTAAGTACTAAAAATGTTTATTACATTGCGGACACATCGTGGACATTTATGGACAACTTTTACTACAGTATTGTTTTGTCTAAAAAGCTTCTGAAAAGGAAGACGCATGTTACTGGAATACTGAGAAGAAGTCGCAGAAAAAATCCCACTGTTATTACTGGCGCCAAAATAAATAAGGGGCAGCATGCATGGAAAAGTTTTAGCAATAACTACTAAATATCATCCTTAGTTAGTAACTGTTCAAAATAGATATGAAAAAGATAAAGTAAAGTCTCTGAAAATATTTCATTATAATGTTAATAGGTCAGGAATTGATAATAATGATCAAATGATTAGTTATTATTCTTCTCCCAGAAAAAGTCTTGAATGCTATAAAAAAGTTATGTTTCACCAATTGGACATTACACTTTGGAATTCGTATTATATACGAAGAAAATTTGATAAGAAACAAACACTACTAAGGCATAAACAATACACTTGTTGATGGTAGAAATTTAGTTCATTCTAGGCCCCTGCGTGGAGAAAAAAGAAGACCAAGAAAGGAGAGACGAAGGAACTCAGCATCGGGCCATGCATTTTCCAGATACAATTCCTAATCCTAAGATCCTTAAAAGAATCACCATATGAGATGTAGACACTGTGCAGCGCAGAAAAAACGAAGAGACCAAGTTCTTATGCAAATCCTGCCCCGAAAAGCCTTTTTTTGCGTAGTGCCATGTTCCGAAGATTATCAGAACTAGTTACTATTATTTATTTTCATTTACTTTACAAGAAATAATTTTTTTTTGTGCTTTAATTATGCGACGGCATTCGCTGCTTTGTCCCAACAAACCAATCTGTTCGCTCTGGGACAAGACGGTATTTGCCACTGGTTGTTTTTTTCATGTAAAATTCATCCCCACCATATTTTCAACATACACGTATTTTTTAAATGGTCATTAATTATTGTAATACGTTTTTTGCAGTCATCATTTTTCGTTCGTGTCCGCGAACGTATTAAGCATTAGCAACGTTTTATTTACTTCACCCAATATAATAATTGTATCTTAGTACGAAACACATAATTTTCTACATATTGGAATATTATTACCTAGACTTGTTGACAGTTTCACTCAAGATATTAAGTAATCACTAAAACCGTGTAAATATTTATTTAGGTGTATACCGCCCGGTGCAATATGTATAACCATTAATGGGATTGATTTGGTTATTTCAATACAAGTGACAGTATATGGTTAATGGGCCAATTACTGCTATCTCGATATCCAAAATATTTCATGTCGTAATTATTATTTAATAGAACTTTGTGAGTAATTAACCAATGTACATACAATAAATAAAATAAACATTTTAAATAAGCCATATTCTGCCAACGAAATTTAATAAATAATTTAGAACTAAAACTAAAGTTTCGATTTTAATATTCCCCTTTAAGGTGAAAGTCGTAATGGACAATTTTCGACGGTAATCAGCGACTCGCCTTTTCAAGAATAGTAAACGAATGGTTGAAGCAGATACATTTAAATTTCCTTCAAAGATGAATCAATGATTAATATACGTCATATGACCTATGGCAAATCCCAAAACTTGATGAATCTTCTTAAAACTGATTAAGCTTGAGGTTATCAAATATTATAATCCGGAATTTATTTTGAGATTATATATTAGCTATCGACATCACTAACATTATAAAGAACGCATAAAACCAAAAAACAACACACCAGAATCTGCAGAATTTGGGAATTACCGCGTGTAATATTACACGAATCATTTGGAGCCACTTTTGACCCCCTCATAACACAAAAACTGTTTTATATAACCACGTCAAATTTGGCTTATATATTAAGACTTGTGGGATACATATGTGCTCCAAATTTCATAAACACACCTTGAAAAGTTTTTTAGATATTAACGTCCAAAAATCGTGATTTTTATCACTGACTGACCTATAATAGATCAAAACTCTAATCCAGTTCCACATGACCTGGAAAGTTCAAATTTTGCATCCAGATAGGTAGTTGGGTAAATACAAAGGAATAAATTAAAAACTGGTTATTCTTTATCATTTTATCGTATTTGGAAAACTCCAAAAGTCATTATGATTCCCAAACATGGAATACCCCCAAACGAAGTTATATCATATAGGCCGATTTCGCTCTTAACAATAATTTCTAAACTAGGAAATTATTCCTAAAAAGATTAACACCAATCTAAAAGAAAAATCACACATACCAGATCATCAGTTTGGGTTTAGAGCTAAACACTTAACAATTGACCAAGTTTACAGAATAACGGATTTTATAGAAAGAAGACTAGAAGAAAAGAAAATTTGCTCCGCTATCTTTTTAGATATATCTCAAGCATTCGATAAGGTCTGGTACGAAGAACTGGAATATAAACTCAGGAAATTATTACCTATACAGTTTTCAAATATACTTAAATCATATATTTCAGACAAAACATTCCGAATAAGGCAAGAAAATATTTACTCATATTTAATAGATATTTGCACTGGGGTGCCTAGGGTAGCGTTCTTGGGCCAGTTCTATATATTCTTTACACATATGATATCCCAACACCTAATGACACTAAAATAGCAATGTTTGCCGATGACACGGCTGTATTGACGGTAGGAGAAAAAATTGCTGACATATCAAATAAATTACAAAAAGGGACTAATAAAATCGGTAAATAAACGAAACAATGGCGCATCAAGCTAAACGAGGCTAAAACAACCAATGTTAACTTAACAAATAAAACTTTTATAGGTCATCAAAACATATTCTTAAATAACAGGCAAGTACCACTGGTAAACACAGCTAATATCTCGGAATGAATTTAGATGCTAAGTTGCGCTGGAAAGAACACATCAAAGTGAAACGAAGAGAACTTGAATTCAGATTTAGAAACATGTATTGGTTACTTGGGAGAAAATCGCACCTCTCTATTCAAAATAAACTCCTGTTATATACACAGGTATTAAAACCTGTATGGACCTATGGCATACAGTTGTGGGGATGCACTAAATCTAGCAATATAGCTAGAATACAAAGATTTCAAAACAAGGTGCTGAGAGGAATAGTAAATGCACCATGGTATGTTATAAATTGTGATCTATACAGGGATCTAGGAATTCCAACGGTAGCTGAGGAAATCAAAAGATATGCCGGAAAGTACGAGACTAGGCCACACAATCACCACAAAATTAAAGTGTTGCAAATTTTGGACAACCGGGAGTAACAGAGACGATTAAAAAAAGTGAATCCCTTTAAATTAGTGCTGTAAAGTGATTAGTGTATAAGAAGTTATCACAAAAGCAAAGAAGTATTTCCGTCCATGTGGAAAAACGCTAAAGTCCAACCCATTCCGAAAAAAGGAAAGAAGACTATTCATAGCTTCATGCAAGATCGCTCCTTACATGTGGCAGTTGACGGTATTTCTTCTGATGCGTTTAAAACTAATGCCGGGGTCGCCCAGGGTTCCATCCTGTCCCCCACCTTATTTCTTTCACACATCAACTACCTCTTGAAAACCACCACGAACCCCATTTACAGTTTCGCAGACGATAGCACACTTGTCTCAACTTTCACATCCTATCGATCACTTTCGGTGAATGATACAAATAGACTCAGACAGGAACAGGTTGATTCCATCAATAGAGATCTTAAAGCAATCGTCGAGTGGGGAACCAACAATCTTGTTCAGTTCAACGCCCAAAAAACACAAAGTGCCACGTTTTCCAAGAAAGTGAATTACTCAAATCATCCCATCACAATGTCCGGAAATACCCTTGAACCAAGTCCCTCCATCTCGATTTTGAGAGTCACGGTGTCCAATAATATGTCTTGGCATGACCATGTTGCTAACATCGCAAAGTCGGCAAGCCAGAGGCTAGTTTTTCTGTGGAAAGCCAGAAAGTTTTTTACTCCTGATCAACCGTTGACGACGTACAAGGCTCAAATCCGACCTCTACTGGAGTATTGCTCGCACATTTGGGGTTCAGCACCAAGACATTCTCTTCGTCTTCTAAATTCCATTCAGAAAAGAGCCATTCGCTTGATAAACAGCTCAACTCTCACAGATACCCTTCACCCTCTAGAACATAGAAGAAGAGTCATTGCTCTACAGATATTTCCATGGCAGATGCTCCAGAGAAATAAAAACTCTTGTACCACCATTGGCCACATTCGGCCGAAGAACTCGGCACGCTGATCAGTCTCACCCATTTACTCTCAAGATTGACACTTCTAGTACCAATCTTCATCAAGAATCCTTTTTTTACAGCGCTGCTACGGAATGGAATAAGCTTCCAAAATCAGTTTTTCCAGAGAACTATGACCTGCAACTTTTTAAAAAGCGTGTTCACAATCATCTCCTTTCTATAATCCCTTCCCCTTCTAATAGTCGCAGTGCGGGCCGTCCGCGGCCCACACGATAGGTCTTCCCTTTTTGCGACTATTTTCATAAAAAAAAAAGTAATTGGTAAGATAAAAGCTAAGAAACACCGGTGGGTGATGTCTTAGATTTAGGTCATTCATTTTTAAGTATCTTAAAGCAAAATTGCTGGTTGGTCATACTTGACCAGTTGCAGTTTCAATGCAGAAAAATTTTTTTTAATTTTTTGTTTAATTGATTCTATTAGGACTACTTACTTATAGTACCTGTATTGTAAGGATCAGCAATCAAAACTAATGACAGTCGGTCCTTATTCGGTGTTTAAGATCTTTACGTGAATATATAACGAGTGAATACCACCCTTAATTTTTTTTTAATCCGAACATATTAATTTTATTGCTTGATAACTACTTATAACTAAAAGAATTGTCAAACGTTCGTATTTATTACGTTATTAACTGGGATTTGGTATTAATTATAATTTCAATATTTAGCACACATCCATAGTGCAAGATCAGTACTTATAAATAATTAAATAAAATAGGTATTTCGGACCACGGTGCTAGGTGCGTTGGCCGGGGAGCAGCGGGGTGAGGAGCGGTGCGATATTTAGTAAAAAACAGGCTTACGTTGAACTCTCCAGAGTTAAAACCTTATATGGACTTGGCCAAATTAAGTACAAATAGAAAACGCGTAAAAAATTCCAGATACTGAATGGGCAATATTGGTTGAATATAATTAAAAAGATCACGGGGCCGCAGTTAATTATAAAGTGATATAGTTACGAAAAGATTGTACCTGAAGTATAAAGTTTTGTGAATTTTTAAGTGATTTATTTAATAAGAGTTTATTGTTTTACCAACAGAATGGAATAAATTTGTTTAATTTTATTGTACAGAGTGTTTTAAATTAACGAACTCAAGAATAAATATGGTAACAATACAAATTTCATTTTAAAATTGTCATCATCATCATCATCAATAGCTTCACAACAATGGGTGGGTTTTTGCCGACTCAACCACACGTCTACATCTTTTTCTATCTAGCATCCGATCGGTTCCATCTTCGATATTCATGGCTTTTAGGTCCTTTGCAATATTATCTCTCCACCTGAGGCGGGGTCGACCTAATGGGCGTTTTCCCCCCGGGACCTCCTCCCACACCAGTTTTACTATTCTATCATCCGGCATTCTTTTAACGTGTCCTGCCCACTGTAGTCTCCTGGCCTTTATGTCATTTATTATGTTGGTATCAGTGTAGAGTTCTTTGAGTTCTTGGTTGGTTTTTATTCTATATTGTCCTGTATTTTCGTCTCTATTTGGGCCGAATATTTTTCTTAGCAATTTCCTTTCAAAGACTTTAAGTCGTTCTTCGTTTGCAACCGTTAGAGTCCAGGTCTCACATCCATACATTACGACAGGCCTTATAATTGTTTTGTATATGTTCAGCTTAGTTTTCCTGGTAAGTATTCTAGATTTAATTAGGTCTTGAAGAGCAAAAAGGCATCTGTTTGCATCCTGTATCCTGTTATTTATCTCTTGTGTGATGTCGTTGTTTTCGCTAATACTTGTACCCAGATATTTAAATTGTCTTGTCCGCTCAAAGTTGTAGTCTTCGATAGAAAAGTTTTGTCCTACTTTATCTCGGTTCCGATTTTTTCTGCTGAGGTACATATACTTGGTCTTGTCTTCGTTTATCTTGAGGCCTATCTTCTCTGCTTCCTTTTCAAACTTTATGAAGGTGTCTTTGAGGTCAATCCTGCTATTGCCAATCACATCAACATCGTCTGCGAAAGCCAGGAGCAGGTTGGGTCCTCCTTTGTGAAAGAAGGCAGCTGGCTTCTCAATTTTGGAGTTCCTAATTACATATTCCAATGCTATGTTAAAGAGTTGAGGTGAGAGGGCGTCCCCTTGCTTGAGACCATTATTGATATTGAAGGGGTCGGAGAGACTCTGCCCCACTCTTACTTTACATCGCGTACCCTCCATGCATACTTTCATCATCGAAATAAGTTTTTTTTGGAATCCAAGTTCTTGCATTGCTTTCCACAGCTTTGATCTGCATACTCTATCGAATGCCTGCTTAAAGTCAATAAACAATTGATAGAGTTCTCTGTCGAATTCCCAGCATTTCTCCATTATTTGTCTGATGGTAAAAATCTGATCTACGGTGGACCTATTCACCTATTCAGAAGAGTTATTCCACGATAGTTTGTGCATTTCTTTCTGTCTCCTTTTTTATGAATAGGGACGATTATCCCTTCCTTCCATTCGTCGGGTAGGGCCTCTGTCTTCCAGATGGTTTGTATAAGCTTGTGTATGGCCTTGTGGAGTGTTTCTCCGCCAGATTTTATGCATTCGGCAGGTATGCCGTCGCTGCCTGGAGATTTGTTATTTTTCAGTTTTTTTATTGCATTCAGTGTTTCTTCGTACGACGGTGGCTGTGTTTCTATTTCGGCTGTTGGTATATTTGTTGGTGTTGTATTTTCCTCCTCATTTAGCAGTTCAAAAAAGTATTTCTTCCAGGTTTTTAGAATCTATTTTTCGTTGGTTACGAGTTCTCCTTTATTTTTTATGAGAAAATTTTCCTCTCTAGGTTGGTGTCCGGCTTTCTGTTTCGAGATTTCGCTAAAATATTCTTTTGTTCTGTTATTCTGTCTATTCTCTTCTATTCCTCTTATTATTGCCAGTTGGTATTCTCTCTTTCCGTTTCACCATTCTGCGTGTTGTTGTTCTTTGGTGTCTATATTCTTCTATATTAGATGCTGTTGGATGTTGTAGCATTTTTTTCCTAGCCAGGTTCCGCGCTTCAAGTGTCCTGTTGCAGTCCTCATCGAACCACTTCCGTCGTTGGCTTTTCTTTTTGCCAAGTACCTGTTTTGATACGGTGACTATTGCATCTTTAATGTTAGTCCATAGTTCCTCTATGCTGTTTTCGTCTTGAGGCTCCTTTATTTGCTCATTTATTTGTTCTTGGTACCTTTCTTGTGTCTCCTCTGTTTTTAGTTTTCCCGTCTCCCAAATTGTTCTGGTCCCCTTCTTAGGCGTTGGAAATTGTGGTGTGAACAAAAATGTCTTATTTTCTTATTGGAAAGAATAAAAAACCGCATTTATTATATTTAAAGGATTTGTCGTCTTTAACTAAGAAGTAGTTAAGTTAGTTTAGTTTATCCTTATACATAAAAATGAATTGCTGGTCGTTTGTCTCGATAAAACTCGCAAATGGCTAGACCGATTTGGCTAATTTTGATGATCTTCAATTATTTGTGGAAGTTTAGGAAATGTTTAAACGGTGAAAAAATATGTAAAAATTGCGAGAAAAATACTAAAAACGACAATATAATCTTTCCATACAAACTGTTTCCACCTGTCAAACATTTGATGTTCGTCCTGTTAGTGCGGTAAACTGGGGTCCCCTCAAATTAAAGATATATAAAATGGTATTAAACACGGGTTTTAAAACTACAACGTATATCCACAACATTCGAATTATTGCGTATTTAGATTTTAAAAATGCAAAATAGTGTCAATTGGTTGTCGAATCAGAAATACCTACATTTCCAGACGAAAGGTTGTAAAGTTGAAATTTATTTGAAAGAGTAACTTAGAAAGAGATATTAAGCTACATAAAAGTCTTTATTGTGCTATTTCACAAACAAAATATCTGTTTTGTTGGAATGAAAAACAGTTCTATTTCAGAAATAATGTATTCGGATTATCACGTATTTAATTTTTAAAAGTATAAAAGTGTCAGTTGGTTGTCGAATCTATATGTATATATATATATATATATATATATATATATATATATATGCAAAAATGTGTAACTGATTGTTTACTTTCGCTGTATATTACCTATTTTTATATAGATATATGTGTGGGTCGTTTGTACATCAGATAACAACTACTTCCCTAAATATGTGTCGCGACGGGTATTGAATTACATCCAATGTATAATCGTGTATAACACCCCATCTTTGGAAGCAAGATATACAGATGCTTGTTAAATAGGATAAAAGGCTACATAAATATATATATATATATATATATATATATATATATATATATATATATATATATATATATATATATATATATATATTTTCTTCTTCTTCCTTCTTTATTCTAGGCGGATCGCCTGTTTGTTTTCATCGTTCTTCTGCCTATTGCAATTCTAAGTTTTCGGGGGCGTCCCAAACTCCTGCGACCCATTGGTGATTTGTCGCGTGCTGTTCTGACTATTCTTTCGTTGTCCATTTTACTGATGTGCTCATTCCACCCCCTATTTCTGCCGAGAACCCACTAATTGATGTTTTCTACCTTGCATGTCCTTCTTATATTCTCGCTTCTTTCTCTGTTCAAGATCGTCTTTCCAGTTATTCTACGAAGTACTCTCATTTCGGTTGTCTCTAGAAGTTGTTTAGTTCTCGCCGTGTCCGGTCGAGTTTCTGCCATGTATGTCATAGTTGGTCTTACTATTGCCTTGTAAGTTCTTGATTTGGTTTCTATTTTAATGTTTTTATTTCGCCATATTGTGTCATTTAGGCATCATGCCTTCGTTGTCTGTTCTCTCACCTCCGTCTTAACATCACCATAGCCTGAGATTTCTATGCCCAGATACTTATATTTCATTTTCTGTTGGATAACTTTGCCTTTAACTTCCATTTTGCACCTTAATGGCGTTTTTGATATCGTCATGCATTTAGTTTTCTGGGCCGATATTACCGTCTTTAGTGATTTGGCAGTGCAGTTAAATCAATATAATAGTTGCTGCAGATCGTCTTCATTTTCAACAACTAGTACTGCGTCATCGGCATAGCACGTAACAGTTATTTCACGGTCATCCATTCTGTATCCTTTCAGTAAACGTACTTTGCTTATTTCTTCGACCATAATGATGTTGAAGAGCAGAGGGCTCGGGGAATCCCCTTTTCGAATACCTTGGCCCACAGCTATTGGTTCGGTCGTGGTCCCAATTATTTTTGCTTGAATCTGATTTGCATTGTATATATTTTCTATGGTTTTAATTAGATTATGTGGGATTTTCCTGTTTAAAGAAGGTATAAAACGTCTCTTAACCGCACACGATCGAACGCTTTTTCCAAATCAACAAAGCACATGTATTACTACTCTCCTGACTATATGTTGCGATAGGCATTGAATTGAATTATTTATTTTCAAAGCAGGCAAGCCAACGTTTAGACAGGACAACGTCTGCCGGGCCCACTGATCTATGTTATAAAACAAGTTGTAAATTATTTGCGTGACAGCAATTAGTTTAATGCTATTTAAAACACAAATTTTTAACGTAGCATTTATTTTTGGCATGACTATCTGTTTTAATCTTCAAAAGCGACAGAAACAATATTTCGTATTCCTTAAATTCGTAGTTCTGTGACACGAACCAAGAGTTAATTTTATCGCTTTTAACGTCATTGTAATTACCGTGGAAACTCCACTGAACAATTACGTGATCTTATCAACAGTAAAAGGATTCAACTCATCCTTCAACAATAAAATATGGCGCCAAGAGGGTCAGATTTACCATGAAAAGTTAGTTGACTGTCTTCGGGGTGATGCTGGGATAAATGATCTAATTAGCATTGCTACAGTCAGATGTTTCAATTACTATTATTTTACTGAGTTGTCATATATCACTTAAAATAAATTATTATTATCCAGTTATTGCCACAAAATGTTTTGTTTATACATAAATATGGTAAGTAAGAACGCCACAAATTGGAATTTGTTTTACCAAGCGTAGTGGTAGTCAGTAATGTACTCTACTAATGTGTGGTAGGTACTCATTATTTAATTATTACCAGCAGACCAATGTTATGCTGTTTGTTGCTATGCAAAAACAATAAATGAAATCTTCCCAACAGAACAGCGTGTATTGGTTTTAAGATTATGGTGGAAACATGACCAAACGTTTTTTTTATTTTATTATATATAAATTTATATAAATATATATAAATGAGATGATCAGTTAAGCTTTGTAGGTGGTACCACCTAGTGACGGCGCAATTTGGGTAAGTAGATTTATAAAAAATGACAGAATACAACATAACATTATACATAGCCTTAATAGATTACGAGAAAGCTTTCGATTTTATCGAACATTGGGCAATTCTAAATGAGCTAGGGCTGGCCCGTGTCGACCATAGATACACAAACAGATTCCTTAATTCCAAAATAAAATTAAACATGGAGACACAATCTCAGCCCAACTGTTTTGCGCTGGCCCTAAGAGGTTTCAAGAAGTTAAACTGGTCAGATGCGGGAGTCATCATTGACGACGAGAGATTAAAATATCTCAGATATGCACACGACATGGTTCTGTTCGCTAATGACGCTGAACACCTGGCAAAAATGATTAAAGATCTGAACCTAAAATTAAGGGATACAGGCCTTAAAATCAATATAAATAAAATCATAATCATGTGTCCGGTCGATCCCAATATCATAATAAACAACAACAAATTAGAGAATGTAAAGGATTATACATACTTAGGCCAACGAATAACTTTTGGAGAGGAAAACAAAGATAACGAAATCGAAAGGAGAATTAAATTAGGATAGGCGGCTTTCGCAAAACTAAACCAATATTCTTCTTCTTATAGTGCATCTCCTATCAGAGGTTTGCTATCATCACAGCTATCTGGACCTCATTGACCGCAGCTCGGAAGAGTTCAACATTGTTACAATTAAACCAGTCTTTTAGGTTTTTAAGCCAAGACACACGGCGTCTTCCGATATTTCTGCTTCCACCAATCTATAAGCTGGAGAATTGCATATTTGGGTCCTCTCACTATATCACCCAGATATTGAAGCTTTCTCTTTTTTATGGTGCTAATGACTTCACATTCCTTATTCATTCAATTTAGAACTTCCACATTAAAGATCTTTTCTGTCCACAGGATACGCTACATTCTACGGTAGCACCACATCTCAAAGGCTTGTAGTTTGTCTGTGTGATTATTCTTGAGAGTCCATGCCTCCACTCCATACAAAAGCGCGGAAAACACGTAACAACGCAGCATCCTTATCCTAAGTTCAATCTTGATATCTCGACTGGTAAACAACTTTTTAATTTTCGTAAATTTTGACCTGGGTCTATTTTTGTTCTTATTCCTCTTGTTTAATCACCCGATGGTTTTATCCAGGCTCCCAGGTATTTGTTTAAAATGTCTGCTAATGACACGTTTATATGGTTGTGATTTTGGGGGAACTTTGTAACCACCATTAACTTGGTTTTCTTTAGATTTATCTTTAGACCGTATTCGTTACATAGATCATTTAATTTCTCTAAAAGATGTTGTTGTCTCTTTGATTGCTCGTTAACAAGACGGTGTCATTAGCATATCGCATATCATTTATAACCTCTTCGTTAATAACTATCCCTACCGATTCTTCTTGCAAGGTTTCTTTAAAATTGGCTTCGCTATAAAGGTAGAATAGTATTGGTGATAGGATGCATCTTTGTTTTACACCACGACGGATTTTCATTTCCTCTGTTGGCTGGTTCTTTACCTTTGTATTCGCTTTTTGGCCCCAGTATAGGTTGCTAAATATTCTCACATCGTCCAAGTCAATGTTTTTACTGACGAGTAGCTGATGTAACTTGTTATGTTTTACTTTGTCAATAGCTTTCTCAAATTCAATGTAACATGCAAACACATCTTGGTTCATATCAAGACAGCGCTGGAAAAGAACGTTTATCCCAAAGAGCACCTCTCTTTTTCCAAGTCCTTTGCGAAATCCAAACTGGGTGTTGCTCATGTGCTCCTCAAGTTTTCTGTATATTATTTTATGGATGATCTCTAAAAACAGCTTTAAGGTGTAACTCATGAGTGCAATGGTCCGGTAGTCTGAGCATTTTCTTGGATTTGGTTTCTTAGGTATAAGTACAATAGTAGATGTCAGCCATTTTGTAGGAACTTTTTTCCTATCATAAATGTTGTTAAAGAGGTCCAGAGGAATATCTACTACATCGTCATCATATAGTTTGACAAGGTACAGCATTAAAAAAAATTAAGTTTTATGTTAATTAAACTGTGGGTACTGATATTGTTGTAGTAATAATAAAATTATAAATTGTTTAATTTGTATATTTGCAACTGACTTAAAAGGGAAAAAATAAGTGTAAATGTACAAAGAAAATTAATATTTAATACTAAAATAATTTGTAAAAGTTGAATATTTTTTTGAAAGTTTTTAAAAGTTAATGTATCTAAACTACATAAAAATATAATAGTTTTAATCCATATTATTAAAAATCTGGCCAGGAACAGTGCATACAGAATAAAGTGTCAGGGTGGGTGGAGGAACAACGGGATTGGTCACACCAAGATCAAGGCGCTCTGCAAACACTCCTTCACAATAAAATCGAACACGATTCCGAAAAATGCCTTAGTGGGAAAGAACTATATAACAAAAATAGCAACCAGAGAAGACTAATTTAAAAAAACACCATTGACCAGCACAGGAGTAAAACGATGGTATAATGACGAATCAGGGTAACAGGGACGCTACGGGGCATGTGTGTTTAAAGTATCCTGCAACCACAGGAAAAACATACCCCTGGGTTAATACGCCTTCGTCTTTCAAGCCGAGGTCTATTGCACCTTTTTTTTATATGTTCTGGTTCCCACGAAAAGGGATATCCTGTAATGTTCAGAGAACATCGTGGGAACCAAGGGAAAGAAGGTAGGAGTTGGTGTTCTTCTTAAATTTCTGGAGGTTGTATGCCTCGAGGAATACCTCCCTAGGCAATGAGTTCCAAAGCCTTGCAATTCGTTGGATGAATGAGTCTTTGGAAAGTGATGTTCTGCAGGTCTCCAAAGTGACCACGAAGGGGTGTGAAGACTGAACTTGACGGGTTAATCTCGAAGAGACTGCCAAAGAAGGAACGATTGTTGATATTTCAGAAGAGCATCGCCCATAAAAATATCTATAAAATAGAGACAAATCGCCAACTTTTCTACGGTGTTCCAGACAAGTGAGCGAGTTTGTAAGCGAGGCATCACCGACGAGACGAATTGCCCTTTTTTGGACAGAATCCAATAGCTTCAGGATATGTTTAGGTGCCGCACTCCAAATATGGGAACAGTATTCCAGTACAGGTCGGATCTGTGCCTTATAGATCATAAGCAGCTGACTGGAGGTGAAATAGCTCTTGGCACGAAACAAAAAACCAAGTTTTTGGGATGCACTTTTGGCAATGGACCTCACGTGATTTTTCCAGGAAAGGTAATTGCTGATAGTAATACCAAGCATCGATATGGATGACTTTAGTGGTATGGTTACTCCTGACAAAGTTATGTTAGGCACAGTGAGATCGGCTTTTCTAGAGAAAAGACATGCTTGTGTTTTGTTTGCATTGAATTCTACCAAGTTATTGGATCCCCATTCGAGAATTGTTGCTAAGTCCATATTTATATTGTTACCTAACAGAAAACAAAATGACCAACAGTAAGATTGATATTCTCACTGACAGTCACGCGGTCACTGGGGCCCTTGTAAGTTGCACTATAACATTATCGGTGGTGTGAAATTGCAAGCAGGCCCCCACTGAGTAAGCAACTGCAAATAAGGTTACTCTTACATAGGTTCCTGGGCATACAGGGATAAATGGCAACGAGGTAGCCGATGAACTGACCAGAAATGGGACCCTGGTGAAACCAAGAAGCCACTTGGTTGAATTGCCAATTGCCAAAGCAAAACATAAATTAAAACTAATCCCTAAGCAAGAACATACCGCTCAGTGGAATGCAAATAGTGGCTGCAAAACATCAAGACATATATTCGCATAACTATTTTTATCATGTCCATGGGATTCGTTAATCATATTAGTAACAATACTAGGCAAATATTGCAGTTGCTAGATAATATTTCACTTATTATAAAAACCTGAACAAAGTAATCGAATTATCAATGATTCTGTTGTCCCATGAAAATTTCCTGATTGGACAGTGATAACGCCGCACTTTGATTTACGAATGATATCACCAAAGTTCTACAGAATTCTGGTAAATCTCGTAGTTATTTTGTACAAGTGTTGCATGCTGCTGAAACGTTATTTACGAGTAACAATTAGTGCGATTTTATCAGTTTTAACTAGTATTTGTAGCTTTAAATAAAAATTGGGGACAATTTAGTTCGTCAGTGCCAAGTGGGTAAAAGAATAGACCATATGAATCCTGATATATCATTTTACCGTTAAGTTATTATATTGATTATAACTATAACCAGTGGTGTGGAGATTTGATTAAAAAAACAAAGAAAAAGTTTTTTTTACTGAAAATAGTCGCAAAAAGGTTGGACCTATCGTGTGGGTCGTAGAGTTTTTATTTTTTTGGAGCATCTGCCATGGAAATAGAGTAATGTCTGGTCTGAACATAGAAGTATGTTCTAGTGGGTGAAGGGTATTTGTGAGAGTTAAGCTGTTTAACAACCGAATGGATTTTTTTTAAATGGAATCTAGAAGACAAAAAGAATGCCTTGGTGCTGAACCCCAAATGTGCGTGCAATACTCCAGTAGAGGTCGGATTTGAGCCTTATACGTCGTCAACAGTTGATCAGGGGTAAAAATCTTTCTAGTTTTCCACAGAAATTACCATTCTATGGCTTGCTGACTTTGCGATGTTAGGAACATGGCCATGCCAAGATATATTATTAGACACCGTGATTCCCAAATCGAGATGGAGGGACTTGATTCAAGTGTATTTTCAGACATTGTGATAAAATAATTTGAGGAATTCATTTTTTTGGAAAACGTGGCGCTTTCTGTTTTCTAGGCGTTGAACCAAACAAGATTGTTGGTTCTCCACTTAACGATTGCTTCAAGATTAATGAAGTCAAACTTTTCCCGCCTGATTTTATTTGTATAATTCACCGAAAGTGATCGATAGGATGTGAAAGTTAAGACAAGTGTGCTGTAGTCTGCGAAACTGTAAATGGAGTTCGTGGTGGTTTTTAAGATATTGTTAATATTGTAAAAGGGGAGGTAGTCTACAAGAAGTTATTTTGTTAGATTAATTATATAAAAAACGCAAAATAATTCAGGATAGGATATTTTATATATTTTAGGTAGAAGACAAAAAATTTGGATATCTCTTCTTCTCTTTTTTTATTTTCAATAAATATTTTAAATATCTGACCATTTTCTTCTGTATCCTTTTAAAATGAAGTAAAAAATGTGTACCGCACAGTTGAGGTTTGATAACATATTTCTTAAATAAACAAATCAACTTTCTTAAACAATTTTTAAAGAAGACTCTTACATAGTAATAAATATTTTGTAACAGTATATTTCGATACCATTATCAATGTTGTTAAACTTTAGGAATATTTTCTTAAACTCGATTAAAAAACTACGCAGCGTTGCCAGTGTCAAGAAGGTTTTACGCGGCGACAAAGAGGTCCAATTGGTATTGTTTGTTAAACTAATGGTCATTTTTATAAATCATTGCAAAAAAACAAAGAGCGATTTGTAAATGGGATGTTGCGTATCTTTGGGGTAATAAGTCTATTGTTAAATCTTATGTTTATGTATGAAAGTAACTAAATTGATATTAATTCCAAAAAATATTACAAAAAATTTTTCTAACTGTATTTGTTTAAATTTTTTAAGATATCTTAGTACACGGTCACAATGACATACCAGAAAATGTAGGGCGGACGAGCTAGCAAGAGCAAGGTAGCAAAAGCAGTAGCAAGGTATTTAAAAACCCAAATGAGGGGAAACAATAAACTCACATGCACACCATCAAAACAGATTTGGCCTTAACTGGATTCTCGTCAAACTAGTGATGTTTTAACTTCATTTAGAAAGTCTATTGGAAATGCGATCGTGGTAATAACAAGACACTGGGCATGTGAATCCCACGCATGGCGCGTTGAAATTGCAGAACTACGACACGACTTCTGCAAAATCTGTCACAATAAGGAAGAAAAAAAAACAACGGTACATCTTCTTTGCCACTGCCCTGGCTTATGCAGAAAGCGGCTTTCTACCAAATTTTAATGACTTAACTTATCTTAGCTTTTACACCACATCGTTCTATTATCTCTCTATTCTTTACTTTATCCAACCGAGTCACTTCGGCTATACTTCTTAGATTACTTATCTTTACAGCATTAATCCTATTTTTATGCTTCTTCTGCTAAACCCATTATTCACAACCAAACATAAGTGTAGGAACCAACACTCCTCTATGCAAAGCCAGACGTGCCTTTTTTGACTCTTTTTGGGTGTTCATAGAGCCCTTTTATTTGTTTTTCTGCCAAAACCCTTCGCTCAATGTCACTGTCATACTTTTTATCTCTTGTAAACTTTGAACTTAGGTTTACAAACTCATTTACCTGTTCCACTCTTTCTCCACTCAGAACTTTACAGTTTGCCATGCTTTCTTTTCTTTCAAAAACCATTACTTTTGTTTTGCTTACATTTATTTTTATTTCTTTGATTTTTAGGGCATTATGCAAAACACTAATCATCGCCTACAACTTCTCTGCTGATGACGCTAATTTGACTTGATCATCGGCGTAAAGAAGGCATTTGATGATCAAATCATTTATTTTCAATCCATAGGCACTCTCTTTTAAATCTTTTAAACAATTATCTATGTATAAGTTAAACAGCCATGGCGAATCCACACATCCCTGTCTCACACCTTTTTCAATGTTAAACCAGTCCGTGTAAGCTCCGTTTTTTTCTGACACAAGCAGTGAAATCCTCGTAAAGTTATTCAAGTGCTCATATTAAACTACTGCTCACCCCATACTTAGATAATAAATATTTTTATATATATTATTATTATTCATTCCCTACCACTCTGTCATAGGCCTTTTTCAACTCTATAAAAGCGCAATAGACCTTTTGACTTTTAGTCAAGAATTTTTTACAAATAAAGAAATACTGCTTTATGGTATAAAAGTAGAAAAAATATTTTTTTAAAATTGGCACAATGGACTTCAACCGCAATACAGCTATAATGTTCTTAAGAGCTGTAAAGGCTTTTATGGAGTTTTTTAAGCAAAAATAAATTGTTATTACTGTTGCGAAAAAACTTTTACTAACTTCTTTTAAGCTTAAGCCGGTAAAGGACGTGAAGCCAACAGCAGAGATTATTTAGTTAAAAAAAATTTAAGTAAAAACTTTATTTAAATATGACGGCAGAAGCCAACGTAGTTTAATTATGTCATTATGAAATTATTTAAGGTGTGTAGGTAAATAAATCATTAAAATAATTAAATTAATATAATAACAAACATTCTAATTACAATATAAATTGTAATGCATGAAAATGTCGTTAAAATCATACGTATTTTGCCAAATATCTTTTTTTATTAAAATAATATATACTATGCGTCTTTAAAGTACCGCCTTAAATTAATTGCCTAATGAACAGTAATAAAATAAAAATACTATTTTTAAAAATAAATATCTATCACACAGGGTATTTAACCTTTGAGTGATGACATCAGCACCAAAACTTTTTTAAATAAAACACCCCCTTTTTTTCAATTTACGGATTTCCCCTTACTGAGCTAATTTCAAAAATAAACCACAAGTTGATTTATATTGGTACAGAGTGGACAAAAATGCAAAAATTGTTTGTTCTAAGTAGTACAAGTCTTTATTATTTTTCTAATTTATATTATCGTATTTAACAAACAATCTGAAATATGGTCACGAATCGAATAGGCTCGTACTGTTTTTAAGCAGATAAGAAAAGTCTTATGCTGTAGAGATTTAAGGATCCCCCTTCTGAGATGCTATGTATTCTCTACCTTCCTATACGGTGTAGAAGCCTGGACACATAACAACAAAGACATGAAACGTCTTGAAGCTTTTGGGATGTGGACCTACAGACGTGGACAGAAAATGTTCGCAATTCCGGGATACTCGCGAGAGTACAGTAGAACACCGAGATTATCGTCACCGTTAAGAAAAAGAAAATTAGATTAGAGAGAACATAATGCAAGGCAAGATAGCGGGCAGACGAGCTCCAGGTAAAAAAAGACATCCTGGATGAAGAATCTATGAGACTTGTTTGACGTGAGTTCTAGCACGCTGTTAAGACTGGCATTTGACAAGATAAGAATAGTCATGATGGTCACCAACGTTCTGAAGAGAAGAAAGAATAGGATGCGGACTTAACAAGAGGTATGCACATTATATTATAAAATGCACCAAGATCGTAAACGTATCTTTTGATTTAAGATAAGCAGAACAGATTAAGGACACGTTAGGGATGTACCAAAGCAAGGTATATTAAAGATGATGTAATATTATCGGCAGTAGACGATACAGTGCAGGAATAATTCAGGGATCTTGACATTGAAGACTTTTTAATATCAAATTTTTATAAAGGCAAAATACCATTCTAATAAGGTACGTTTCACCTATGAGTTGGCTGAAGATGACTGTGTTCACAGAACTGAATTCTACAAATAAATAATGAATTATAACGATAATAAATTAAATAACAATTTCATTAATAATTTAATTTTCAAATAAGAAAACGTTTTATTTAAACGGACAAAGACTAAAAAAAAACAACGTATAGGCTGGTATGGGAGAAATACAATTATTGATCCCAAAGAATGGCCGCTAGATCACCCGATTGTACCCCATTAGACTTCTTTTATGGGGTTATATAAAATGTAAAGTTTACACTAGCAGATTTGACAATATCCGTAACCTTAAAGCCCGCATCAGGCAGAAAATGCAGAACGTAACACCCGCTATGCCACAAAATGTTAAAGACGAATTTTTAACCAGGTTCAGTCATTGTTTAGTGGTCAATGGAAAATTTTTTGAAAAATAACTCTAAATTTTCTTTGGTTTCTTTTTTTTAAATCAGTGTTTCCCAACATTTTTTGTGCCATGTTCCACCTTAGCCTTTTTAAAATTCTTATGCCCCCTATGTAACATACATAATTTTTATTATTTAAAAATTGAATTATTCACTTTAGGAACTTTAGGTTTTAAGAAAAAATCAATAGGAAATCGTTAACGAAACACAGTCAGTAAAATTTTAAAAAATATAATGAAAAACTGAAATTCAAATTCCAAATAATTTTAATTTCCCCAAAAAATGTTTCCTATTGATCTAGGATTACTATGCCGATCCCCAACGGCAAGCAATCTCAATCTTTTGTCTTTCCTATCCATCGTTATTCTTTGTCGTCTAAAGCCTCTTCTGCGATGTTTCCTATTATAGTCCAGTCAGTAGCAGTATTAAGGTCCGAATTCTTTCAAAGCACCGATTTTGATGAAAATTTGTAAACAAGCTCGTTTTATTCTCCTAATTTAAAGTTATATTGTGCTGAGGTGTGATTTTTCCTTTTTAAGATCAAAATTAACCCAATAGATCAGGGGTCGCCAAATGGCGGACCTGAATTTTTATGTTAAACGGCTGTAATTGCATATTTAAATAAAGTCTTTTTTTTTCTTTTTCTTCTACTTGTTAGATATCTAGATGATCTGTTGATTCCGGACTTGCTTATGTAATATTTTCTAAAATGTAAACTGCCAACTGTCTCTCCATCTCTTTGGTGGTCTTCCTGATGGACGGGTATCTGCTTGAGGTTTTCCCTCAAGTACAATGCGTGGTAGTCTATCGTCGGTTATTCTCTTCACGTGGTTATACCATTCTCTTCTCCTCTGCCTTCCCCATCTCACCACATCCTGTACGTCGCATTGTGCTCTTATGTCAGTGTTTCTTACGTAATCTCTTTTTGTTTTCCCGGCTATTGTTCTCAGTACTGACATTTCGGCGACTCGTAGCATCCTTTTGGTCTTGTTGGTATCCTTTCTCGCTTCTATACCATATGTCATTATAGGCCTGACGCATGTCTTATATATTTTAAATTTACTCTCCTTTCGCCTGTAAGGATTAGCCTATACAGTTTCCCTTGGACATCCTGATATTATGGCTGATTTGTTAATTTGGTTTCTCAGGTCCTTTACCGGGTCATAAGCGCTGGACATATCTATGCCCAGGTATCTAAATTGCATGACCTGCTCTATGGGTTTATTATTTATTATCAGCTTGCATCTCATTGGCTCCCTAGCGATGGTTATAGTTTTCGTTTTACCTATGGATATATTCATATTGATTTGCTGACTGATCTGATAGAACTTAAAAAACTGTCTCTGTGGGTCATTCTCATTTCTGCGAATATTGCAGCGTCGTTGGCGTAGCAGACCATGCTGATAGCCCTATTGTTCATTCTGTATCCCGAATTCATGGATGTTACTTTTTCTATGATTTTGTGCATCAAGAGGTTAAATAAAAATAGACTAAGGCTATCTTCCTGTCTAATTCCTTCTGGAGTGGGTATGCTAAATGTAATATTTTCTCCAGCTTTGATTTGCGTTCTGTTAGTAGTGTTAGGGTTGTATACCGTTGTAACTATGTTGGAAGAGGCTTCTTTTTCACTTAGTATTTTTATGACGTCTTCCAGGTGGACTCTGTCAAATGCCTTAGTAAGGACGACGAAGCAAAAGTAAGTAAAAAGTAAAGGTACTTTACTCTTGAGTGAAATTTCTATTTTTTGACAAACCTCGTATATGCCTTAAAAAATTTAATATCTGATGGTGGCATTTTAAGTTTTAAACCGTGCAGAACTCTTTATCAGCAATAAATTTTTTCACAAAACCAATAATAAAAAAGTTTTCCATACGGTTCCAACTTAAGTAGACACAAATTTAGACAATTTTGCAACATTTCTAAAACATAAAGAATGCCTGTATTAAGTATATTTTAAATTATGTCTTAAAAGGGTTGTTCGAAAGGGTTAAAACATTCCAATAATTTATAAATTATATTACAACAAATAGCAGAATTTTAATTTATTATGAATTCATCATTGCAACATTTAAAGCTGTCAAAACAAATATTTTTTTTAATTATGTTGTAAGAGGGTGATTTTTAAGGGTTAAAACATTTGAATAATTCAAAAATTATATTACAAAGGATAGGAGGATTTTAGTTTTTTTTTTATGAAAATAGTCGCAAAAAGGGTAGACCTATCGTGTGGGCCGCGGACGGCCCGCACTGCGACTATTAGAAGGGGAAGGGATTATAGAAAGAAAATGATTATAGACACGCTTTTTAAAAAGTTGCAGGTCATAGTTCTCTGAAGAAAACTGATTTTGAAAGCTTATTTCATTCCGTAGCAGCCCTGTAAAAGAAGGATTCTTGGTGAAGATTGGTCCTTGTAGTGTCAAGCTTGAGAGTAAATGTGTGAGACTAATCAGCGTACCGATTTCTTCAGCCGAATGTGGCCAATGGTGGTACAAGAGTTTTTATTTCTCTGGAGCATCTACCATGGAAATATCTGTAGAGCAATGACTGGTCTTCAACTCTTCTATGTTCTAGAGGGTGAAGGGTATCTGTGAGAGTTGAGCTGTTTATCAAGCGAATGGCTCTTTTCTGAATGGAATCTAGAAGACGAAGAGAATGCCTTGGTGCTGAACCCCAAATGTGCGAGCAATACTCCAGTAGAGGTCGGATTTGAGTCTTGTACGTCGCCTCTGGCTTGCCGACTTTGCGATATTAGCAACATGGTCATGCCAAGAAATATTATTGGACACCGTGACTCCCAAAATCGAGATGGAGGGACTTGGTTTAAGGGTATTTCCGGACATTGTGATGGGAGGATCTGAGTCTATTTGTATCATTCACCGAAAGTGATCGATATGATGTGAAAGTTGAGACAAGTGTGCTATCGTCTGCGAAACTGTAAATGGAGTTCGTGGTGGTTTTCAAGAGGTCGTTGATGTGTAAAAGAAATAACGTGGGGGACAGGATGAAACCCTGGGGGACCCCGGCATTGGTTTTAAACGCATCAGAAGAAATACCGTCAACTTCCACATATAAGGAGCGATCTTGCATGAAGCTCAAGAGCCATTGGCGCAGTTTGGTTGGGAGACCGTAGGCAGATAATTTACTTAACAATGCCTGGTGCCAAACGCGGTCAAAGGCTTTAGATATATCCAAGGCAACTGCACGGGATTCACCAAACTTTTCAATAGTGTTTGTCCAGAGCTGAGTGACATAAGCCAGCAAATCTCCAGTAGACCGAAGTTGTCGAAATCCATATTGTTTGTCATAAATTATCTCAAATTTTTCCTTATATTTGATGAGTTTTGTGTTAATCGCTTTTCATTATAAATGCACTATGACAACATTTAAAGCCGTTGAAAAAAATATTTATTTCACATATTTGAACTTGATTTTGATTGATGTAACAATGACTTTTCCATTTTTAACACAATGGGTAGTTTTCACCTCTAAAAAACAAAAAGCACACCTCGGCACACTATAACTTTTGATTATTAGGGAAAAATGAGCTTTTTTCCAATATTTCATTAAAATCGGTGCTTTTTGAAAGAATTCGGAGGTAATGCCCCATTTTTACCGCTACTGAATGGACTTTTTATTTTCTGATCAACTAATGTAGTCACAAATAATTGTTGCAAATTTTCTTTGCATCTGTCTACCGTTTTCGCGAAAGCTACTTTATTTTTCATGTAGTCCAATGATATCTTTAAACTTCGGGCATTCAATTACTTTATTTTACAGCAAACCGATTAACAGTAGAGAACAAAATTCAAATTTGTTTTTTGCAGGGACTCGCCAAAAAAAAAACTTTACCTTTTTACTGAATTTTTTAGCATTAAATTCTTTTAGTAGACTTATGATATTTGCAGAATTTTGTTATTGGATATTTCAGGGTAATACTTTTATTTTGTCACTTAGTATAATTTATTATTGTATATTGTGGTATAACTTATTAATTAAAATAAGTACAATTTATTTAGTACTTTATTTAAATTTTATTTAAATTTTTTTTTACCTTTTGCATTTATTAAATAAATTAAAATATTTAATATTGTGTCTATAACATGTAATTTAATGTCGTAGTTTAAATTTTCCATTGGCGAATTTTTCGCAGTAACGGGAACTATGAATTTAACCCAGTAAATTTATTACTCAAAAGGACAGTCTGAATTATGAGTTCGTTGTCACGAAAACGCCGTTTGGAAAGTTTTATATTAATTTTAATGAAATACATTTCTGTCATTTTTTTTGCTATTTATAAAGATGTCTGTGAACTTGTTTCAGAATCTTTAAAAGGGGTTTTTATTTAATTCGATAAAACTGAGTTTCAAAGGATCTTTAATACTTTGATGTTAATTAAATAGTATTTAAATAGTTTTTATTCGTGCAATTTTTTTTATTTCGAGATATTAGTGACATTTGTCACTTATAAAAAAAAATTTATCACAGCAGTCTAATTTAAAAACAGTTCTCGTTTTTTCCTTATTTTAAACTAAAATATTTTCAATAAAAAATTATTTTAAGGTTACAAATTAAACTTTTGTTTGGTTTGCCAACAAAAATGATAATAACAAAGGGGCATGTTTGACCCATCCGATTGTAATGGAACTTTGGTGAGTTGTTTTGCGTACGTCCTTGAAGGTTCGCAAAGAGTTAATCATTCACCAGCACCACTACGATGAAATGGAAAGGGTATAAAATATAAAAACTACCATAAACGGCCAAAATTGGTGATGAGTTCATAGTCTTTGAGGTCACTGATTTTGATAGTGTTATGCTCAATTAAGTTCGACGCTGAGGCCATCATTTCAGAATAATTTACCAACGTTCAATGATCTTCTGGAAGTCCCGGTCAACGTTGGGTAAAACGGCTAGTAGCTTTATAAAAAAATTTTAAAATCAGTGGTTAATTTTAATTATTTTTATTTTATTTCAAAACTTACTTTTTTAAAGCTGAAATAAAGAAAAAACTACCGAGTCCAATTTCCGAAACATCATTGAACAATAAATTGTTATTATTATCTTATAAATTATAATGAAGTTTTTCAAATTTTAATAAAAATAAATCTTTGTGATCTATAAAATTTTATTGAACATAAAAACACTTGAATATATAAAAGCTGGAATCTCCAAAAATGTATCTGAATTTTATTATTTCCTTTATGGATAGATTTGAAGCCGACCTAATGGGATTTTTGTCCTTTATTGGCACGTATTAGGTAAACATTCAAATAAATGGGTTTTTATATTTTAACGTTCAATAAAATTAACCAAGTACGCTGCCTTCCAATATAGTTTCAAATAATATTGCAAGTTTATATCCACATTTTTTTATTAATATTATCTACATATATTTGTATTATTTTTAAAGAATAAAACGGCATCACGTATCATAGTGATTAATTTCATTCGATGTATTATTTTTATGTTTATTATACAGGGTGTGTCACGACGAACCTAAACTATTTGTACATTAAAAACTACTACCACGATATTTATTAAATTTTGTTATCATAGATCGCAAAAAATGTAAAAAATTTATGAAAAATTAAAATTTGAAAATGTTAAATATCTTTTTTAAAATGGAATTACTCAATATTTTTTAAAAAGTCTCGAAAACAAATATACACTTATCTATGCCTAAACGAAAGCGTTTTTAACATATATTTTAAAAATTTAAATAATTCTGCCATATGATTGCTTTGTTTATTATGGTCAACGACAATGGAACGCGACTAATAACAGTTTTTAAGCAGAACGAGCTACGAATCCCTAATGGATTTTACCCACACCGTAAGATTTATAAATATACATGGAACCAGGAAGGCGAAATCTGAAAACTATAATAGACCATGCCATAGCTCAACAGAGGACAAAGATTAAGGTGCAGGACGTTAAAGTCCATAGAGGTGCCAGAGGCTAGATTTTCTGTGGAAAGCAAGAAAGTTTTTTTACTCCTGATCAACTCAATCCATGCAAGAATTCAATTTACCGTAGAGTTTAAATAGAACAACCAACTACCTTTTCTAGATGTGATGGTTATAAAGAAAAAAACGGATGCTTAGAACACAGGGTATACCGAAAACCCACACACACCAACAGATACTAAAACGCCGGATCACACCACCATCCGTCTCAAATCCAAGGAGTAGTAAACTCACTGATTTTCAGATCTTTATGTCTTATCGATGATCACCACAAAACAAAAAAAATAAAAAAGATAACCTCAGCCTTAAAACAAAACAGCTATAATCAAAGCAGCATAACAAAAGCAATAAAACAGCAAAAACACCCACGACAAAAACAAGATAATGACAACACAGATAGACCTAAAACTAACTTACCGTACATCGAAGGAACAACTGACAAAATCAGAAGAATCCTTTAACAGCTTTAACAGCTTATAAACCTCACCAAACCATAAGATCAATTCTAAGAAACCCCAAACATAAAATTAAACTAGAAAACCAAGGTGTCTACAACGTGTCAAGTGGAAATTGAAATTTAACCTACGTCGGGCAAACTAATCAAAGAATCTCAGCCAGATTAGAAGAACACAAGTTGCTATTAAAAACAAACAAATAACATCTGCCCTCTTTCAACATTAACACGAAACTGATCACAATATTAATTTCATCAGCTGCAAACAAATAGCCAATATCGAAAACTACAAAACAAGAACAATACGTGAGGATATTGAAATAGAAAAGATGGGGCAACTCAAAAAAAGAGGCGATGCTTTGCACTTACCATCTACATGGAAAACCATAATTAAAAAACAAGCCACATCACAACATCTAAACACAACTGACATAATACCAAACAAAATTTCGGAGGGGGTGGAGCCAATGCTAACTAATGAGTGCCGTTACAATCTTCGGCTCAAACCTATAAATATTACCTGATTTGACAAAAGAAACTCTCACTCCTTAGCCGACTACAGATAAGACTACGCATTGAAAATTCCAAGTGAGATCTTGGCGAAACGTCTGCAAAAATTCAATAATTCTAACGAACGAACGGATGTAATCCCGGATCGATATTTTATCACATTTCACAATCCGTGAATCACCACGCATAAACATATAAAAAATATCGAAAAAATCGTAGTCCTTTTTTAGATCCTAATAACCCATTTTTTTAACATTTAATTCCAAAGTCAATGATACCATGTAATCATCGAACATATTTAAACTCGTGTACGGGTATTAAAAAATAAATTTTCCTTAAACATTATATAAGCCATGCAATTTCAATAAACGAATTTCGGCTGTGATGGACTGCAGTGCAACTTCCGGAAAAAAATTAATTAAAAACTTGATAAGAATAATAATAAAATATCTCGACTTGAGAAATTGCATTCTAGGTTCACAACAGATGCAACGAATCACCTGATATGAATTTGTTATGAACTTCTATGAGCTAGAATAAAGCTTTAGAGCTCCCATATTTTTCACTCGCGAAATCATTTGGAATTTCATTTCTAGAAAGCAGTAGGGAGTTTTACGATTTTTGTAGTTTGGTGGTAAAATTCTGAATTTACTAAAAACACAATTCAGCTTTTAAAATATAATAATGGTTAAACTCTATTTTCCCTTTTTAGATTACTTTTTTATAAGATAATACACGACTTGCTATATAAAACTAAACAATTTTATTTATTAAATCGTGGAATATTTACCAGTACAAATCTGCTTGTTTATCAACATTTTATGCTTTTTTAAGTAGATAGGTTGTTTCTATTTATGCAAATTTTTTAAAAGCATATCGCCAAGTAAATCATAAATCGATATTGCATTAACTAAATGCTTTCGGCATTCAGAAAATAATTCTGAAAAAAATTGGTAACCATTTCTGGTGTACTCGTAGAATTTCACAAGGTGTTTAAAAAAAAGTTGACCCCGTCTCTAGGATAGGTAGAAAACTAAAAAATAATTGGGGTTTGTTAAGTAAAAAATTTTCGTAACGCCATCCGTATTTAAGATAAAGGGCGTTAAAAGAAAAAAAATGTATTAACATTTATTACGATTTTGCCGAAATTACTGGAAACATTGCAATAAAATTTTATACGAATATGTTTTAAAAGCTAATACATCCCATAAATTTTTTTTTATCTGACACTCATAAAGGGCTCTAGTTAGACGGTTCGTACCAAGTAGTATTGAACATAACTTTTTTAAGGTAAGATTTATTAATCAAAATTTCAAATCAACTTAAACATTATTTAATTTAACACCAAAAAGGTACACTCGCTAAAACTCGATACTGTGTATCGTTTTCGAAATATTTTGATTTAAAAATTATGAAGTTAAAACCAATGCTGGTATAAAGTAATAATGTTTTAAAAAGATGTAGCCCCGTCTCTAGGATAGGTGAAAATTGAATAATAATTGTTTGCTTAGTAAAATATTTTCGTAATGCCATCCATATTCAAGATAAAGTATCGGTTATAACTTCATAATCAACCTATCGTAAAGACGGAGTCACCTTTTTTTGATTAACAGACAAACCAATAACTACGTAAATATTTATTTTATTTTTTGCAATAATGAAATAATACTGTGGTCATAATTTAAATTAACAAGTTTCGTTAAATTTTTTTTTTATATAATTTTATGTAAAGACATATCTTACATATCTTTTTTATTTTATTACAATCGTTGCAGCTAAAAATTGTGATTTTGGCGATATATCATCCGGCTGTAGAGCTTCTCTTCCTCGCCTTCCAATAGTTCTCCCCCACAGGAATTTTGAACGCGATACGCAAAAGAAAATCCAATATATTATAATCTGCGACTGTGACAGATTTTCTCAAAACAAATCCGCAAAAAATTACGTTTTTTTGCCAGTCAAAAACTTGCGAATAAAAATATATAACACTTTCGTCGACTTGCTGTATAATTTATGCTGTCAAATATTTCAACCGAACGGTAAATGGAATTTCAAAAGCTACTACAGGTAGAGAATTGTTTAAAAATGTTTTTTTCTGTTTGGTAATTTTGTTTTATTTCCTAACAACTGCAATCATTGTTCGTAGCATAAAGCTTTTTTCTGAAACAGCTTTACAAAGTAGCCTTTGACGCTTTTAAATCCCGAAAAATGTCATTATTTGACAGCATTTGTGCTTGTGAGCGGAATAATAAAAAAAAAAACGCTTGTATATCGCAGTACCGTACCTTACCTATTCTTAAAAACTCAATTTTTTCCATGATAAAAAATAGTGACAGTGAACTATCAAACACACCTCTTGATATAGCAGAAAGTGCAAAGATTGTAACTTTGAATCTCTTACCGGAGAAATCAAGAAAGAAATATGAATTATAAAATGATACTTTCATTAATTGGTGTCACTCCAAGAAGGTGTAAGTGTTCATAAAACATGTTACTGCTTTTCAATATAGTAAATGATAAATTGAAATAATTATTTTTAAGAATATTGTTTAATGTCTTAAGAATTAAAGTATTATTAACATTTAGTTATTGGGGTAAAATTCTGAAAAATAGTAGCTAAAGAAATTTTCCTAGAACTCTTACAGGTCATTAAATTTAAATTAAAATTTAAATTTAATTTTAATTTAATATGGTGGCCATGAAACAAATTTATAAGGAGAGTGTGAATGTACAAGTCGGTAGAGCGAACATATCTCGATCAGACCAACATTGTTTTGAAGAAAGGCCAGGTCAAGAGTACCAACAACCGACGAGCACGTATGAGAGCACTGATAAAAGTAAAGGAAGCAAAAGATGTGTGTAAGAATTGTAGCAAGTGGAAGGAAGTGGTCTGTGCCTACCCCTACGGTAAAAAGGCGTGACTATATGTATGTATGTATGGTGTATAACAAGTTTATACCTTGATCAAACACTTAATTTTTCTCGTACATTTTGCAGCACAATTTACACATTATAATTCACCAATTTTACACATTTTTTTGCAATTATTTAACAGAATAAACATCAATAATTTGAAAGAAATTAATCATTATTATTGATGCATAAACAATCAACTTGTTTGACAAATGAGAGGATTAGGCTTAGTTAATAAAAAAGCAGTTATATCTTTTATATTAATTATAAATTTACATAGGACTGTTTTTTAGGTTAATGAGCAAGTAAGTAGAAAACAAGTGCGCGTAAAAGATTTAATGTTTCAATTGGTTAAAAAAGGTACTGTTGGTGTTATGTTAGGCCGTGGGTTAGGTTAGGCTTATTTTTTATGTTCATTATCGATTAACAGTCAAATCTATCTATCTATACGCAACGTGCATGCGCAGCAATCAGCTCAGATCGAGAGAAAGGATGTAACCGGATTTATAAAAAATGGACTTACTATAAGGATATGCTCTTTAAAACCGGTGCGAATAATACTGTGAGTTTCCACGATTAACCGTTTCTGCTTCAATTATGAACTTCTGTCGTTTTGGAAGTCACATAAAGTCGAATGCAATGTCTTTCGTTTTTTAATATCTTTTTGAATATAGTTTAAGAGTAAACACAAATGTAATTGTACAGCAGTTTAACAACGTAGTTAAAAAGATGATACTGATACCCACTTTCTGAGAATATGACAAAACTTAAAAGCTGCCGTAAAATAAATGTTTTCGTTTTATGCTATTCTTCGAGTGACTGAAATGTGTATTGATAAAACCAGTCTTATAATTAAAAACGACAAGAACGTTAAGCTATTTTTGTGTGAAAATTAAAACCTGAGCATCGCGCCAATTTATGCGTAGAAATAAAGAGAGTGGCGCGAACAATATAATAAATAATTGTTGTTCACATTTATTTTTAACTTTAACGTTTTTTAAACGGTACATGACTTTCTCAAACAACATAGTGTGAATAATTTCATTTTTAAAAATATAACTTTTTTTTTTAATATCCGTTAATAATTGTAACCGAGTTAAAAAGTTTAATGACCCCTTAACTTTATTTTGTTTTGTGTAAAAGTATCAATAAATTAAAGTTAAGTCGTAATCCAGATACGCATCATAGTAAATCCAATATCCGTTGTTCAAATGTGAAAAATCATGTCTAGGCACTGACGGTCGATCTCACTTCTGACCCCATCCCCTAACCCGACAATAACCTCAACACCCTTTGGCAGGCGCGCACTTCCAATCTTCATTTTGTTTTATCGAAGGGTTGGATGACAAGAGGGTCGACAATGTTTCCAATTTTCTGGAATGTGATATTGGGCTTTACAGTTACGGTTCGCTTGTTCTCTGGTGATTGTAACAAAAAAAAACAAGACTGTTAGATTGAGTTATCTGTAGACGTATATTTTTACAGCTTAATTATTACTGAAAAAACAGTAGAAATAAAAGATTATCAAAGTGTTATACCAATAGTGAATACTTTTTTGATTTTATAAATTTTAAATTAACCGAATTAAAGGATAATTAAATTTTAAAATAGATTTATTTTATTATCAAGTTGTAAATGCCCCAAACTCTAATGTAAATATTTTAATAAATTAAAAGTTATTTTTTATTTTAAAAGGGTGGGTATTAGGTAAAGTTAAAAAATATAAATAAAGAAAAACCAATAGTCATAACAAATCTTCTACTTTCATTAGCGCTCTCTTACATGCTCGTCGGTTGGTTAGGTTAGGAAAATGTTATCGCAAACATTCGTTAGTGGATACGCATAAGAAGAAGAAGATGGCTAATTGTTTATATACAAGTTACCTGGTTGAATTGGATTTTTACCAATCACCATATATTTGGTCTTATTGACTTATAAGCTCAGCCCGTACTCCTTACTAGTTTCATTAACTTCGTTTAGTAATTTTTGTAGCCCTTTTATACTGTCCGATAATAAGACGGTGTCGTCAGCATAGCGGATATTATTGATAATTTCGTCGTTAACTCTAATGCCTTGATTTGTGTTTTTAGAGACTCTTTGAAAACGCTGTCCAAATAACGATTGAACAGGAGCGGTGACAGTATGCAGCCCTGCCGTATTTTTTTTTAATGTTAGTTTATTTTGTCTGCCTATTTTTAAGTCTGACTGTAGCTTTTTGGCCTTAGTAGGGGTTGGCGATAAATCTGATGGTTTTTCCATCCAGTACAATATCTGTTACATTTTTTCCTGTTGGCATCTGTTAAAAGCCTTGGTGTAATCTAAAAAACACACGTTGAATTAAGACTTGTATTGCAAATAATGCTTTCCGAGTTCCGAGTCCATTTTTAAACCCCAAAGTTATAAATCTTCTTCTGTTGATGCCTATCCGTTCCGAATATTGGCGAGCATAATGGCTACATGAACTTTTATTCACTGATGCAAGGAATAAGCCCACAGTTGACGTATTAAACCGCACTCGGAGATTCAACCATGATATTCTTCTTCTTCCTACACTCCTTCTATTTTGCTTTGGAGCATAAGCTGTAAAAACCGGTATCTTTCAGGATTTTTCATGATGTGGCCGAGGTATTCAAGTTTACGTTATTTTACCTGATATAAGATTTTTTTTTCTTTTTACATTCTCCGTAGAACCTCTTCGTTGGTTATATGATCTACCCATGAAATTCTCAGAACACGACGGTAAAGCCAGAGTTCTAATTTCTTGCAAGATGTTTCAGATAACGTTCATGACTCAAAGCTGTATAAAAGTGTTAAGAATACATAGCACCTCAATATCCGCATGTTGGTGTTTAAGAAGAGTTCCCTATTTTGAACAATTTTGCCATTTTAAGGAATATGGCTCGAGCCTTTTTAATTCGACATCTTATCCCAACCAAGTGGTCTTCGTTAATATTTGTTCCCAAATAGACATACTTGTTAAATTTTTGGATGGGTCTGTTATGTATCAGTAGCTGGCCTTCCATGAGACTATTTTTAGAGATAAATATAAATTTGGTCTTTTTCGCATTTATTCGCAGTTCATATCTTTCACTTACTTAGTTACAAATAAAAAAATTTAATTTTAAATTAAATTCAACCCAGTTTAGTGCTTACTATTTTAATTACGGAGATATTTCGTATATAAATCATTATCCCGAAAATTTCCACTTGTATGACTCAAAATATATCTGTCCCCTTTTGCTATTAACTTTATGACAAGGTTACCGCTTTTATAGGGAGCTTTTCAATCGGAAACATATCGATTAATTAAGGTAGATTCGCAGGGCGTTTCTCATTAAAACTGTCCCTTTGGACTAAGGGCCGGATAATATCTTGTATTAATGAGGTCTTAGGGACTCATTTTCGACGGATTATTTAGAACCTGCAGTGCGTGAATGTTTGGAAATTGTTTGATTGGAATTGTGTAGATGTTATGAATATTTCGTAGAAATGTGTAACCGCAAGTGGTCCCTAATAGTAAATGTGGTATGTCATTAGATTATCAATTAATTTCATTACGAAATGAAAATTAAAATAAGTGTTATAAGCAGTTAGATTTGACAACGAAGTTACAAGGGCACAGAAAATCCTTAGAGGTTGCCACGTCTTTTTCGTTCTCTATTGAGTACTCTGCCAGCGGTCTCTCTACTGGCAAATTATGCTCGAGCTCAGCCGTAGAGGGTAGAAGAAAAAAAAAGAAAATAAAAGTGAGCCGCGCCACCAACTTAGACGGTTCAAGCCGGAAACCCCTAGGTCTTATAGGCACTAGCAGAGCCACACGATAAACAACTAAGATTATGGTGAACCAAATAAATAAAATTATAGCAAAAATCTATTGGATACTTTACTCACACAATAAATTAAAATACACAGCTCAATAACAAATATCATCAAAATTAACAGCCAACAATAAAACGAAACTTCAAAATTTACAACTTTATAAGACAACAATAAATCAAAAATCCAAAGTTTACGATTTTATAAAATAATTAAAACAACGGTAAGAATAACAAACCTTATCGGGTTACCAAAAAAAAAACGTATACAAGTCAACTTTTTAACAATACTTCATCAATGTTCACGTACGGCTGCTAATTTACTCACGTTTTTAACGGTTACATAAAGATTTACACTGTTAAAACAATCAAGCTTATTTAAAAATATTTCTTTTTACGATGGCTGTCCTTCAAAATAGCAATATTGTAGGATATTTACAAATAAGTATGAAGAAAATATATTTACTTGGACACAAAGAACTATTGAGAATATTACTTTAATCAAAGTTCAGCCTTGGTATATTATCAAATGCAATAAATAGTTTTCAACAGTGTACCATATTAATAAATTAAAACAAAACTTAATCGTGGTGTCAAAAACAATTCACGTCGTTTAAATAATCTAAAATAAATCACTTGTAACCTTTGGGTATGCGAATTCACTAATCATGTGGCCTACTCCTGGGGCCTACTCCTGTGGCCTACTCCTGGGGCCTACTCCTGTGGCCTACTTCTGTGGCCTACCCCTGTGGCCTGTTTGAATTATGGAACAGCACCTGCTACTTAACAATGGCTTCCCTTCATCAGATCCCGCACGCGGTTATTTTAACTCGACACCAAAATCCAAAATATCAACAACAAAGGTAAGATAGAATGGTCAAGTTAAAAATTAAATGGTTTTTCTTCAAAATCAAATTAAGATGGCCCAAATACAACCAGATATGAAAGAAAAAACCGTAGAGGTTTTGCTCACGTGTTAATATCATATCGTTCCAAAAACTCTCATCACCACCCGACTTCGACGACTGACACCAAGCGACTCACTAAACTACCGTCTCCCAGGCCGGATATCAAAAATGACACCGAATTGACGTAAACCAAGAATCGCACTCGTCCGTGTGGATATCCAGCCCCATCCACACAGAAATGCAAACCAAACAATAATATAGCTGACAACACACGACAATCGAGGCTAAAAATCAAGGCAAAATCTAATAACAAAACCCCCACTCCATCGATTAACGAAAATGTCACAGCCATTAATAATCGAATTCTATCTCTACTAGGTATGCAACACTATTTACAACGAATAATATATTTAAGTTACAACAAAATACGGTATGCAACCCTACTTACGAGTACCTAACGAATACAAAAAATAATAAGAGACACAATTAATAATGGAACTGTAGAAGGGAAAAAATAGGCACGTGACAAGGTGTAAGACAGGGATGTGTCCTTTCCCCACTTCTGTTTAACATTTACTCTGAAAACATCTTCCAAGAAGCTCTCGAATGCATTAAAGTAAATGGCACATGGATCAACAATATACGGTATGCAGATGACACAGTCCTGATAGCAGATAATATGAATTACCTCCAAAGGCTCCTGGACATAGTTCGAATACACAGCCGACTTATGGGAATTAACATCAACATAAAAAAAAATTCCCAGTAATCACCCACAAATTGGATGAGTTCCAGAATGCGAAACTCTCAAACGATAATAAAGTCATAGAACGAGTAAAAAGTTTAACTATCTGAGGACTAGGTTATGTGAAGACTAGTCTTCAGACGTAGAAATCAAATGCCGAATAGAAAAAGCGAGGAGCTCATTCCTGAGATTCAAAAACGTCTTCACGAGCTCTGACTTTGACCTCAATCTCAGAATAGGATTCACAAAATGTTTCGTATGGTCCGTACTGTTGTATGGTATGGAAGGCTGGACATTGAGGGTTAGCACAATGAATAGGCTGGAAGCATTTGAAAAGTGGATCTATCAAAGAATCTTGAAAGTCCAATGGACAGCAAAGAAAACCAACGAGGAAATTTTGAGGACGATAGGAAAAGTACGCGAATTGTTGGGTACAATAAAACGCAGGAAAACAGCGTACCTGGGACATGTGTTACGCAACGAAAGATACCATTTGCTCCAACTATTGGAAGGAAAAACAGAGGGAAGAAGCAGTGGAAGCAGTGTAGGCAAAAGAGGATGTCGTGGCTCCGAAATATCAAACATTGGACAGGAACCACAGAAGAATTTATGCACACCACCAGAGTTAGGGAAAAATGGTCAGAAGTGATCGCAAACGTCCATTAATGGATAGCAGCGGAAAAAGAAGAAGAAGAAGTTATAATCATTTTGTATAAGTTTGTAATAAATAGATATAAAAATATTAAGTAATTATAAAATATGTTTTAAATAAGTTTGGCCACCAATACCAAACATAAATAATTCGGTTTTTGAAATTTTTTTTTTGTGATAAATGGAAAGATCATATGAGGCGTTGCGAATACGAAGGGCGAACTCATCATAGAGCCTTTTTTTACTGACGGCATCAGAACCCTCTCGAGAATCCGCAGCTATAGATTTCATGTTGAGTTTGCCCTTGTTTACATCTCAAATTAAGCGAAATGAAACTACGCTGCTGGTGGAAAACTGCTAAGAATCTGCCATAGGTGATCGAATACGAAGGGAAAACTTAGCAGCGCTGCCTCCCACTTTCTCTTGTGGCTTCCTCCACTCCTCCGCTGGTAATGCAATCATTTGTTTAGTTTTGTACTCTTGTACTCTTGACGCATGTTCCATGCAGTTCGTGTTTATTATCGTGATTTTTCTGTATAAGAATGGATGTAAATGACACTATTGTATTTCCTGGATGCTCAAGTAAACGACAGAAAAAAGAAAAGGAACTCCGGCGAAGAATACGTGTCTAGACAAACGAATTAATCGGTACCAGCTCGGCAAATCGGTGAGCCATGTATTTGTGATTGTTTTTCAACAGTAGGGCGTAAAATCGTCCGTCAAATTTCAAAAAGAAAAAGTGAGCTCTTTTGATCTATACAAATTCAATTTGGCAAATATTAAACTAATGCTGCCTCATGATTTTCCTTTGCCTGTGCCTCCAGCTAAACTTAAACATGTCAGAGATCTCATGCCCATGCCCGAAGAGGCAATGGAGGATGAGAATGACCATGGCTAAAACTTTTACTTTATATCTTGTCCTTGTAATAAGAGTTTATGTACATTTTCCAAATACAAATTTTTTCACTATTTGTTTATTTATTTTTTTATTTTCAATAATTGCCGTGTTTGGCAGTTGGCTGTTTCCCGCTTTCGGCTTTTATAAATAAATACATTAAATTTTGTTAATCAATTTGGTTGTTTTCAAAAACAGGAACACTTTTTCTAAAACTGTACTGTTAATTTATTTATTAAATGTTTAACGTAAAATTTTAAAATGTGACTAGATAGTGTGATGTCTAACAAATTTGACCAGCTATGACAAGGACGGGGGGAGTGGGGTTAAAAACGTCGTATGAATGATTTACTTTTTCTTCGGAGGAATAACCTTTGTTCAGCGCTGATTGTTTTAAGAATCAATTATACGCCAAAAATAACATCAAAATCGACATCAGCCGTTGTTAAGTTCGCCCCTTATCCGCAATCGATAAAAAAAATTAAAATGCGTTTTTATCGAAACCACCATTCGTTAAGTTCGCCCTTGATATACTTACAAGTTTTATAACAAAACTAATTTTTTTTCGCAATAACTAAAAATTTATATCAAAATAAAAATTAATTTTTGGATCCAGTAACGAAAACCCGCCGACAGCTCCCGAAAAAAACCGAACGCGTGTGACGTCATAATGTTAGTTTTTACTCATTGTAGCATGCAGAGATAATAAGTACAATGTTTTAATGTTGTCATTGTTAAATACTCAAAAATATATCAAAAATGTCGCACCTCAAAAGTTATCGCTCTTGTTTTGTACCATTATGTACGAAAACTACAAAAACAACTCCCAGAAAAATGTTTTTAAATTTTCCACAAGATATAAAACGTCAAAATAAATGATTTCAAGCAGTGCACCGAGATTATCTCAAAACAAAATCGAATTTATTTTTTGGTGAAAAACATTTTAATGTAAGTATTTCATAATAATATTGTTATTAATTATTATTTATTCAAGTGTAATGATCAGATAAATAGAGTTTAGTAATTAATTTTTTTAACTGGGCTCTAAATCATAACCTTTAAAATCGTAGCAATAACAAATTTTTTATTGATAATTTAAAGCGATTAAATAATACATACATACATACATATAGTCACGCCTTTTTGTCGTAGGGGTAGGCAGAGACCACTTCCTTTCACTTGCTATGGTTCTTACACATATCTTTTGCTTCCTCTACTTTCATCAGTGCTCTCATACATGCTCATCGGTTGTTGGTATTCTTGACCTGGCCTTTCTTCAAAACAATGTGGATCTGATCGGGATATGTTGACTTGTCCATTCACACTCGCCTTATACATTTGTTTTGTAAAACTTCCTTTATCCATCTTTTCTACGTATCCAAAGCATTTATCTTTGTAATTACATCTACTTTTACACCACCGCGTTTTCTTATCTCACTATTTTTTACTTTATCCAACCGAATCACTTCGGCTATACTTCTCAGACTACATATCTTCGCAGCATTAATCCTATTTTTATGCTTCTTCTGCCAAACCCACCAATCACTACCATACATATGTGTAGGAACCGACACACCTCTATGCACAGCCAGACGTGCCTTTTTTGACACTTTCTGGGAGTATATTAAGCTATGCAGTGCCCCATTCATTTGTTTTCCTGCCAACACCCTTCGCTCAATGTCACTGTCATACTTTCCATCTCTCGTAAACTTTGAACCCAAGTACACAAATTCATTTACTTGTTCCACTCTTTCTCCCTTAATCAGAATTTCACAATTAAAAATGTAATATAGTAAATAATAAAACTTTTTAACTAGTTTTTTTTTCTGGTAGTTTTTAAAAAACCCAAATTTTTATTCATTTACTTCACCTGTAGACGACTTCTATCAAACCCACATTATAAATAAAACTTAAAGTAGTAAATTATGTCCATAAGCATTGGTCGCATTAGTTGTAATAATTGTCATTTAACAATGGTAAACATTTTTACTTAGAACACGATGTCGTGACCTGAATTGAGCAACCATTTAAATCTTTTTTTTTAAGCGGAAACACCGATAATGATATGTCAAAAGCTCCCGCGGATTAAAAAGCGATAAGTTTTCTTCTTCCCTTCTTTGTGCCGATCATTTTTTACTCAAAAATGTCTTTATTCAGCATAATTAATGAGGTCTCCCGAGAGACCGGCAGCATCAAATTCTCTCTATCAGGCCCGTCTTATTCTTTGAGTCAATTTTTCCGAGATAGTTACAGTGGCGTAGTACAACTTATATAACAGGTAATATGGATAATACAGTTAGCAGAAGCAAACAAAAGCCCTGGTGGGGGTGTTCATGTCGCTGTTGTTGTATTTTTGGTATCGATATATTTCATTTCATATCGAAAACCGACTATCGATAACATTAAGTGTCAACTGTCAACCCAATTAGTAAGGTTAGTTTTGTTTTTAAAATTCCAATAATTTTGTAAACAATGAAAATTAGATCTTGGTCAATTGTATTAATGTACTATTAGGAAAGTCAAATAAATTGACATTTGTTCAATTTGTTCATTTGTATTGTTCAAATACACTTATTATTTCAAAAAAATACCTCCTTCTAGGAGCATGTACGTTTAAATTCTAATTTTTACATGTTAAGAATAAATCATGTGCATTTGCACATATTAGATTTGTCTTGTTAGAATAATATAGTCTTGAATAAGTGAGAGTTATGTAAGTAACAGCAAGTATTATTGAAATAGGTAGAAATTGTGGGTAACGTGTCCACGTTAAGTTCAAACATGAAACTAAAATATAATTAAATTTAATTCGATTTGTGCTTATGATAGGTGAACTTAAATAACATTAAACACATTTTATTGGTTTAATTTTTTGTCAAAACCATATTTTTTATTGCTTAACGTAAAAATATAAAACAAAAAAACACCAGACAGTGAAACTTTTAGTTAACATATTTAAAAAAACCAGTTTATTATAAAGAGGGTGTTAGTAAATAAGTGCGACAAACTTCGTGGGGTGATTTTACATGAAAAAACAATGACAGTTTGATGTATAGACGTATGTCTGTTCTTAAAAACTGACAATGACTGCAAATTGGGTTGGTTTTAAAAGTTATTGCGCATTTTTTCACATGCAATTAAGAATTTTGTGTTTATTATTGACGCGCATACGAGTAATGATCTCAATTAAAAAAAAAGTTACGCTATTGAGATATTCTAAATAAAAAATTATGTTTGAATTCATTCGTAAATTTGTGACGAAAAATCTTTTCGGTCTTTTTTTCGTATAGGGTGCCGTTTTTATACAAAAAATAAAACATAACGCGTATTTTTCATTTCTTTAAAACATTATCAAGAACTATCTAATACAATAACATTAAACCAGAACCCGTATCTCTAAAAACGAAAAATTTGCGGACATACGTTTATATAGCAAACTGTCATTATTTTTTCATGTAGAATCACCCCCTGAAGTTTGTCGCACTTATTTACTAACACCCTGTATAAAGGATAGTAATAAAATAATTTTTTAAGCCTGGCCATTTATTTAAATACGTAAAAAAAATGGATTAATAATTATTAAAAAATAGTGTCCCAAATTAAGGCTTTTATTATTTATAATATTTTTTAAAAAAATTTAAACGTATTTAAAATTTGATAAGTTTGTTAATCTAATAAACGTTTACTTAAAAGATAATTCCGATTTGAGTTGGTATGGTTTAAAAAAAACTATTTTTTTTTGTCAGCGATTGGAATTTTTAAAATTTTTTGTCACTGTTTAAAAAGGTTGCTTTTATTTGTTAAAACTTTAGATATTTAAAAAAAACATTTAAAAATAACGTAAATCATAAAGTCAAAAATCCATACTCTTACAAAAAATAGACAATTGTATAAAACAATAGTTTTTTCTTTAATCCATATCGACCTTAATCTCAACTGTTTAAACACACTTTGTTTATTTTTTTTCAAAGATTATTGCAAGAAAACCACTAAAGACAAGATCCCCAAGAAACCCCAACCGAGTATATTTCTTTGGTCATGCTTCCTTATCATGGTTAGCTATTGGATTTTTACGTAAATTCATAAAGTCACTCCCTTCTCCAATTGAGAAGAGATTCCCACACATATATTTCGCTCCTTTTACTTTCATTAGCGCTTTCATACATGCTCATTGGTTACTGTTATCAAGCCTTGTATCAAATTTTTTATTACCACAGCGTACCCTTATTATATCATTCACTTTCTTTTTATTTTTAAGACTACCCATCTCTACAACATTGATCTTACTTTTATACTTTTTCTGCGAAACCCAACATTCACTAACATACATAGGTGTGGGGACTAGCACTTGTCTGTGTACAGTCAGTCGTTTCTTTTTTGACACTTTCTAGCTGCTTATAAAGTTAAGCTGTGCCCTATTCGCTTAATATCACGTCATACTTTCCGTCTTTCGTAAACTTGGAACCCGAATATTTTTTCAAGGATCAATTGTTAACCGGGAGTATACTTGAATGCAAGGTCAAAAAAACTTGTGTTGAGCTAAAATAATTCCAAATTCAGGAACATAACCAAACCATAACCATAACAGGACTCAACAAATTGTTTACTGCACAGTGGTAGTTTCTGTTTTTTAAAAAATATTAACAAAAGATCTGGCTTAAAAGACCAAATTATGTACTTTTACATGAAAAACTATATAAATTATAAATTTGCGTGGTTTTTTTTTAACTTGTAACAAAAGTAAAATAAAAACGTGGTTACAATTGCAATTGTCTTTATTTAATGTATTCTTACAAAGTAAGCGGCATTTTCAACTAAATTTATTTTTATACGCTTTTAATACCAACCAAAACATTAAATTAAAATGTATTTTTTAATATTTATATCCTTGTAAAAAAATAAGTTCTTTGTTATTATTTTACTTGAATCGATTAAGTGAGTTGCAATAATAGCAGTTACACCACTGGTGGTTTTATTATAACAAATTAAACATGTTAATAACCTTAGAAATATTTTTTATTACAAAATAAATTTTAATAAATTACCAGTGACTTTTGTGCCTAAAAAATAAATAAATACATTTTAACCGTGTAACAAATTTTTCTTTATTGAAAACCAAACATAATTTTAAAGAAAATTCTACGTCCTTGAATAGAAAGCTGCTTTTTACGACCCATTTTCACTTGAAATTCATTTTTTCCGGCTGACGGCATTCTAGAGAAAGTTTATGATTAATGGAGAATAGGATGAAATCGTTACAGATGGCTACGATAAGATAAAACGTTTTTCGAATGTTCTCGATTAACCTATACAACAAAAAAAGGCCTTTGAAGATTTACCCTATCTATCTGGATGTTAAGAGAGCCAATTTTATTATATCGTCTACTAAAGCTGCTTATTAGAGAGTTTCGTTGGAGCAACAGTTGTATACTTGGCATTTAAAACAAATATATATTTCCTAATAAAGAGCTGTGTATTTTTTTTAATATAAATTCATTATACGTTTGATATTAGTAAAATATAATTTAAATAAAAAAAGGGTATTTAATAAGTACTTTGTTTATTGTAATACTAACTGTTTTGATTGTAAAAATAATTTGTTCATTACACGTCCATGTCATGTACACACTTTTTACCCTTACATTAGGAAGAAAACTTATATTTTTCCCCTAGGGAGAGAAAGTAGGAAAGGTACTTATCCTCCCCCTTATTTTAAATTTGTTCTAAGTGATAAAACTTGTAAATCTTTAACACTCAAATTGTTTCCTGAATTATTAGAACATTTTGTGTATTCTTTATTCTAGTAAAAATTAAACATGATTAACATGAATATTACTTTAACTTAAGGATTTTAAATTAAAACTATAACTTCAGGATTTTAGTACACGTTTTTTTTAAGTTAAGAATAAGAAAATCACAGTATACTGTGGCTCACTGGCAGTAACGTGGCGATTTTAGATTCAGGATTCTTAGATCTGTTTTTTGACTTAAGAATAAATCTATTATAGTAATGGTTAGTAATGGTAAACACTGCGAATACCATTCAGGGTGTAAAGTCGCTACATACTTGAATTTTTGAAAAATGAAGAGATTCAAGTGATTTTGAAATTTAATTTCAAATATTATACAGGGTGCCGAAAATTTCATTGCAATGTATTGCTATCTTGTAATAATATTTAATATTTAATATTTAATATTTAATATTTAATATTTAATATTTAATATTTAATATTTAATATTTAATATTTAATATTTAATATTTAATATTTAATATTTAATATTTAATATTTAATATTTAATATTTAATATTTAATATTTAATATTTAATATTTAATATTTAACAGAGAGATTTAAAAAACAATTTTACGGAATATTCTATATACTAATGACAAAGTTATAATTAGTGCAAGCTTTGGGAAGTTGAAAGCTTAGCTCAATATCTAAAAGAATTTACTCGAAGCGAGTGTTCTACAAAGAAGACTAAATTCGCATTTCTCTTTCTTGAATAAATATCAACTTTGGGCCCGCAAAACACGCAACGCTTAAAAGAAGATCATGTTACACCCAATTCTGTATTTAAATATTTAGGATCATTAATTAACCAGAATGTTAGTATTAACAAAGATATAAATCACAAAACCAAAAAAGCATAGAGAAAGTGGAAAAGACTTACAGGTTTACCTATTCTGAGATCGGAAAGTCCTGCTGTAGTTAAAGGGCACAAACAAAGGCCCTGTACATCGGTTTTGCAATTTAAAAAAAAATTAAAATAATGTTATATTAGACCGTAATAACTGTAAACGATCACTAAGGTTTCAGCAAGGAAATTGAGTGTTACACAAAGAAAGATGGAAAGATCCATGCTGGCGATATCACTCAAAGACAGAGTAAGAAATGAGGAAATTCGCAGACAAACAAAGGTAGAAGACATAATTGAAAAGATCTCAAAGTCGAAATGGAGGTGGGCCGGTCATGTTGCACGACAAACAGATCAGAGATGGACGAAAAAGCTTTTGGAATGGAGGCCATGGTCAGACAAACAAAACCCCGAAAGACCACCCACCAGATGGACAAATGATTTAAAAAAGATCAACACCAACTGGATTGCAGTGGTACAGGACCGAGAAACTTGGAAGAAACTTGAGGAGGCCTATGTTCGACAGCGGACGCAAATGGCTGGAGAATGATGATAAATGATGAATAACTGTAAAATTATTATGATGCCAAAATGCTAAAATATCTTTTTTTTAAAATAAACCGTAAATTTATTTACCAAATTTTATTGTATTTTAATACTTTCTTATTTCTTTGTACTTTAAAAATCTCTAATTTCCATAAAATTATCATCGCAATGAGTTCGGTTTATTATGAGCATGTAGTAAATTTTTATGCGGATAAATCCAGGAGTTCATTACATTTACTTCATTTTATTTCGTTTCATTAGCGGTGAAGCTGGTGTTCCGAAAAACAGGATAATTGTAGATAATCTTCCAACGAAATACCCTAATCCTGCAAAAAGGATTTTGACCCATCGCAGATCTAACACTCACATTCTTTGTGGCTTGTAGTCTCCAAGAATGGTGATTAACTTTTTTTGGGGTTTTTATTTTTGTGTAACGTTAGCAACAGCTCACTCTTTTTACAAATAATGATAACAAAAAGTAAATAAAAGTCCCTTAATACTCTTAGATAACTTCACTTAAGTTTAAAAGGGAATTAAAAGTAGAAAATTGAGGATAATTTAAATAAGTTTGTATCGCAATTAATAAGTGTGCAAAAATAATTATTTTTTTTTTATTTATACAATACTAGCAAGTCTATTAGGATTTTTAATAGGTTTTTTACGTTATTACTTTTGTTATAAAATATAAATTATTATGTTAAAATGTATAAAATATAACAATCTTTATCATAGTGCTGCCACGTCTTTTTCGTTCTCTATAGAGTACTCTGCCAGCGGTCTCTCTACTGGCAAATTATGCCCGAGCTCAGCCGTAGAGGGTAGAAGAAAAAAAAAATAAAAGTGAGCCGCGCCACCGACTTAGACGGTTCAAGCCGGAAACCCCTAGGTCTTATAGGCACTAGCAGAGCCACACGATAAACAACTGAGATTATGGTGAACTAAATAAATGAAATTATAGCTAAAATATATTGGATACTTTACTCCTACAATAAATCAAAGTACACAGCTCAAAAATAAAATTATAACAAATATAGTCAAAATTAACAGCTAACAATAAATCAAAGTACCCAGTTCAATAATAAACTTATAACAACTATAGTCTAAATCAACAGCTAACAATAAATCAAAGTACCCAGTTCAATAATAAACTTATAACAAATATAGTCAAAATCAACAGTTAACAATAAATCAAGGTAGTCAAAATTAACAGCTATGGTAAATTTTCTTGCAAGTTACCAAAAAAAACGTATAAAGGTCAACTTCTTAATAATACTAAATCAAACGTTTACACAAGGCTGCTAATTTACTCATGTTTTTACCATTTACATAAAGATTTACACTGTTAAAACAATCGAGCTTATTTACAAATATTTCTTTTTACAATGGCTGTCCTTCAAAATATCAATATTGTAGGATATTTACAAATAAGTAAGAAGAAAACATTCTTACTTGGACACAAAGAATTATTGAGAAGATTACTTTAATCAAAGTTCAGCCTTGGCATATTATCCAATGCAATAAATAGTTTTCAACAGTGTACCATATTAATAAATTAAAAAAAAACTTAATCGTGGTGTCAAAAACAAATCACGTCGTTTAAATATTCTAACATAAATCACTTGTAACCTTTGGGTATACGAATTCACTACTCCTGTGGCCGGTTTGATTATGGAACGGCACCTGCTAATTAACAATGGCTTCCCTCAAATAAATCCCGCTTGCAGTTATTTTAACTCGACACCAAAATCCAAAATATCAACAACGAAGGTAAGATAGAATGGTCAAGTTAAAAATTAAATGGTTTTTCTTCAAAATCCAATTAAGATGGCCCAAATACAGCCAGATATATAGGAAAAACCGTAGAGGTTCTGCACACTTACCAATATCACACTGTCCCAAAAATTCTCACCACACCACTCCCAAGACTGCCACCAAACGACCAGTAAGACTGCCACCACACGACTCGACTACTTCCCAAGCCGGATATCAAGAAAAAAATGACACGGAACCGACGTCAACCAACAATATTCGCAAATCTATGTTCCACACTCAGAATCGCGCTCGTCCGTGTTGACCCCATCCACACAGAAATGCAAACCAAACAATAATATAACCGACAACACACAACAATCGAGGCCAAAAACCAAAGCAAAATTTAACAACGAAAACCCCCACTCAATCTCCAGCGACTAACAAAAATGCCACAGCCATTAACAATCGAATTCTATCACTACAAGGTATGCAACACTATTTACAACGAATGATATATTTAAGTTACAACAAAATACGGTACACGACACTATTTACGAGTACCTGAGAAATACAAAACTATCAGAGACCCAATTATAATGGAACTGTAGAAGGAAAAAAAAGGCACGTTACAGTGCAGGTATTTAAAGGATTAATAAACATGAAAATAAAATAAAATGTTGTTATAATTTATGAACACGAAGCTCGGCCTTTGATCTGCTGAAAGTGACACGGGGGTATTATCTTTTTACAACGAAATCGAAATACTGCATCTACCCCAGTATTTCTTTGCGACAAATATTTTTTGTTTCTCCTTCAGGTGCTAGGATTACCTGGCGTGCGTTTACTCTGGAGCATGCCACATACAACTGGCCGTGGTAGAAACAGCTTTTTTTCAAGTCTACTCCCGCTACCTTAAGAGTTTGACCTTGAGCTTTGTTTATGGTTATGGCAAAGCAGATTTTAATGGGAAACTGCTGTCTGTTAAATTCAAAGGGGTAGTTTGATGGTATTACACAAATCCTAGGAATAAATACAGACTCTCCTCGAGAACAACGTGTCAGTATAGTTGCCTCGATTACATTGCGATGCAATGTTTTTACTTCCAATCTGGTGCCGTTGCATAATTTTGGTGGATTTATACTGCGTAGCAGTATAATTGGCGCGCCAACTCCTAATTTTAATATGTGAGTTGGGAGACCGGAAGGCTTCAGTGTATTGAGGAATTCGACCGGATAATGAATGGCATCATCGGTGTTTATCACTGAGTCGACGGATTTATATTGATATGCGATCCCTTCGAATGATCTTAAACTAAGGCTTGTTCTTTTTTTGGTGATAGGATGGCACGCTCGCATAACCATTCTACAGGTTTATCGTAAATATTATTAATGTATCGGTAAATTTTAGCTATAAGCTCTTTTACAGTAAAAACAATTGGATCTAACTCTGTGGGGAGAATTATAATATATCCAGTCCCAGAAAAACATCATTTCCTATTTCAAGCAACAGGTCTGAAAACTGTCTGGCAGTAACATCTCCCCCAAGATGGACTCTCATATTTTTGGTAAGGCTCAATTTTGTAACTAAAGGCCACAATTGAGACCGCTTTACGCACGCTTTAACTTCGTTCACAAGCGTTTTTTTTAGGCACTTCTGGTAAAGTCTGCCGGAAATCACCTACTCACAATACAATATCTCCTCCGATTCGACAAATATTGTTCCTTATATCTTGTAAAGATCTACTTAGGGCTTCTAAATCACCTTTATAGACTGGATGACGTAATCAAGATTCTAAACCAGCAGTATTAAAGAATTATACAAAAACTGAACAGCAGAGGTAAAACAAGAATAAAAACGAACGATGGACTGTCTAAGGAAAAGTAAATCAATACGGGCATATGACAAGGTGACAGCCTTAGTTCTACTCTGTTTAACATCATTATGGACCAAATCATTGAAAATAATAAAAAAGTGAACGCTGGATATAGGATGGGCAATTGCACCATTGAAGTATTATGCTATGCAGACGATGCAATCCTCATAGCAGAGAATGAAGACGACCTACAACGCCTGTTATACAAGACAACAGTAACAGCACACAAATTTAATATGAACATCGCAACAGAAAAAACACAGTCAATGGTTAACTCCAAAAAACACATAAAGTGCAAACTGGCAGTCGACAACAAAATAATCCAGCAAGTGAAAAGATTTAACTACCTCGGAGTGGAGGTATCAAGCGAAGAAAACCTTATTGAAGAAGCACGAACACAAGCCATAAAAGCAACAAGAGTCAGCGGATAACTGAGAGATATCATATTGCGAAATAAAATGATGAGTACAAAAAGCAAGCTGAGGATTTATAAAACATGTGTAAGACCTATTTTTACGTACGCCACAGAAACTAGAGCTGAAACATCAACAACAAAAAGAATAATGAGAACGAACAAAATGAAAATACTAAAAACCATCAAGGGTGTTACCCTCAGGGATAGAATAAGAAGCCAGGATATCAGAGAAGAACTATAAATACAGAATGTGGTAAGATAGGCTAGAACACCTAAGGGGTGCTGGAAAGAGCATGTGAAAAGGATGCCAGATAAAAGGTGGACAAAGTGGGCCATGTCGCAAAAACCAAACTCGTGAAGGCCGGTAGGCAGACCACCCAAGAGATGGTAAGAAAGCTGGAGCTCAGCGTCACAGGAAAAGCTCCGAAAGAGGCTAAACGCAACGGACCAAACGGGACTAGATCTTATTATAAGAAAAAGAAGAAAATCCCCTTTATGAGCCATAGTACTCTCATCGCAAACAATTAATTTTGTTTTGCGAAGTATTTTCGCCATATTACTTTGTTGTGGTATATTGTAGAGTGGAGTTTTGATTTGTATCGAATCGAGAAGTTTAAACGCGGCATGTGCAGTCAAGACATAAGGTAAGTTTTAAATTTAAATATCAAAGATCAAATTAAATTAAAATTTCGAATTCTAATCCAATTTAAATATTTTTTTATATTTGACATTCCAATTTTAAAAAGTATTGCATTGCACCAAGGTTTTATGTGATTTCAACGTTTTTTAAATAAAATCGGATTTAGTTTTCAAACAGGTGTCAAAATAAAATGTTATTAAATTAAAAAGCGCTAAGAAGTATTAATATCATCCTCAATGCAAATCACCCCCAAAATAAGTTCTACTCCTTTTTAACCCCGTTATAAAATACGAAACACGTATTCCATCAATTCTGTTAAAGAATGTTAATGCAAAATTTGAAGTGGGTTGAACAAATAAATTACGTTGTACCATACCAACTTTGCCCTCTATTTTTCACCCCCTTATGGGCAGAATTTCGTATTACGTCATACAAAGAACACACCCCTCAATTTTTAGGTCTCTACGATCAGCAGTTTAGGCTGTGAGTTGATCCGTCAGTCAGTCATTCAGGACAAAGCATTTTATATGTATAGATTAACACATGTTTTAAATTGTTATTTTTAATAATAAATTAAACATTTTTAATCACAATAATTTATTATTTAGAAGGACGTTCCAAGGAATGTTGAACGTTATAACTAGACTAAACCTAATCAATTTTTTTCATTTTGCATGTTTAAGAAAAAACGATTAAAGCCTTAAATTAAAAACTCACCTCCTGCAATTTCCCCAACCAAAAATGAGATTTGGATGTATTCTTAGCCTAACAAAAATTATAATTTAAAAAGAATTTATAGCTTGTCCTTTTTTAAAGAGATTGATGTTGTAATGGCATTAAAAGCAGAGAAAATTTAATCAGAAGTATACTTTTACGGTTATGAAAAAAAAACGCTATTTTCACACATTTTGACATCTTTTTGACGTTTTATTATGAAACTAACGTGTCTGCTGTTGAAGTTTGCACGTATTTAAATTTAAAGCTGATGTAAAAATCAAAGGAATTTGTAATTAAATGCTGTCAAAATAATTAAAAAACGATTAGAAGTTTCTACTTATTTTTAAATATAGGATTTATTTTTAATACAGTAAATAATTTCAGAAAAGTATGTGGCAAATTTTGGGGAATAAACCCCAAACAGATTTACTGGATTTATCGAACAATGATAATATCTATGGTCACGTATGGCTCAGTAGTCTGGTGGACCAAAGGGTTACAACAGACAGCTGAAGCAAAGCTTGCTGGCTTTAAGAGGTTAGCATGCCTGGCCATAACTGAAGCTATGTCCAGCACACCAACTGCAGCGATGAAACACCTTCTAAATCTTTCTCCACTAGATATTCTTTTAGAGAGAAAGGCCAGGATAGTCTCCTACAGATTCCTGTCTTTGGAAAGGCAAATTAATGGAGAGCAACTTGGGGACCACTCCGGGATACTGAGCGAAACAAAAAACCACCAAATTCTCGGGATGGTTCCTGACATGCTAGCCACAAAAAAACACGTAAAAAACTCGTTGAAACTCCTTTTTCTAAAGACAGATGAATGGATAACGGTAAAAATTCTCTTATCAGAGACTGAATACGTAATGTACAAAGATACTTAAAAATCCCAGATAGAGTTGGGTACGGTGTTTTCAGCAGAAAACCAAAGATTAAAATAAATACCAATCTAAGCGGGTATGCTACAATCTTTCAGGCTATCGAATTGTGTGCAAAAGAGTTAATTAACAGACATCTAGCAAACAAAAACATTAGCATAATATCAGACAGCCAGGCTGCTTTAAAAGCACTGAGCTCCAAAACAAGATAAATTCTAAACTTGTATGGAATTGCATCGAATCCCTAGAGTAGCTTGGTGCGAACAGCAGAGTGACCCTGCTGGCGGGAACCTGGGCACCAGGGGGTGGAGGAAAACGAAAGGGCCACACCTTTGCAAAACAGGAGACCGAATCTGCGTTCACTGGACCAGAACCGGTTTTTGGAGTCACCAACCTGCGGTGAACTGTAACCTCTATGGGTGAGCCACAATAGACCTATTAAAGGTCACAGTTTTTTTTTTTTTATGTTCTGGTTCCCACGAAAAGGGATATCCTGTAATGTTCAGAGAACATCGTGGGAACCAAGGAAAAGAAGGTAGGAGTTGGTGTTCTTCTTAAATTTCTGGAGGTTGTATGCCTCGGGGAACACCTCCCTAGGCAATGAGTTCCAAAGCCTCGCAATTCGTTGGATGAATGAGTCTTTGGAAAGTGATGTTCTGCAGGTCTCCAAAGTGACCACGAAGGGGTGTGAAGACTGAACTTGACGGGTTAATTTTGAAGAGACTGCCAAAGAAGGAACGATTGTTGATATTTCAGAAGAGCATCGCCCATGAAAATATCTATAAAATAGAGACAAATCGCCAACTTTTCTACGGTGTTCCAGACAAGTGAGCGAGTTTGTAAGCGAGGCATCACCGACGAGACGAATTGCCCTTTTTTGGACAGAATCCAGTAGCTTCAGGATATGTTTAGGTGCTGCACTCCAAATATGGGAACAGTACTCCAGTACAGCTCGGATCTGTGCCTTATAGATCATAAGCAGCTGACTGGAGGTGAAATAGCTCTTGGCACGAAACAAAAAACCAAGTTTTTGGGATGCACTTTTGGCAATGCACATCACGTGATTTTCCTAGGAAAGGTTATTGCTGATAGTAATACCAAGCATCGATATGGATGACTTCAGTGGTATAGTTACTCCTGACAAAATTATGTTAGGCACAGTGAGATCGGCTTTTCTAGAGAAAAGACATGCTTGTGTTTTGTTTGCATTGAATTCTACCAAGTTATTGGATCCCCATTCAAAAATTGTTGCCAAGTCCATATTTATATTGTTAACATTTCTTCCTCGTTCATTTCTGGTTTCACGGGCTGATATAGGGGCCCTGGAAGAGAAAGCGGTATGGAGGGTACTATCATCGGCAAAGCTGTGTACGGGACATGAAGTTGCTTTTAATAGGTAGTTGATGTGAAGTCACAGTACGTGCCACTTACATGATACCTTACCCCACCTTATATGGTATAAATACGTAAGTTATTAATAAATATAGTTATTTTCGATATTATAATAAAAATCCTTACATTTGACTGTGACTTTGTCTACATAAAATGTGGTTTTTTATTGCACAAAAAATGCGTTATAAATAACTGCATTTAAATAAAACAAAAAAATATAAAATAAAAAATTGGTCCAGTAGCAGCATGAAACAAACGTTGCGGTTGCCTTGTTGATCTGACTCCGTAGATCATTAATTGGATTGTGGTGGTCCGATATATCCATTCCCACGTACTTAGACTTGAATACTTGCTCGATAGGTTGATCTTTGACTACGAGCTTAAATCTTGTAGGTTCTCTGGTTGGGGTCATGCACTTTGATTTTCGTACTGATATGTTCATGTTTAGTTGTGCTGCTGCTAGATGTAATTTATGGAGCTGTCATTGCAGGTCATCCTCTGTTTCGGCCCATTCGATAACCGAGACCCAACGCTGACACTTCTATGATTTTGTCTATTACAAGGTTAAATAAAAATGGACTAAAACTGTCTCCCTATCTGATTTCTCCTGGTGTTCTTATGTTTTTCATGTAGCTGTCTACTGCTTTAATCTTTGTGTAGTTGCCATTATTTAGATTTTGTATAACTTTGACGATGTTGTCGGGCGTTTCTCTCTTCTTTAGTAAGTCAATTACGTCAGTCAGACGTTCTTTGTTTAATGCCTTGGTGAGGTCGACAAAACATAGGTATGCTGGCACGTTGTGTTCGATTGATTTTTCTTTTAATTATTTGATTATGAATAAGGCATCTGTAGTGGATCTGTTTCGTTTGAAACCCTGCTGTTCTTCTTTATTTTGTATTTGTGCCTCGAGTTTACATTTCAAGATGTGTGTGAGTAGCTTATTGTTTGAATTTAGGAGAGTTATGCTTCTATAGTTCTCTGGTAGAGTTTTCTGTCCTTTTTTAAAGATAGGGATTGTAACGCGTTTATGCCAGTCGCTTGGTTTTTCTTATGTATCGAGAATCTTTCCATGTAATGTTGTCTTTGTTACGAGTTCGGGACCGGCGTATTTTATAAGTTCGTTGCTAATGTTGTCTGGTCCTGGCGCCTTTCTGTTCTTAAGCTTCTTGATTCCTTTCTATATGTCCTCTTTGATTATTGTAGCTTGATGGGATGTTTTATAGTTTCCTATGTAAGGTTTCTCTGGGGCACTGTATAGTTGTTAAAAGTAGTTTTTTCATGTCAGTACGTCAATTCCTTTAGTTTGTGACCTTGAAGACTAAATTAGGTAGGTAATGCAAAATGTAACACCCGCTATGCTACAAAATTTTAAAGACCAATTTGTTACCAAGTCAATGTTTAAAAGATCAATGAAGAGCATTTTAAAATTTATTATAAATATTTTTTGGTTTGTTTTTGTTAGAGTGTATGTTTAGCCTTTATCAATTATTTGTACCAATATAATGAATTGTCATAAACAACTTTTGCTTTTTTGTCTACCCTGTACCAATTTAAATTAACTTGTAATACTGTTTTAAAATTAGCTCAGCAAGAAAAATCCGCAAATTAAAAAAAAAGGTGTACTTAATTAAAAATACTGGTGCTGACGTCACCACCAAAAGGTTATTCACCCTGTATGATAAAGTATTTGTGGCCTACTTTATTATGTCCATAAGATGAAATAAAAAAATAGAACACAATGTGCTGACGGCAGCTGTTCGCCGGAGAACAGATAAGTGAGTTCGAATTGTTTATGGCTCTAAGATTGAAAATTCAAATTCAATAGGCGCCACTCAATTTGGATATTGCTATATTATATTTGGATAATTGAGAAAACCAAATATCTATCTTCAACAAATACCTAAAATGATATATAATTAAATTTTCTTAGATATTCGGGTTGGGCAAATAGGAGAATAAAAAAACATATCACATATAAGAATATAATAAAAACACCAAAATGGACAAAGCAAAATATGTTGTAGACCAGAGTATCATATAGTAATAATTACATCAATTAAATAATATATATAACAATATTAACTAATGTATTATAACAAAATACATACATTTATATACCGGGTGTTATACCGCTCAAAGTTACAAAAATGAGGTATAATGGTAAGAAATAAACCTGTGACTGAATCTGCTGTCACAAAGTACTATGTGAGAACTTTACAAGAGCTCTTTTGATTATAGTTTATAAAATTATCACGGTGGTATAATATACGATATCAATAATTAGTTATTAAAAAGAATGAGGGTATGATAAATACTAATATGATTAATTAGTTATAAATAAATCTCAAAAAGTAAGAGAACACTGAAGGTGTAAAAAAACCTGGTGTTAAGGTCCAATGGTCCACATATGTAGCCTCTATCCAAGGTCCACTTAATGTAGTTGAAGACACAAAAACGAAGACAGGAAGAATACAGGAAACAGACAGCAAAACGAAGAGAAGATAAGAAGAAAGGCTCAACCTTCCAGGTCAGCCAGAGGTCGATAATGCAGCTCAGCAGGTCTCCAGCCTCTACCGGCTACTACTAGTCCTCAATCGGTGGTTGTCTGACGATTGCCAGAAGTCTGATGATGAGGGCTAAGCTGTACCCTAACACCCTAACAAAAAATAGTCTCATGAAAGAACATGGGCAAAATAAAAAACCAACAAAATGAAGTAGGTATATTTTCAACCTGATCGATATCATTGCTAGTTCAAAAGTCATAACTTACCTTCTGAGAAGGGAAGTAAAAATAGAAGATATCCAAAACAGCAGACAGGACTAACAGGACATCAGGACAAAATGGCGGCGTTCCTACCGCATGGCAATCTACCGGTGGTTAGCACAAATCCCCATATAAAGGCTCCAAAAAAACCACTAACGATGGGTGCGACTTGAACTCGGCCCCAACGGCACTTCGTAGATTCCCCCAAAGGGTTAATTTCCGGTTAAACACCGAAAAAGAATCTCAAAAACGAGTCAAGCGCACCTCATCATGGCCGCACCGAAAAAGCACTCCTCGACCACCACGAGGACAGATACCATCCTCTATTTCTAACAATTGCCAGAAAAAACTACACGTCCTGTATGAAATCAGCGCCAGTTTTGAATTCCTAGCCTCTCATTGGTCATAACCATAAATGCTATTGATTGACAGGATGAATTCCAACGAATGTAATCTAAAAGGCCATTCTTCTTCTTTCTTTTCTACTATGGGCACGAAACATTAACGGCTAACCGACTTAAGACCGAAGATCGATGACAGAAGTTCCATGAAAGAAGAACCATGACAACCAAACAATGACAATCGAAAAATAGAAAATAAATATAACCTACAAGATTATATTATGAAAAATAGAGAAAAAAACCCAGTAAACACCCAGAGATCTCATTCAGAATCAACAAAATCCTGGGACAACCTTCAATAGCCTAGAATTCATCACACTAGAGAACACAACGGTATGTCGCCTGCTCACATGTGAATGGATGTTTTTATTGACTTAACTATCTTCAATCTCAGGCCTAGGATCAGACAGATAGCCAGAAATCATAAGATTCCTGCAGCTTAATAACATCACTTTCAACAGCCCTTAGAATGTCAGAAGCAAGAGTATTACCTAGTGTTGGAAACTTGTGAATTTACTAGCATTCAACTATATGTGATGTTTGTTTTGAAATAGTGGTTTTAATAGATGTTTTATTCAGGAATTTGATTTCAAAACCGAATGTTCTCTGTAAGTACAATGCCCAATAAATGAAAAATTTATTATATAAAAAACAAAATTATCAGGTAGCAATTTCAAATGCTACATATTCTTTTAAATAATAGTAAATTAAAATCGAAATCATTGCGTTTTTGGATTTATATTCTGTAATACCGCGGTTTCGTATACCATTTATGTAACTGATATTCTATAACTCCGGGGTAGTGTTATCAACGATAGTCCATACCTGATATTTAGTGGGTAACTGATATTCCGGTAGTGGCCGATAATAGTCCGTACCTAACAGCTACATAAAAATTTAAAATTAAAAAATGTATTTTTAAAAATTTCTGCTATCACTGTACACAATTGGACTTGCTTACTAGCGTATCAGGTAAAAAACAGATATTTTAAAAATTATAATTAAAATGCAAAAAATAGAATTTATTTATTTTGCTCGTCCCAATATCTTTAAAAATAAGAAAGGTAACGTTAATAAACAAAACGCGATTTTTCCTGTAAAATATTTGAAGCGCATAAAATACTCCGAAATAGTATAATCTAGACAATTTTTTAGCATTTTTAAAACATATACAATGCCTGTAGTAAGTATATTCTTAAATTATGTATAAAGACGATGACATGCCCGCCATATTTAAAAATCTAATTTTTCTAATCACGCTATTAATATGTATACATTACTTTGCAGAAAAATTTTGGGGACAATTTTAATAATTACAGTTAAATGTAGAAAAGTTATTAACTTTTTTCAAATGAAAAAAATAGCTGAGAAATTTTTTTTATTTTGAAAATATTATGATTTTAGTGACTTTCCGACATAATTTACATAAAAAATAACAAAATATTTTTATTATGTATTACCATAAATTATTTAGTTTTTAAATAAAGTGAAATACTAACATTAAATTATCGTCCGTCGAACGGTGTAATCAACGACAAATGTTCGCAAAAAGTGCCTTATACAATGTAAGAGAAAGTATATGAGAGATATTTCGTCACTTATTTATTGGATGTGTCGGGAGACTGACAGAGCGGTTAATGGCGGGCGTGAGCAATTTCGTCTTAAGAGGGATGTTTTAAAGTGTTGAAACATTCTGATGCCAAAATTTTAATTTATTATAAATTTATCATTGCAACATTTAAAGCTGTTGAAATCAAATATTTTCATAAGTTATAACGTAAGGGGTTAGTTTATAAGGGCTAAAACATTCAAATAATACAGAAATTATATTACAACGGATAGCAGGATTTTAATTTACCTATTATAAATGCACCATGGCAATATTTAACCTTTGAAAAAGGATTTTTATTTCATAAGGGTGTGATTTTGGAGGGTTAAATTATGGTAAAAGATTAAAAATTATACTTCAAACCATAAAAAAGTGTTTATTCTACCTATTTTCAGCGCTAAAAAACAAAAAGCACACCTTGGTACAATTTAACTTTTAATAAGGATAAGCTTGTTTATAAATTTGCATTAAAATCGTTGCTGTTTGAAAGAATTCGGATAGTTACCCCATTTTTACCGCTACTGAATGGACTGAATGTACTAATTATTTTGTTTTATTTACAAAAATAAAATATTAGTGGTCGGGGTGCGACCCGAGAGGTCCACACGTCAAACTTCCCAGTAAAAAAAATAAAAAAATACCATGTTTTGTTGTTATAATTATTATAAAAAACCATTTCGAATTGTTTACAAGTTATAATTTTCATTAACAATATTCTGTTTATTTCAACCGTATTCTATTAAACTTTTTCTTATCATTTCATAAGCTGAAGCTATTTTCAATAACAATTAAATATTTTTTTTTAATTATTATAATTATTTGTTGGTAACAATATTCAATTGTTATAAATAATGCTTGAATATTGCTAGCAATAATTTTTAAAATTTAAATCATCTTTAATGCTATTCTCTCAATACTGTTTAAAATTCTCCATTTCTCATTTTTGTTTTCTAAAACTACCCCCAGTGCTAAGTTGCGTAATTTTTCGTCGAATGCAATTGATCTTACGTCAATATCATTTTTTGTTCTCGAGATAATCGGGACGAAAAATGATTCCGAAAGTTTACCATTTTTTTCAGTTTTTTATTCTCCATAAAAAACATCTTGACCGATTTTGCTAAAAATTTAATCAGTTGTAAGTTGCGTAATTATGCGTCGAATGAAATTGGTCTTACATCCATATCATTATTTGTTTTCGAGATAATCTAGACGAAAAATGATTCCGAAAGTTTACCATTTTTTTCAGTTTTTTTATTCTCCATAAAAAACATCTTAACCGATTTTGCTGAAAATTTAGTCAGTTGTAATTTGCGTAATTATGCGTCGAATGAAATTGATCTTACGTCCATATCAATATTTGTTTTCGAGATAATCGAAACGAAAAATAATTAGGAGAGTTTACTTTTTTTATTCTCCATAACAACAGCCCAAACGATTTTGCTAAAAATCCAATTATTTTAGGTTGCGTTATTATGCGTTAGATGCAATTGGTCCCCGTCGATATAATTTTTTGTTTTCGAGATAATCGAGACGAAAAATGATTCCGAAAGTTTACCATTTTTTTCAGTTTTATTATTCTCCATAAAAAACATCTTGACCGATTTTACTGAAAATATAATCAGTTGTAAGTTGCGTAATTATGCGTCGAATGAAATTGGTCTTACGTCCATATCATTATTTGTTTTTGAGATAATCGAGACGAAAAATAATTCCGAGAAGTTACTTTTTTTTAGTTTTTTTATTCTCCACAACAACAGCCCAACCGATTTTGCTAAAAATCCAATTAGTTTTAGGTTGCGTAATTATGCGTTGGATGCAATTGGTCCCACGTTAATATTATTTTTTGTTCTAGAGATAATCAAGACGAAAATTAATTTCGAAAGTTTTTTTTTTTTCGGTTTTTTTATTCTCCATAAAAAACAGCTTGACCGATTTTGCTGAAAATCTAAACAGTTTTAGGTTGCGTATATATGCGTCGAATGTAATTGGTCCCCAGTCGATATAATTTTTTGTTCTCGAGAAAGTTTACCATTTTTTTAGTTTTTTGATTTTCCATAAAAAGCAGCTTAAACGATTTTTTTGAAAATCTAATTAGTTTCAAGTTGCCTAATTATGCGTGGAGTTTAATTGGTCCCACGTCGATAACATTGTTTGTTCTCGAGATAATCGAGACGAAAAATAATTTCGAATGCACTTACGTATATACGAACATACGTACATACACACACTCAGACGTCCACTTAAAAATTATTTTATACGACTTTGGGATCCTTAAAATGTGGAGATATGTTAAAATTCGGGATTTTCAAAATCGTACCAATTACTATAACTTCCACTGGGAAGTTAAAAATACGCAACGAAATTAAATGTTAAATTGCAATACAAATTATTGGTTTGTTTGGTATTACATGCAGTATAAATATAATAAAGCAAAAATGTTGCGTTGCAATGGATTTTTCTTTTTAAATAAAGGTGATTGCTCATTCTGTGGTCAACATGAAATGCTCTCAATTAAGGATACTGTAATTTTCTCGCCGCTTTCGACCGGATTTATCATCGACAGTTTCTAGTTTTAACACGAATTAGAATTATCGAACGCATTGACTTACGCGTTTGATTTCATTGATTTAATTATATTGACGTTAATTATACGGACTGTATTCGAAAATGATTTCAGTGTCAATTCAGCAACCTAAACACATTACGTGATTATTGTTCCCGCTAGTTTTATTTGTCGATCAATATAATCCAGCCCGCGCTTTCGGTGGCAGTGTTTGTTGAAAACCGTGGTATTGATGTTCACCCGAATCCGTTCCCAAATAATAAATTTATTGTATGCAGAAACTGTTCACTATTTAACTATCCTATTTTATAAAACCAATTATTTAATTGTACGTTTTCTGCTTAAAGTTAAAATTATACAATGGTTATGGTAATGTGTAAGATTTTGCGAATCTCAAATTTAGACATATCTCTACATTTCAAGGTCCCCAGAGTCGAATAGGATTGTAAAGAAATTAAATATCCAAGTGATATATGAAGTTAAAAGTTTATTGTATAACAAGATTAAAATAAATTGTTTGGTTTTTGTACTGAGTAATTAAAATTAACAAACCTAAAAATAAATATCGTTACAATTTTTTTTTTCGCTATAGTATAGTGAAATACGTGTTTTGATTTGTAACCCTCAGTTATTGAAAATTTTGTAGTAATAAACATTAGTTTAGTGTTTAATATTTTTTGTCTGTTTTAACTTTCCAGTGGAAGTTATAGTAATGGGTCCGATGTTGCGAATCTCAAATTTTGACATATCTCCACATATCAAGGTCCCCAGAGTCGAATACTATAGGTTTTAAGTGGACGTCTCTGTGTTTATGTACGTATGTGCGTATGTTCGTATGTGCGTATGTTCGTATGTGAGTTCGGAATTATTTTTCGTCTTGATTATCTTGAGAACAAAAAATGATATCAATGTGGAACCAATTGCTTTCGACGCATAATTATGCAACTTGAAACTGATAAATTTTTAGCAAAATCAGATAAACTATTTTTTATGGAGGATCAAAAAACTGAAAAAAATGGTAAAATTTCGAAATTATTTTTCGTCTCGATTATCTCGAAAACAAAAAATGATATCGGTGTAAAACCAATTGCTTTCCACGCATAATTACGCAACTTGGAAGTAATTAAATTTTCAGCAAAATCGGTTAAATTGTTTTTTATGGAGAATTAAAAAACAACGTTATTTCTGACTTTAACACGAATAGTTTTGCTACCTGCGGCTATAAATGTCGGGCCTGTGATACCACCGAAAATATTAATCATCAATCTGGCCTTCAGACAATGTGACAGTGACGTACCCGTTATTCACAATCCGTAACAATATGATATATGCTCGTTCTGTTATTTCCAATTAAAAGACTGCTGGCACGAACATTTATTAAAAGTGTCGTTTAAAAAGTGCATTTAAATAAAAAGCACAAGCAGTCAACATTATTGGTATTAACCAATCGAGCAAATCTGAAATATTATAAAGGTATGGAGAAACTAAGTGTTTACACTAGAAGACCAGTTCCATAACGTGTAAGGTGTACCAAGCCTGCAGATATTTTTTTATTTAATTTAAATACTCCTGTTGTAAGTTAAGATCTCTACTGCATAAAATATTTCTCATTCTATTGAATATAATTTTGGCTCGTACAATTCTTGATTTAATTTCTTTAGTGTACTCATTACCTTCATTGACAGTTGTTTCTAAGTATTTGTATTTACTGACTTTACTAGTTCTCCGTTTATCCATAGGTTCTTCTGTTACTGAACTGATTTTGTAATGGTTATAAATGGTCTTTTTGATATTTAAGTCTGCTCTGCTTGCTTTTCATCACAACTTGATCAATCAAGCTCTGTAAGTCTTCTATTGTTTCGGCAATATGTATGGTGTCGTCTGAATACCGGATATTATTAATGGGTATTCCATTAACCTTTACTCCCATTGTTGTTTTCTCCAGTACTCTTCAAATGATTTTTTCCTAATAAAGATTAAATAATAGCCGTGATAGTACACATCATTGCCTTGGTAGTAACCGTCTGATTGTTGTATAAATCATTTATTATTCTCATATCTTTCATGTCTTTATTTTTACTTGCAAGCAATTGCATAAGGTGGTTACAAAGAACTTTATCAAATGCTTTGGTGTAGTCAAAAAAACAGACATAAACCGGTTAATTAATGTCCCTGCATCCGTGAGCCAACACATTAAAGGCAAAATAGGCTTCTCTTGTTTACATTGTCTTTCTAAAGCTATATTGGCTTCTTATTGTCTAAAAAATTTCCGTTGTATTATCTTTAGGAATATTCTAAATGCGTGACTCATTAGACTGATAGTTTGATAGTCGCTACATTTTTTTGTATTAACCTTTTTTGGTAATGTAATGAAGGTTTATCCAAGCCAGTCACGGGAAATGATTACTGTGTTGTATATTGTGCTATATAGTTTTACCAATATGCCTATGTGATCTTCTGTAATTGGTTTAATTATTTCTGCTGAAATGTTGTCGGGTCCTCGTGATTTATTAGATTCTGCCATTTATACTCCGTGCAATACCTCTTTCTTTGTTATTGTTGGGCCCAACTCTCTTTATAAGTCCTCTTTCACTATTTCTTGTTGTCTATCATCGTCGGATAGTTCTTATATTAATTTGGTTAAGGTTAGAATTTTAATCTTGACGTTAACTCTATCCTAATTGGAGAGATCTAAACTAAAAATCCCTTTAATTGTACATCCAAACCTCAGAATTTACAAGACTCCATTCTTGGTTGATTTTCTGTTTACAAATTGGTTACGATAAATTTAAATCGTTTCTTTTTTAATTGCATGCCATAAGTTAATTCACAAATACAGTACGGTTTTTAGAGGATTAGTGGATGTCAAGCAAGTTTAAGACTTGTTCAAATAAGTTCGTGTATTACTTTGACACTTAAGCCAACAGTTTATTACCAAGTACCAAAAATTAAATTTTTTGTTTCAAGATTTGTTTTTGTTACTTATGATTTTTTCGTTTTCGGTAGATAAATGTTATGTTTTCAATTTTTTATTTTTATTAAACAAACATTTACTTAAATTTATGAAAGCAATGCTAAACCTTTCACCTGTAGATATTTATATCCGGGGCAAGCAAGACAATGCGCATATAGGTTAGAACAACGAAACTGTCGAAAAAGTACTAAAACACATGGGCGTACAACTGATTATATGAGTGCAGAAATGACAAACTATGAGGTTCACGCAAAACTCAGGGATGATAAAGAAAATTATGATCAACCTTATGAATTCACCTGGTATATAGATGAATAAAAAACCAGCGAAGGAACTGGCTCAAGCGTCTACTCTTCAAACCCCAAATATTAGCAAACAAACTCATTAGGGAGACATGTCTTGGTCTTTTAAGCTGAAGTACATGCCATAAACGTTTGTGCTGTTGAAAATATGAGACGAGGATATAAAAAACCCTTATGCAGATTATGTAATAAGGAGGAGGAAATAGTCACTCATATTATCTTTGAATGTGAAGCCACCGCCCAATGAAGGCACTACCTGAGTTGTATACAAGACCAAGGGACTGGGGCAGAATTAAAAAAAATTGGACCAAACTACGGAGCTGGAAACTTTTACAACTCCTATTTACTCATTTATTTATACTACAATTTATGAAAATTTACTTAATATTATTAAAAAAAATAAAAAGAAATAAAAATAACATTTTAATCAAGCAATACTTTTTTGACGAGTGTAATTATTAAAGTTCGTGGTTTGTAAAACATTATTATACATTGACATCCTATATGGGTCCAAAAAATTTTTAAACACTGGGGGTATAACTATCCTGTACAACTGTTTTCTTTTCTTTTCTAACGAAGGCGTAATTTAAGAATGTGTTATCTGCTAAAATAGCTCCAGTTTGCAACTTTTATTCTATCTTGTATTCTAACGTGCATGACCTGGTGCGTTTTAGAGTGTACATAAATATAAAACTGTTGACCCCTTAAAAATTAAAATTACTAATGGTAAACTGGCTGGCTGCTACTTTACATTGAAGCGTATAAATTTTTTTCTTTGTTTACTTTTAAGCTCTTAATAGATTTGTCTGAAGAAACGCCAATTTCTAGCAACAAGATCAATGTCATTAAAATGCTTTGTCTTCTTGTTCTTATACTTAAGACCTTAAGGTCTGTTAATTGTCAAGGCTTAATTCGGTTGGTTATCCTGTGAAAAAGAGTTCCAGCTATATCTCTCTTGGTCCGTTCTGTCTATGTGGTCAAGCCAATATCTTTTGTATTTCCCTCCCCATCTCACTATGTCCTTCACCTTGCATGCCTCCCTTATGTCGCTGTTTCTTACCATGTTTCTAAGTGTCTTCTCTGCGATGGTTCTTAAGGTTTTTATCTCCGCTGTTCTGAGGATGCTTTTTGTCTTATTCGTATTAACTCTAGTCTCGATACCATAGGTTAGCACCGGCCTAACACAGGACTTATAAATCCGCACTTTGCTATCAATGCGCATGTGGTTGTTTATTCAGATGATATCTCTTATACATCCTAAAATTGTTGTAGTTTTTTTGACCTGTAATTTTATGTCGTTCTATTGGTTCATTGTATATTACGACTTTACACTTTACTGGTTCTTTGGAGATGGTCATATATTTTGTTTTTTAATGAAGATTGTAATTTTTTTACTAGTCTGATAAAACTTATTTGTTTGCCTTTGCAAATCGTTTTTCGTTTCTGCCAGGATTAACTCATCATCCACATAGCACACCATGCTAATTGGTTTATTATTCAGTCTGTATCCCCTGTTCATTGTTGTCACACTGTGTATAATCTCGACCATGACGAGGTCAAAAAGAAATGGCTGAGACTATTACCCTGTCTTATTCCTGTTGGTGTCGGTATGTCTTTTGTTGTTTAATAGTCCACTTTTATTCTTGTAGTGTTTCCTGTGTTCAGATTTCTGATTATGTTTATGATTGATGTTGGGATTTGTTTCTTTCTCAATATGTTTGGTATATCGGGCAGCTCTACTTTGTCGAACGCTTTTGTTAGGTCAATAAGACACACATAAGCAGGGTAGCCGAATTCGATCGCTCTCTTTTTTACCTGTCTTACAATAAACAGGGCATCAGTTGTCGATCTGTTCTGGCGAAATACTTGTTGTTCATCTTTGTTTTTGATGGTGTGTTCTAGGATGCTTTTTACAATGCTGGTGTGAAGTTTAAATTGGCGCAAAGCAGGGTTATGCCTCTGTAGTTCGCCGAATTGGTTTTTTGTCCCTTTTCAAAAATTGGTATGGTGATACTTTTGTGCCACTCTGTTGGTATGCTCTGGATAGGAAACTGATTGCTTACAAAGAGTTTTTACAGGGTTAATTTACCAATTTAACGACTCTTTTAAGGGTGAGGTTAAGTAAAGTGTACTGTCTTAAGGCTTGGTTTACTGCAAACTTTTTTAAATTTTTGTTTAACGCATTTTATTTTCTAAAGAAGCTCTTTAATGTCATTCGGACGAGAGTTATAATTTTGCTATTTGAGTCGATTTAATGTGTCATTTTATATTTTTTGCAAATTGTTCGTGAAAAAGTCTAATAAACAAAAATCACTTAATTATCCTGACAAAATAAACAATAAACATCTCGCTACCTAATTTTCCAGGATAAAATAAAATTTTATGTTTTATAGTTTTACAAACCTTATGCTTTAACTGGTTTATTTGTAAAGTGTTACGAACTGTGTTATCCTTAAAACAGACTAATAAGTTTAGTTTATGATTTAAATTTTTTAGAGTAAAATTTATGTTTTTTTTATTTAATATTTGACTATAAGATTAGTATATTGGTCCAGCCAAATAATTATTTAAAGTTTAACAAAAACAAATAGGAAAAGAATCAGGTTTTTGAACCAGTCCCATAATTATAAAATACGAAATAAGCATAAAAATTAATAAGTTTTTATGCTTCTTCCGCCATACCCAACATTCACTAATATACCAGCACTTCTATATGCACAGCTAGACGTGCCTTTTTGACACGTTTTGGCTGCTTATAAATGCAGTGCCCCATTTATTTATTTTCCTGCCAACATCTTTCGCTCAATATCACTGTCATGCTTTCTTCTCTTTCAAAAAACATTTTTTTCGTTTTGTTTACATTGATTTGCATCCCTTTAATTTTTAGGGCATGATGCATTACATTAACCACCGCCTTCAACTTTTCTTTAGATGACTCTAATATGACTTGATCATCGGCGTAAAGAAGGCATTTGACGATCAAACCATTCAATTTTAATCCATACGCACTCTTTTTTAAATCTTTTAAACAATCATTTATGTATAAGGTAAACAGCCATAGCGAAGCTGCACATCCGCACAAATAAGGCCAACCTTTAGCCTTACCCAGAGGAGTCTTAGGCTCACACATTCAAAGTCAGTTACACATTCATTTATTCGAGCAGAAAGTATCATACCAACGCCCTGAGAACCTCTGCTGGTTTCCGGAACTTCTGAGCAGTAGGCTGTATAAGGTTCATGTGTGGTGATTTCACATCCTTTTCGCTTGGTCCCATTTACACAAAAAACATAAATTCGTCTTTCTTTTATCATCTTAAAACTTTTATCAATTTTACCATTCAATTCTCCCCTCACATTTAAAGTAGCAAAGTGACTATCTGCAGTCCAAGTTTCGCCCTCATAGGGAGCAAGGATATACTTAAATAAATACATAATAAATTAAACTTAAATAAATGTCAAACAATTTCAAACTGACAAAAAATATATTTAAATCATTTAAGAGAAAGTCCAGCAAATAAAATAAAATAAAATGTATACTAAAAATATATGTATAGTAGATTTAACCAAGCCAAAAATAAATTAAATGTAAAAAAAATCCAAGTTAACAGACAATACATAAATGTTAAAAAATCTGTTAGAGAAATGTATTAAATGTACCAACGAGAAATTCCAGCAAATCTTTTAATGGAAAATAGTTTAAAAGTCAACAAAATGTTTGTGTCTCAGTGTAATAAAGTTATAATAATTTTATTTTGTACTATAAGTATATAAAAAATGTTGTGTACCCAAGTGTGTAATAAATATTTTGATAAAAAATGTATCCAATTACATTTTAAAAAAAATAAATGAATAATATGCCTGAAAATTTTATATCACGTGCGATTGTAACAATTTTTATTTTATATTATTATTTAAACCAACATCGATTTGTCAGCAGTCAATTGTAGCATGCCGCATGTAAGAAAATAAATTTAACATCCGATCCAATCCATCCTGAAACTCAATACTAACAAAATTTAGTTTGTTCTCTAGAGATTTTCAAACGGATTATTTCCTGTATTGACTTTTTCGAGAAAAACGAAGCCACGTACAGTGTAAGGCTTTATGTAAGCGAAATTTATTGAATCGTCATAATGATTTGTTGGTTACTTTATTGTTGTGAAAAGCCAAAATTTTGGTAACAAAAAAAAATATTTATTGAGCATAAATATATTTATAATGGATAAATAATTGCAAGTGACAGATAAATATATATACAGGGTGGACCACAAAAACAGTTCACTTCGATATTTGTCAGTTTTCGTAAGAATTTAAGGAAATGCCAAAACACGTTAATTTTTGATCCAAAGGATACACATTTTTACGATACAGATATCTGTCATATGTCAACTCCCTCTCTTTTACTTTTTCAACCCATTAATTTAAAATAAAAATGTTGCATTGGTGGCAATCATTAGAATGGAATTTAAGTAGTGTATTCAGGCATATGATCGTCCATAATTTTTTTCAATATTTACATCGTCCTTTCGAAAAATGTGATTAATAATTTAAAGTAATCCACCTTTTAAAAATGAAACGCGCTGCCCAAGTTTTGATTAAGTGTCAGTTTTTTTAAAAACATCAAAGGTAAAATAAAACAAAACACTAGGAAACTTATTAAGTGTTATAAAATTTAAAATTAACTATATTACAAGTAATGTTACACAAAACAGATTACTCAAATTACATACATACATATAGTCCCGCAGTGGTAGACAAAAACCACTTCCTTTCACTTACTATGGATCTTACACACACTTTTTGCTTTCTCTACTTTTATCAGTGCTCTTATACATGCTCGTCGGTTGTTGGTACTCTTGACCCTGGCCTTTCTTCAAACAATGTTGATCTGATCGAGATATGTTCGTCGAGGTCGATCTCTACCGACTCGTCCATTCAGAATCGTCTTATAAATTTGTTTCGTCAGTCTTCCTTCATCCATCCTTTCTACGTGTCCAAACCATCTAAGAATTCGCTTGTCTATCTTTTTAACCAAATCTTATTTTTCACCACAGCGTTCTCTTATCTCACCATTCTTTACTTTATCCAACCAAGTCACTTCAGTTATACTTACTATACTTCTTCTATGCAGCATTAATAATATTTTCATGTTTTTTTGCCAAACCCAAAGTTATGCAGTGTCCCATTCATTTGTTTTCCTGCCAACACCCTTCGCTCAATGTCATTGTTACACTTTTCATCTTTCGTATACTTTGAATCCAAGTACACAAATTCATTTACTTCACCACTCTTTTTTCATTAATCAGAACTTCACAGTTTGTCATGCTTTCTTTTCTTTTAAAAACCATTAATTTCGTTTTGTTAACATTTATTTTCAGGGCATTATGCATGACATTAACCATCGCCTGCAACTCCTCTTCAGATGACGCTAATATAACCTGATCATTGGCCTTAAAGAAGGCATTTGACAATCAAATCGTTCATTTTCAATCCATACGCACTATTTTTAAATCTTTTACAATCGTCTATGTAAAAGTTAAACAGCTATAGCGAAGCTATACATCCCTGTCTCACACCCTTTTCAATGTTAAACCAGTTCGTGCAAGCTCGTTTATCCTTACAGAAGCAGTGAAATCCTTGTAAAGTTATTTCAGTGCTCGTAAATAACTACTGCTTACCCCATACATGGACAATGTCGACCACATTTCACTCTTCACCACTCCTTCTAGGCCGTTTCCAAGTCTATAAAAGCGCAATAGACCTCCTTTTTCTTCTAAATCCTACTTGGACATCCTTTATTATCTTTTTAGTTTCATTCGTTACTTTTTTAATCAATAGCTTTGTATACAGTTTGCCGACTATGCCGGGTAAAATTCCAAATAAAATTCACCTGAAAAAGATGGGCAAAACAGATAGTGATAGTTGCCGCTACTGCGAGAACTTTACTGAAACTGCAGAACATTTGCTTTGCGAATGCCCAGCGCTTTTTTGCAAGAGTCTCAAGTTTCTGGAAGGGGCCTTCCTTAAGCCCTCCGATGTCAAAAACTTAGCCCCCAGAAAACTGATAAACTTTACTGAAGTCTCGGAATCCCGGGCCTCGAATAGATTTAGGGTTATGCACAAAAGATCTGATAGGTCGAAGTGCTTGAGAGGCAGCATGGCCTTCACGACCTACCCTACAATCTACAATCAATGCTGAGTAAACTAAATCCTCGGTATTTCTTACAGACCTGCTGGAAACTTTTTTCCCTCTAAAACGGCACGATAACGGCCTTGCACCAGTCGTCTGGTAAGCTACCACTCCGCCAACAAAGGTTTAAAAGGCGGTACAGCAGACTAGTTACCACGCTTTGTCCAGCCTCCAGCATTTTAACTGTTATCCTATCGTACCCAGCAGATTTACCCAATTTTATACTGTTCAACGCTTTCATTATTTCTGTCGTACTTATTTCACTTTCACTGCAACTTTTACTCATGTCTCCGAATGGGGCCTGTACTTGCGTATCCATTTTCTCGAATAAACTTTTGAAGTATTTCTTTCATCTCTTTTCGCTTACCATACTAGCATCTTGGTTTCTGATTTTTTCCAGTTGCAAGGTAGTATTTTTACCTCTGGCTGTTTTTATGGACTTCCAGAAAAATTTAATATTTTTTTAATATTCTTTCCTGTTACAACCTATTTTGCTACACCTTTTAACCTTTTATACTCAATCTTTGCCTTGTTTACATCCTCAATCGTTGCCTTTTGCGTTCTTTGATTGGCCTTTGTACTCAAATTAATATTGAAATAATGAATTAGATGTTGAAAATGGTGTCCATCAACTTTTATACAATTGTTATATACATATATACACATTATATACATTATTTAAAATTACTTTAAACGTTTTAAAGCATTTCAAAGGTCATAAGACTGCATTCATGTACTATTCATCGTCTTAGTTTTTTTAACAAAGCGGGTTTGGTCGTATAAATATTGGTTTTTAAATAACCCAACAAAAATAAAACCAGGAGCGTTAAATAAGGGAATCTTGCAAGTCATTCAATAAAGCCTTCTTTTCCAATTCATTGCCTATGAAATCTTTTAATAAGATATTTCCTTACAGCTCTACTTTATTGCGGAGGTGCGTCATGCTTACGTATTAAGCTCGAAACTTTAATATTCATATTAACCATGCTACGTAAAAAACAAAAAACATACAGATTTTTTATTTATCAAACCAACCCATTTCGATAGAAACATATTTGTTTCATCGATAACACGTCAGAGGCTAAGAGTATTAAAAGCAGGATCCTAGACCTTTTTTTTATATTTGAATTTTACACTGTTGGCCCTTTAAAACATTACTGCATTGAGAGGTTAAAAAAACATTTCCAATAAAAATAACAATAAGCAATAAAAATCGACGATTTTTTTATCAGTATTAAAAACGGCAATCTCCAAAATTGACTGCGGTTGTTATGTACAGGGTTGTTCACATTAAATTACCCACCTCGTATCACGGTTCATATTGCTTACAGCGAAATTTATTTTTTTTTAAATTTTGTTGAAATGATATAAAAAAAACAGAGGCGTGCAGATTTCAGAAAAAAACAAAATACCCTGCATCTCTAACAATCTTGGAATGATCTCTTTTTTCTGTTTTAAAAATATACCATGTTACTACTATTTTAAGTATATTCTTTTTAAGTTAAGCTAAAATGGGTGAGGTAAATAAAAAAAAGTTTACAGTAAGCTACAAACATAAAAAATATTGTTTTTATTAATAGTTATCTTCCTAACAAGTGCGCAACGTGTCACTTTTCCAAACTCAAATACAGTTAGACGACACATCAAAGTGACCTAGTAGTTTGCTGCCAGTTGTTTCAGGGATTGTTTACACTTACAAGTGTATGACTTTAGAGCTTTTAATGCTTCTTGGCTATCGGATAGAACAGCGTTTCTCAAACTGTGGGGCGCGCCCCCTAAGGGGGCAGTACAGATTAAAAATAAAATGGTAATGATAAAATGCTACAGATAGATTTTTAAAAAATCTTTATTAAAATTTTACTTACTTAATAATGACAAAGAAACATTCTAAGGACTAATGGCTAACATGAGCTTGTTTTAAGGCGCACAACTTCTCTAAATTTGGTTCTATGTTAGAGATGGCCACTCTGAGTTCATTTTCTTCTTGAAGTTTATTTCTGTATTTAGATTTCACGACAGCAAGTGCAGAAAATCCAGTTTCACAAAGGTAGGACGTTGGAAAAGGCAACAGAATTCTAAGCGCTTTGGCTTTTATAACGGAGTAGTCGTTCGGAAGTTCAGTCCAGAAGTTTGTTAAAGATTTGTTAACAAAGTTTGATTTTTGTAAGGGATTTGTTGAAATATCTATCAGTTGTTCTTCTTCTTGCAGTGATAGTCCGACAGGTCTATTTTCGAATGGATTTAAAACCCAGCTCCAGTCTGACAACTTGATATCTTTCTCTGCAAAGAAGTATCGCTTGAAATTCTCAGTTAAGTTTTCTAAATGGCTTCCTATGGTTTTTAGCATCACAGCTTTATGAATATCTTCCAATGGGGAATCTTGCACAAAATCGCAAAATGTGGGAAACATTTCCAAACTGTTTTCTTTTAATTTGTTATGCCATAACTGCAATTTCTTACAAAAAGCATCAATCTTTTGACTTAAATCAAATATATTTACGTCTTTTCCTTGCAGCTGAAGATTAAGTATATTAAGTTTTTCAAAAATATCTACTAAATAAGAAAGCTTCAGTAAAAATATTTTGTCGAAAAAATGTGTTGAATGCTTGTGACCTTCCTCGCTTAAAAATATCGCTATTTCCCTTCTTAATTCAAAGACACGCTTAACCGTCTTACCGCGTGACAACCACCTGGATAAGGAATAAAACAACAAAGATTAATGCTCAGCTCCCATATCTTCACACAGAACAGAGAACATCCTTGTTTTTAGTGGTCTGGTTTTTATAAAGTTAACAACTTCAATAACTACTGTCAAAATCATGTTTAGTCCAGGGCTTAGCTTAGATTTTGATGCTAACGCTTCCCGATGTATCATGCAGTGCGTCCAGATAATTTCTGAGGATTTCTTTTTTACTAGCGCTTGTAAACTGTTGTATTTACCAGACATGGCTTGAGCTCCATCGGTGCAAATCGCAACACAATTTTTCCATTGCAAATTCATTTTAGTAATAGAATCACTTGTAATCTTGAACAACTCGGTGGCTGTAGTTCTTCCTTCAATCTGTTTACAAAACAATAAATCTTCACATATTTTAGAACATTGAAAGAATCTTATGTAGCAAATCAAATGGGAATCATTACTAGAGTCAGTTGCTTCGTCAAGTTGTATAGCAAACAAGTTTCCAGTAAGCTCAGATTCAAGCTGCTGCTGCATATCAACTGATATATCGTTAATTCGTCGACAGATTGTATCATTTGACAGAGGAATATTGTTAAGTTGTGAAGTAAAATTTTCACCAAACATTATTTCTACAATGTCTTTGCAAGCGGGTAAAATAAGTTGCTCTGCAATAGTGTGCGGTTTTTTGCATTTAGCTACTTTGTATGCCACTTTATATGATGCCAAGAGAGCCTTCTCATTTACTGCCAGTACTCTATGGAAGCTGGATTTTTGTTTTTTAAACAATCTGAGTTTCTCCACAAAAAAATCTCGCGGTTTATTGACATGTTCTCTGTGCAGCGTTTCTAGATGCCTCTGTAATTTATTTGGTTTCATGCTATCTGCAGCCAATACTTTTAAACAGATAACGCATTGTGGTTTTTCTTCGCCACCTACTTCAAGGCTAGTAAAGCCTAAATTTAGGTATGATGGGTCATATTTTCTTGTTTTAGATTTCGGACGATTTCCACCTGAAACTGTCGATGTACAAGCGCCGTCATCCTCAAGTTTTCGTTTTAAAAGTTTATCCATTTTACATCTACTTATACACTCACACTTCACAATAATGCTTGCTTAGTGTTAAAACACCTTCACTGAGAGACTGAGAATACCGTATGTGCGCTTCTGTATTTATAGTCGCGTTCAGAGAGTTCGAGAAAGATCAGGAAGCTTGAATACGTGGCACGAACGCCGCGAACTTTCCGACAGCATCTTTGGCGCTCCCGACGAGACAATGTTGCCTATTTTAGTCCAAATTCCTAGGTCTACGGATTGGGGGGTGCAACATTTTTTAAATTAAAACAGGGGGCGTGAATAACAAAAGTTTGAGAACCGCTGGGATAGAACATAGATTTTTGCCCTCGGGTGTTTCCTTTAAGGCACTCCTGGGCACATATCTTTATGGCATGTAATTCTGCTTAAAAGATGTTTGGTGTGTTACCAAATGGTTTTGAGAGCCTAAAATTCGGCACTGTATGCCCACTTCAACCCTTTTATTTATCTTGGATTTATCCGTGTACTACACTGATGCTTTCTTTCCTAGTTGAGGTCCGTTCTCTGTACAAATTTGGTGTTTTTTTTTTACCACTGCATCTCGAAGTCGTACCTGACTGGCATGGTATCTGTCGGCTTAGACATGGATCTAGGAAAATATTTTCCAAAATCTTTAAATGTCCAATCCGATTTTATGCTTTAATATTTATTGTCTGGCTCAGTCGGAGGGCACTGATTGCTGCTTATTTTATTACTCATAAATGCAATGGTAAAAGGTTTGGCATTTTTTCTACAGCAACAGTAGGGCACGTAAATGTTGCTCTTGTAATTCCCAGACAAGCTAGCTGCTGCACTTTCTGCAGCTTGACTTGTGCCGAAATTTGTTACATTTTTGGCCACCATATCAATAATACATAGGTAACCATTGGTTCGATGATCGTTTGGTATGACCAGTAGATCATTTTTAATTTTAAAGCCCATGTACTACCAAAGACTCTGTGGCATCTCCAGCTTGTCGCTATAGCTCTGGAAAGAATGTGGCTGAGTTGGCTGTTCCATGTCAGTGTTTGGTCAATTATTACGCCCAAATATTTAACTTTTTTGGAAAATATGAGCTGAATTTCATGTAGAGTTGGGACTTTAAGTTCTTATTTTTGCCTCTTGGTAAATGGTAGTTTTGCTGGGATTGATAGTGAGTCCTTTCCTTGCGCACCAGCTTCTGATTGTGCTTAGGGCTACTTGCATGCGATTAGAGATTACTTAGTCATGTCTGCCCTTAATGATGACGGCCAAATCATTTGGCGTAACTTTAAGGCGTGAAACAAGAATCGTGTGGCTGGTAAAGGACCAATATTTAATGCAAAACAGTTGATTTTACTTCTTAAGGATCTTTAATCACGACTGATTTAGTGATTTCTACATTGTTTTAAGTATTTCTCCTGAGCAGCTGGTTTGTAAGGTTAATGTTAAAATCTTAAAGAAGTGAATATGTCAGTCGTATTTAACATGTTTACTTTATAAAATGAATTTTTTGTTTTGTTTATACATTCATTTTGTGTTTCGTGTTAAGGACAGTGATAAATTCTTAATAGTATGAGTACATCGTCCCCACCATTTCTGTTCTAGTTGCAGAAACGTGTAGACATTGGTTGTCGCGTATACTAGCGGTTCTGTTTCCGTTTTAACCGGAAATCCCGACACCGGAAGACGAATTGCTTTTATAACAGGTGTCGTTTGTAAACGCCTTCGGCGTCTATTCATTGTGACCATGGAATTTTAAATGCACGTTATCATGAATTGCTATTTCCCTAGTAAAAACATTATTTAAACATTTGTATTTACTCGAATATAAACTATCAGTGAACATAGGAAATGTAAATTATTTTACAGGGACGGCTTAGATAACTGTTATACAATAAAAGATGTTTGGTTAGTCCAAAAAAAAAGAAGCAGAAACGCAAATATAATGTTAAAGCACCAAAACATAAAATTTTTAATTTTTTTCTCTACCTATCCTACTGTCTGCGCCAGTTAGGATTTCTTTATTCAGCTTTTATTTATTTGTGTCTAACTCTTGTAGGAATTATACCATTTTTAAGACTTTTGGTTACTCCTAAAAATAAGATGAAAGTTCGTGGATACGCACTTAGATGTTAAAACAACATAATCAATAAATGTTTTGACAGCTAATAAAAATTTTAAATTTTTTCGTAGCCATCCCACTGACTGCGCCAATAAGAAATTATTTGTTTAGCATCCGATTATAACCGTCTAAATGTTGTAAGAAATATAGGAACCGTTATATAGTTGTATGACAAACTGTGAGGTTTCGATTGAGGGAGAAAGAGTGGAACAAGTTAATGAATTTGTGTACTTGGGTTCAAAATTTACTAGAGATGAAAAGTATGACAGTGACATTGAGCAAAGTGTGTTGGCAGGAAAACAAATGAATGGGGCACTGCATAGCTTTATAAATAGCCAGAAAGTGTCAAAAAAGGCACGTCTGGCGGTGCATGATAAGTTTTGTAAATATATTTTGGGTAAAAATAATTACTAATACTAGGTAATAAATTTATACCACTGACGTACGTAACTCAAATAAATAATATTTTTACTGTTTGTGATTGTGTTGGTTTCTACACTTATGTATGGTAGTGAATGTTGGGTTTGGCAGAAGAAGCATGAAAATAGGGTTAATGCTGCGGAGATCAGTAGTCTGAGAAGTATAGCCGGAGTGATTCGGTTGGATAAAGTTAACAATAGTGAGATAAGAAAAAGCTGTGGTGTAAAAGAAGATGTGGTCACAAAGATAGATAAAGGAATGCTTAGGTGGTTTGGACACGTAGAAAGGATGGATGAAGGAAGATTGACGGAAAAAATTTATAAGGCGAGTGTGAATGGACAAATCGGTAGAGGTCGACCTCGGAGAACATATCTCGATCAGATCAACATTGTTTTGAAGAAAGGTCAGGTCAAGAGTGCCAACAACCGAAGAGCATGTACTGATGAAAGTAGAGGAAGCAAAAGATGTGTGTACGAACCGTAGCAAGTGGAAGAAAGTGGTCTCTGCCTACCCCTATGGGAAAAAGACGTTACTTTATGTATGTATGTTCAGCTGTTGGTACAATTTGCGACAGTCTTTGTTTTGTTATATTAAATAGAAGAGTTTCAACAATACTTTTTTTTTTATAAAATAAAAAAAATTATTTATATTTATTTCGCTTATTTGATTTCGTAAGAGACTTAAAAAAAATGTTTTTTGCACTGCACATACAGGTAATTTTACATAGCTGCGATAACAAGCAGCAAATAATAAGTTTTGTAAATATATTTTGGGTAAAAATAATTATTAATACTAGGTACTAAATTTATACCATTGGCGTACGTAACTCAAATATAATATTTTTACTGTTTGTGATTGTTTGCGAATAAGTTTTACTTTTAAAATCTAATTTTTTAATAAGTAATGGGCGGAATTTTAAAATCTAAAGACTATTGTAAAAAGAACTGTAAGAACTTTTAAAAGATCTTATTTAATCCCATTTAAAAATTTTGAAGTAATTCTTACCCTTGCTTGGGGTTGAAAGTAGTGGAGTTAAAAATACCGGAAAAGAGTGTCCCTTTTAAATAAAATCGACGGGTTCGAGAGTTTTTCTATTATATTAAAGAAAATCCTGCAAATGGCTCTGTTTCGTTTTTGGTTGGCCACCCTGTATAGTATACCCGTGGGGGTAGGTAGAGACCACTTTTTTCCACTTGCTACGGTTGTTACACACAGGTCACCCTAATGTGGGTATCACGTCACAAGGAAGTTGTGACAACGAGGAGGCAGACTGTCTTGCCAAGATGGAGGCAAATACAATATTTTTGGGCCCAGAACCCTTCTGTGGACTCTCCAAGGCCCGCATGAAAGAAGAGGTTTGATGCTGTGAAACAGATAAAATGAAATCTATCTGGAATAAAGTGCCAAGACAAAGATATGCGAAAAGCATAGTAAGCCTTTCGCCAAGGAAAGCTAAACTGCTTCCCGAGTTGGACAAGAAAGAATTAAAACTGGTGACGGGACTCCTCACTGGACACTGCCCTCTAAGGTATCACCTGAAAAATATGGAGAGTGATAATTGCCACTAATGCGAGAACTTTGCTAAAACTGCAGAACATTCGTTGTTGTTTATAATTTTTATCAATTTCACCTCTTCATTAGGGGTGCTGGGGTTGGGTCACCCTCTTAGTATTTGTTGACAGGCATTGTTAGATATTGTGTGCACAAAATTTAAATAAAATTTTTTTATGCGTTCATAGTTATGTCTTGTGTTTTCAATTTTTATTTCGTTTTGGTGATTCAAACAATTTGGTCAAATTTTTTACCTTGTATAGCAAATTTTTAAAAATATTTATAGGTATAAGCTAACTTTTTTTGTTTTGTAGAATTATTAAATGTTAAAAATTAAAAGCGATAATAAATAAATTTAAATAAATGTTAAAATAATATTTAAAACGTTTTGATAATTATTATTTGCTTTTACACATACATAGAAAAATATGAAAAAGTAATTAATAAAAAACTAAAATTCTGATTTAAAATTTTTATTTTTCAGGTAAATTTTTGGCAAAATAAACAAAAAATAATTATTTTATAAATTATTACTTTAATTGATTAAATTTAGTATTTTTTTAAAAATTAAAAATCTTTTTTATTGTTTTAAATATTTATTTGTAATATTTATTGTCACAGGCAAAAGTTCAACTGTTTTATCGCATTTGATGTTTTGTTGTGATTGAGGTGTTATTCGAAAATAAAATTAAAAATTATATAATTAAATATATATATAATTAAAAATTTCCGCGCGCTGCAAGATATACTCCAAATATTATTCAAATATTCAAAAACATTTTTTTAACCAGTTAAACATAAATATTTAGGAACCAACAAATTTAGGTACATCTAGATTTATCTGTAAACATGGCTGGATTTGGGGAAGGGCATCCGGGACTGCAGCCACGGGGTCTTCACAAAAAAGAGACCCCCACAATGGAGACTTCGGAAAATAAATCTTTCAAATTCCGACTTGTTAACAATAGTAAATAACTTTTACAATAAATTATTTATTGTACAACTCGACCAAAAAAAAACTGTTTATTTTATTTGGAATATAATTTTGGGCACTCCTTTGTTGCCTCGAGACCTCCAGATCTTAAAATCCAGCCCTGTCTGTAAACAATAACTCGTTAAAAAAAGATTTTTCAGAATTTGTCAATTGTACACCTATCCTTTTGTAAGTAAGTATTTTTCTTAAACTGAAAAGTTATTTACAAATACCTAATAATTATTTAACTAAAAACTTCAGATATTTTTACTTCTATTCTTCAAATGTGTTATATTCTTTGATTTAATTACTGTATTTTTGATTTTGGTTATTAATTTTTATGTACTAAATTTTTTTATGTTTTTTGTAAAAAGAAGAGTAGTTGTTGTTAAATAAAGTCTGACACTGACAATATATACGGGATATACGGAAACGGACAATTATCTCGTAAATTGCTAGCTCGAATTGTACAAAACTTGGGATAAGCCTATTTTGAGATAAATAAATTCCAGATTTAACATTTGCAATGTTGTCAAAATTGCCGTTTCTCTGATATTATTGGTCACTTTGGTTTTTTAAATACATTACCCTGTATATTCAGTCATTACTAGAATCTTCCTTCAATACGAGTTTAACCATATGTAACACTTATTATTCTATGTAGTCTAAAAGGTCTTAAATAAATAAAACAGAAGTGTGGCAGCGCCTAATTGTCTCAATAATTTTTTAATACAAACTATTTTCAACTACGAGGGCAGTTTGATAAGTCAGTGACTTTTTGAATTTCCCGCGCAGTTACTCCAAATGCAACAGTGCTGCCGTCAACTATAATCTATCAGTGGGCAACTTTCTAATTTTGTGCAAGCTACGTCGTGCAGTTGGTGTTTGATAGCCGTTTAAAGCAGACAACCTCGTGAATTTTTAGGAAAATGGAAAAAAGTTAATTTCGTGTGCTGATTAAGCATTACTTTTACGTAAAAAATCCATCACTGAAACTAAGGAAAGACTTGATAAATACTACAGGGACTCGGCACCATTAATTTCAATGGTTAAGAAGGGGTTTACAGAGTTCCTTTGTGGTCGTACCAGCACTAGTGATGCCGAACGTCCAGGTCGCCCAAAAGAAGTGATCACGCCGGAAATCATCGATAAAATCCATGAAATGATCGGAGAATGAAAGTGCGTGAGTTGGCTCATGCTGTAGGGATCTCAACTGAACGGGTACATTATATTTCACACGAATATTTGGACATGAAAAAACTCTCTGCGAGATGGGTGCCGCGATTGCTCACACTCGACCATAAGCGCAATCGTGTGACCACTTCAAAAGAGTGTTTAGCGATGTTCAGCCTTAATCCGAACGAATTTTTGCGCCGTTTTGTTACAGTGGATGAAACATGGATCCACAACAACACGCCAGAGACCAAGGAACAATCGAAACAGTGGGTTGCTCGGGGTGAACGTGGACCAAAGCAGGCGAAACAAAGTCTGTCAGCCAACAAGGTCATGGCCACAGCTTTTTGGGATGTACGCGGTGTCATTCACATCGATTACCTCAAGAAAGGTAAAACGATCACCGGCGAATATTATTCAAAGCTTTTGAACAGATTCGACGTTGATTTGTAGCAAAAACGGCCGCATTTGGCGAAGAATAAAGTGCTGTTCCATCAAGACAATGCACGTGTGCACACTTGTCTAGTCACGATGGCCAAAATTCACGAGTTGGGATACGAACTGCTACCCCATCCAGCATATTCTCCAGATTTAGCCCCCTGCGACTATTTTCTGTTTCCAAAGTCATTACCGAAACAAACGTGTATTTTGAGAGCTTTGAAAAAACCTATTATTTGGAGGGAATAAAAAAATTAGAAAAACGCTGGACTAAATGTATCGAGCTAAAAGGTGATTATGTAGAAAAATAAAATGTTTATTTACGGAAAAAAATTTTTTTTATTCAAAAAGTCACTGACTTATCAAACCGCCCTCGTACATTTAAAAGTAACAATTAAAAAATAACATTTTTAACATAATGATTACTGCGCGCGCTGGCGACGACGACGACCTAGCAGTTGAGAATCGGCAAGCTGGAAATGCGCTGAATTGTGAGCAGCTTCACCTTAACCTCTGATACTTTTACTTACTCTTGCTATTCGACCACGTCTTCCGCAACGTAGTCGTTGGATTCCTTCGATAATTCAGTCAAACTGGCTCGATCTGTTTCTTACCTACTATAGGCTAAAGGGTTTACTGCCTTTTAACGCCGTGAATTTTGTTATCACAGTAAATGAAACAACACACTTGTCATCGAGAATATATTGTGTAATTTAATACATGGAGCTTACAGTTTCAAGCTTCTTGTATCTTCAGAATAATTTTACTGGTTGTTAGCTTTAAATTTGATTTATTTTATCTGATTGTATATATATATGCATTTTACCACGTGGTATTTTAAAGCGTGCTTTTAGCGGCTAGATGTTCCTTGGCAGGCGTATAGATTGGAAAAGAGGGCGAGAGGCCGGAAGCAGGTTCGAACGTGGCTTCTTTCTCGCGTTGAATTCAGCGTTTTTTAATGGTCAAAAATCGTAACCGATTTTATCACGCGATTGTGCACGTGATAAGATGGTGATCGAAACATTATAGTGGATTACAAAAACTGCACGTGTCTTTTAGATGATTTTTTGTCGGCGTCAGGGCCGTACTGAGTAATCAAATCAAGGAATTTCTTAAAGAGGAATTGTACAGTTGCAAATACTCATTTGCAACAATTACTTAATCAAGTGTTCAAAATGTGCTTCATTTGTAAGTTGACAGTACCCTAATCGATGGTAGAATGCGTCTTTTACATTTTTTTAGTCCTTGTCTAGACTACATAAAATCATAAGTGTTACACATGACTAAACTCGTATTAAAGAGGAGATTACAATTATGACTGAATATTCAGGGTGATGTATTTCAAAAACCAAAGTGACTAATAATATTAGAGAAACGGCAAATCTGACAACATTGCAAATGTCAAATCTGGGATCTCCGTAACTCAAATTAGGCTTATTTCAAATTTTGTACAATTCGAATCGGCAATTTACTAGATAATTGTCCGTTTTCAGACTTTTAGTCCACTCTGTATATGTTGCTTTATGAAATTCCCAAAAAATCAAATGATTAAATGGAGCAATATTTGTTACCTTCGTACTCAGGAGAATTTTACAGTGAGAATTTCTCCAGAGAGAAAATTCTCTAGGCATTCAAAAATTGAGGTTCTGGACACAAAAAGTTGTAACTGTAAACCATTCGAGGCATTGCTCATTTTATAATTTAATTGGTTAGATGAAGTAACTAATGAATTTGGCGCAACACGAATGGATAGCGACAAAGATTTATTATTATATATAATTAAATACCATTTACTCTAAATCGATTTTATTTGTTTTATTATTCGTTGTTTATAAATTTATTTGTTAAGCGAGTTACATTTCACACATAATAAATTAAACAAAAATGTTAATCATCTACATATTTAACGAGGATATATAAACATATTTAAATCAAAATACCGTGGGTATTTAAAAAAATGTAATTATCTATTTTTAGGGGTGGATAGCGGGCATAGGACGAAAAAAAACTTCTCGCTCTTTAAAAAATACCGTTTCACGAGTAACGACCCATCCCTACTTTTATCGCACGCGCACGATATTATTTCCAATACATCTAAATAAATTAATAACCGTGATGGTATAATTTTATTGTTCGTAAAGGGTGTTTTAAACGAAAGCTCTTATGTGGTTCGAAAAATGAACTGTAGCTTTGAATTATTTTTTATGTTAAAGTGAAAATATTTCCAATTGCTTCCTCTCGACCTACCTTGCTAAATTATTATAGTTTTTTTTCTTTATGGGGGGGGGCGACTTCTTCGAGGGTTGTAAACAGCACTCCACATAAATCAGTTTGTAAGAATTTACACTATTTCCGATAAAGAATAAGATGGTGAGTAATTGCCCAAAAAACAAATTAATAAGACGATAGTAGTCACGTTTGAGAGAATTAAAAATGTAGTGAATTCTTCGACGGCTAGGTAAAGACTCAATCAAACGATGCGCCGTCGTGGTGACGATGATACTAATTAACAATTTTGTCGATAGGGCAATTGTTAATTTATTAACATTAAGGTTATAATTTCGAGAGTATTCCCAAACAAAGGGAATAATTTTATTAAATCCCATAGCTGGAAGCGTAGAGATTGCCGAGGAACTCGAATTTTGTAAAAATCGTCATTACAACAATAGAAAATTTAACAAACGTAAACACATTCATATCTCGGGCGGTAATAAGAATATTGCAAATTATTTTTACTAACTTGTTTGTTTTCTAAAAACGCGTTAGATGGTCCAAGAATTTTTCGGATATCATTGCAATTATGGTCGGAATTGTTAATTGTTTATAGGCAAAAATCTATTTTTAACAAATTTTTTTTCCAAATCGCTTGTGCATTATGATACAAAGCTCCTTGATGGTTTTTCACCCTGTGGGCCTATGTCGGGAAATTTTATTGAAGGGCAAAGATTTTTTGATGATAGCAGATTGTTGCTAAACTATATCTCGCAGATCAATAAATCTACATGCGTACATGCGTTTTCTGAAAGGAAGTAAACTGGTTTTTGTTAAGTTAAAAAAAAGTATATAAAAACCAATGGCAAATGCGTTTAAATTAGATTTACAGCGAAATATAAAGTTCGGAAGTATGTGAAAAGTGTAAGACGCTAAAAACTAAAAAATTAGGCAATTTTTAAATTTTAAGTAGTAATATTTGAATTAAAAAAACTAACGTTATACATGTTTCATCGATTTCGAGAAATCCTTTGACGTACCAGACGTAACCAGACTGCTGGAGTAAAAGTAGAACAAGAGGTTTCAGAAAAAGTTCCTATCAAACGTGGCGTTAGACAAGGATGTGTCATGTCACCAATGCTTTTTAATGTCTATTTGGAAGCCGTCTTTGAAGAAGCGCTGAAATATCGCCATGAAGATGTTAAAATTGGTGGAGAAGTCATTAACAACATTAGGTACGCTGATGATACTGCTATAATGGCAGAAAGCCTCGAAGATCTCCAAACACTACTAAATGCAGTAAACAATGCATGCAAGGAAAAGGATTTAAGTGTCAACACAAAGAAAACGAAGTGGTTGTCGATAAAATTAATATCGAGTATCCAAAATTAAAATTAGGTGGTAAAATTCTGGACAGTGTACAACACTTTAGGTATTTGGGTAGCTGGATGGACTGTAGAGTTGAAAGCGATGAAGAAATCTTAACCAGAATAGAACTGGCACGTAAAAAATTCACTAGTTGGCGTTCTGTACTATGTAATAGTAGTCTTTCGATGAACATCCGTCTAAGAGTATTAAAGTGCTACGTTTGGTCTGTTTTGCTTTATGGATGTGAAACTTGGACACTGAAAGTAAAGTATCTAAATAAATTGGAAGCGTTTGAGCTATGGTGCTATCGCCTTATGCTAAATATTCCGTGGACAGCGCACGTAACTAACGAACATGTGTTAGAATCACTAAATAAAGAGCGAGAATTGACAAACACAATCAAAATAAGAAAAGTCTAATACTTTGGACATATGATAAGGGGGCATAAATATCACATGCTCCGATTAATTATCCAGGGTAAAATAGAAGGAAAGCGATGGATTAGCAGCAAACAGCTTTCTTGGCTTCGTAATATTAGAAATTGGACGGGTCGAACAGACGAAGAATTGTTTCATGTAGCTACCGATCGAGAAGCTTTCCAACAAATTGTCAACTCTATGATAGCCAACGCCTGAACGCTTGATGATAGCCAACGTTTGAAAATAAGCATGGCACACAAAGAAGATGTCAGGTCCACAACCTAAAACTCATCTTCCGGTAAATTTTTGGTCCAGGTGACCCCCCAGGGGTCCATAGAAGACCACACTGGGGTCCACGTAGACGTGAAAAGAAAACAGGGGTTCACAAGTTGTAAGTGGGGGTCCACGAAAATTTTTATGGTTTTCATAATAAGGAACAACAATTTTAGCTTAGATTTACCTATGATCACTCATATCACAACGTAGGTACTCAAAAATATTCGAGACTCAGTTCAAACACAGAATTTAATAGAACAATAAATAATAGTACAGTGCAACAAAAAAAGCTTGGCGGGCGACTAGCCTCTAAAATAACAAATATTCGGCTGAATTTACTTCACATTCGTAAACTTCTTTCTCCGATTGTACTTGAGACTCACGATTACCGAAAATTTCGTCGTCGTCGATCGGATCGTTATTCGAATGTTTTCGTTGTGCGCAGATTTTGTGTTTCTTGGCCCGCCAAGCTACTTCTGTTGCAGTGTCGCCCGTGCGCCCGCTTGTCCGAGATGCTTGATTAGATACAAAACATAGGGTGTAATTTCGGCTTTTTTGGTAAATTGAAATTAATGAAGCAAAATATTAGTCGGCACGAATTCTTTCAGTTTCCGCACTTGTCACAGATAAAATGTCTTGATGAGGATATTCAGACATACGCTCAACATTTAAATACCCTGCATGATGACTTCAAAAATGGATTTAAAGATATTCTGACGATGGAAATACCACCATGGATCATAACCCCATTTGATGAAATGGAAGAGGCGAATGTAGTGAGCTACTTGAGCTCAGCACCAACGAGGAACTGAAGGTTTAAATACTATGCATGATGACTTTAAAAATAGATTTAAAGATATTCTGACGATGGACATACCACCATTAATCATAACCCCGTTTGATGAAACGAAAGAGGCGAATGTGGTAATACAAGAGGAGCAACTTAAGTTTAGCACCAACAAGGAACTGAAGGTTTAAATACCCTGCATGATGACTTCAAAATGGATTTGAAGATATTCTGACGATGGAAATACCACCATGGATCATAGCCCCATTTATGAAACGGAAGAGGCGAATGTGGTATTACAAGAGGAGCTACTTGAGCTTAGCACCAACAAGGAACTGAAGGTTTACATACCCTGCATGGTGAGTTCAAAATGGATTTAAAGATATTCTGACGATGGAAATACCACCATGGATCATAACCCCATTTAATGAAACGGAAGAGGCGAATGTGGTATTACAAGAGGAGCTACTTGAGCTTAGCACCAACAAGGAACTGAAGGTTTAAATACCCTTCATGATGACTTCAAAATGGATTTGAAGATATTCTGACGATGGAAATATCACCATGGATCATAACCCCATTTAATGAAACGGAAGAGGCGAATGTGGTGTTACAAGAGGAGCTACTTGAGCTTAGCACCAACAAGGAACTGAAGGTTTAAATACCCTGCATGATGACTTCAAAATGGATTTGAAGATATTCTGACGATGGAAATACCACCATGGATCATAACCCCATTTGATGAAACGGAAGAGGCGAATGTGGTATTACAAGAGGAGCTACTTGAGCTTAGCACCAACGAGGAACTGAAGGTGAAATTTAAAAAAGGCTATCGAACATTTTGGCTGCTGGTATAAACCCACGAAAAATATCCTGGGCTGTGGGAAATTGCGACAAAAATTTTTGATAGCGTTTCCCTCGTCATATCTTGTCAAAAGAATTGCCGTTACTGCTTAAATTTCAGAGTTTATTGTTGATTTTTTGTCAATTGTTGATTGTTTGTAATAATAAATAACCACAAGTATTATTTTAATAAATGGGACAAAAGATAATGTTTCATTTTTTTTCTTCCCAACACCCCCAATTTAGGGTGATATTTTTTAGGAGTTTTGGGAATACAATAATGTAGCATCAGGGGGGTCTACCGAAAATAGTAAAACTTTAAAAGTGGTCCACGAGAAAAGACAGTTTGGGAACCTCTGTTTTAAATGAAAGTATTGGTGATATTTAACTGATTTAAACAATTGATTTATATTCGAAAATTTATCATTTTCGACATCTATGATTGGTACCAAAAAATGGACAACAAAATCTACGTAAAAAATAATTAAATCTGGCAATATTGACACTTGGCGTAACATGAAACGATACCTTTTTAGTTTAAAATATTTATTACCCTTAATTAACCTTTTTTTTGCTGAAAATTTAGGGAATGTAGTAGTCAAAGGAATGTTCATAAAATTTTAACAGGTCATTAAAAGACACGATAAAATCACTGTACTGATAAAAATTTTAGCGCGGAAACGTTTGGAAAATACTTAAGTATTTGGTAAGTATTTAATAAGGTAGCCACTTTAAAAGTATTTTGTATAGCAAGTTTTTACCTCGACAAAACACTTAAAATTCCTTGTACTTTTTCAACACAATTTACACATTTTAATTCACCTATTTGACACATTTTTTTGCAATTATTTAACAAAATAAACGTCAATAATTCGAAAGAAATTAATCATTATTTGAAAGACTTAAACAGCCTTTTAAACTAGAAGAGTGCGCGTATATCTTTCTTTACTGTTAATCGATGATAAACATAAACAAATTTACCTAACCTAACCTAACAGCCCAACCTAACACCTACAGTCCTTTTTTCAACCAATTGACACATTTGTTTATTTAAGGCAGTAAAAAAATTAGCCCAACCTAACCTAACGGTCTAACCTAACACCAACCCAACCTTACTGTACGCGCACTTGTTTTCTACTTACTTGCTCATTATTCTAAAAACAGTCCTAAGTAAATTTATAAAGTAGTTTATAGGATATAACTGCTTTTTCATTAACTGAGCCATAAAAATATTTTGTCTAATATACCATTATTTCCGGTTTGAATTGGCAACGCCACAATTTCAACTTTAACTTTGGAAAGCTGTCATTTGTTAAACAAGTTTTTAGTTTATGTCTATCAAATAATGATTAATTTTTTTCGAATTATCAACGACCTATTGAAAGCAACTTCATGTCCCGTACACAGCTTTGCCGATGATAGTACCCTCCATACCGCTTTCTCTTCCAGGGTCCCTATATCAGCCCGTGAAACCAGAAATGAACGAGGAAGAAATGTTAACAATATAAATATGGACTTAGCAACAATTCTCGAATGGGGATCCAATAACTTGGTAGAATTCAATGCAAACAAAACACAAGCATGTCTTTTCTCTAGAAAAGCCGATCTCACTGTGCCTAACATAACTTTGTCAGGAGTAACCATACCACTGAAGTCATTCATATCGATGCTTGGTATTACTATAAGCAATAACCTTTCCTGAGAAAATCACGTGAGGTCCATTGCCAAAAGTGCATCCCAAAAACTTGGTTTTTTGTTTCGTGCCAAGAGCTATTTCACCCCCAGTCAGCTGCTTATGATCTATAAGGCACAGATCCGACCTGTACTGGAGTACTGTTTCCATATTTGGAGTGCAGCACCTAAACATATCCTGAAGCTACTGGATTCTGTCCAAAAAAGGGCAATTCGTCTCGTCGGTGATGCCTCGCTTACAAACTCGCTCACTTGTCTGGAACACCGTAGAAGAGTTGGCGATTTGTCTCTATTTTATAGATATTTTCATGGGCGATGCTCTTCTGAAATATCAACAATCGTTCCTCCTTTAGCAGTCTCTTCGAGATTAACCTGTCAAGTTCAGTCTTCACACCCCTTCGTGGTCACTTTGGAGACCTGCAGAACATCACTTTCCAAAGACTCATTCATCCAACGAATTGCGAGGCTTTGGAACTCATTGCCTAGGGAGGTGTTCCCCGAGGCATACAACCTCCAGAAATTTAAGAACACCAACTCCTACCTTCTTTCCCTTGGTTCTCACGATGTTCTCTGAACATTACAGGATATCCCTTTTCGTGGGAACCAGAACATAAAAAAAAAAAAATTTATTCCGGTAAATAATTACAAAAAAATGTGTAAAATAGGTGAATTACAATGAGTAAATTGTGCTGCAAAAAAGTACAAGAAATTTAAGTGTTTGATCGAGGTAAAACCTAATTGAATAAAATACTCTTGAAGTGACCACCATAATAAATAAAAATTTTAAAATTAACTTACTGTAAATTATTAAAATCCAAAACTCCAATTCATTTAAACATTTTAGCTCAGTATATAATAAGTATCCCAAGATTATTTTTATGTGAATTTGTAACATACAAACTTTAACACATTTTTTTAGTACAAACCATATTTTTTTATTAAAAAAAAATGAGTTTTCCCTACCTACTTTTCATGATGTTGTAAAAACCACAGCTTGCGAGAAAATTCACAGTATCAAGATACATTTTTCATTTTTGTAAAAAGTAGGTAATAACTCCGCAATATTCATCCCTTTTTCATTTTTGAGTTAATTATTCAAAAGCAGCGATAAAATTTGCCACCACGCCATCATTGGCGTCGTTTTTGAAAAATAGCGACAATTCCCCGTATTTTTCATTATTTCGCGAGATAAAAAGTCCATTTTCCTTTTATGCTTGCTCCCAACTTAAATGTTTTACCTTCTGGATCGCTTTCTACTGTTGTTAAACTGTTTGGGTACATGTTTCTTTTGCTTTAAGTTCAATTCTACAAGTACCCAACACAATTACTTTTACATAACAATAAACATTAAATAAAAATATATACACCTACATATATGTTCACAAAATAGTTAAATAATAATAATTAGTTTGTTTGTGCTGTCTGTATGTAATTTCAATAATGTTAAAGAAATAGAAATTTTTTGTTTTAATATTGTTTTGTTATTATGTGACTAATTTATTTGCTCCATGTTAATTGTAAACACGTTTGCCCTGATTCTGTGGTGGATACGATATCAGAAATTGTACATTACAGACGTAAGACTTTCACGAATTAAAAAGCCTTAAGAAAGATCTAAAATAAAGATCATAAAGTCGGCAATATAAAAAGAGCGAAAAGTTTGTTTTCTTTTGTCCTAAACCCGCTATTCACCCCGCAAAATAATTAAGATGGACATGCACCAAAATAATATAAATAATAATAAATGTCTTTATTAGCAATTATAAAAAGAATTACATTTTGTTTATATATATATATATATATATATATATATATATATATATTTGGGATAAAATTCATTTTGTATGTAATAATAAATAAGGTACAATATGAATTATATACTTGGTATGTAACATACATCTGCTCTCCCATATAACCCCAAAAGGAAGTCAAATACAGCAAATAGAATAATAGAAAAATAATTTAAATTAATAAAAAAAAATAATAGTTCAGCATTTTAATTAATCAAGGGAATATATTTTAATCCAAAAAATTAAATTATTGTTGAGAAAAATAATAGTCAAAGAGAGCTTGTTTAAGTTTATGTAGTGATGAGTGACTGTAATCTTGAGGTAAATTATTGAGATAGTTAACAATACTGTTACGAAATTCTCTTCTATCTTGTGCCACGTCTTGTTCGTTCTCTATAGAGTACTCTGCCAGCGGTCTCTCTACTGGCAAATTATGCCCGAGCTCAGCCGTAGAGGGTAGAAAAAAAATATAAAAGTGAGCCGCGCCACCGACTTAGACGGTTCAAGCCGGAAACCCCTAGGTCTTATAGGCACTAGCAGAGCCACACGATAAACAACTAAGATTATGGTGAACCAAATAAATGAAATTATAGCTAAAATATATTGGATACTTTACTCCTACAATAAATCAAAGTACACAGTTCAATAATAAACTTATAACAAATATAGTCAAAATCAACAGTTAACAATAAATCAAAGTACACAGTTCAATAACAAACTTATAACAAATATAGTCAAAATTAACAGCCAAAAATAAATCAAAGTACACAGTTCAATAATAAACTTATAACAAATATAGTCAAAATTAACAGCTATGGTAAATTTTTTTTGCTAAAACAAACCAAAAATTTAAAGTTTACAATTTTATAAAATAACCAAAACAAAAGTAAGAGTAACAGACTTTACCAAGTTACCAAAAAAACCGTATATAAGTCATCTCTTTAATAACACTAAATCAAACGTTCACATAAGGCTGCCAATTTACTCATGTTTTTACCATTTACATAAAGATTTACACTGTTAAAACAATTGAGTTTATTTAAAAATATTTTTTACAATGATTGTCTTTTAAATTATCAATATTGTAGGATATTTACAAATATGTATGAAGAAAATATTTTCACTTGGTCACAAAGAATTATTGAGAAGATTATTTTAATCAAAGTTTAGTTTTGGCATATTATCCAAGGCAATAAATAGTTTTTAATAATGAATTATATTAATAAATTAAAACAAAACTTAATCGTGGTGTCAAAAATAAGTCACGTCGTTAAATATACAAAAATAAATCACTTGTAACCTTTAGGTATACGAATGCACTACTCCTGTGGCCAGTTTGGTTATAAAACGGCACCTGCTAATTAACAATGGCTTCCCTCAAATAAATCCCGCATGCGGTTATTTTAACTCGTCACCAAAATCCAAAATATCAACAACGAAGGTAAGATAGAATGGTCAAGTTAAAAATTAAATGGTTTTTCCTTAAAATCCAATTAAGATGGCCCAAATACAGCCAGATATGAAAGAAAAACCGTAGAGGTTTTGCACACTTGTTAATATCACACCGCCCCAAAAATTCTCCCCAAACGAGAGAAAGACTCTCAACACACGACTAGACTACTTCCCAAGCCGGATATCAAGAAATGACACGGAATTGACGTAAACCAAGAATATTCACAAGTCTATGTTCCACACTAAGAATCGCGTTCGTCCGTATTGATAGCTAGCCTCATCTACACAAAAATGTCAACTTAACAATAATATAATCGATAATACACAATAATGGAGGCTATGCAACACTATATACAACGAATGATATATTTAAGTTACAACAAAATACGGTACGCGACACTATTTACGAGTACTCGAGGAATAAAAAATTATCAGAGATATAATTATAATGGAACTGTAGAAGGGAAAAAAATAGGCACGTTACACTTGGGTTCGGTAATTTTAAACTCTCGAGACACTAACAAAACCATTTTTATTCCAATACTTTTACGCAATAAACTTTACTTTTACAAATCACTTAGATACAACTTTAACAACTAATTACATTTCATAACTCATAAGAGCTAAAAACTAACTTTCTCAGGACCGATGTCCTTTTTATATTTCCAAGCCACTATTTGACCTTTTTCGCGAAAGCGCCAAAGCAATCCTTCTACTATCTCGAAACTACTGTTCGAGAATTTACTAGTCGAATCGAGGAAACAAAGTGCTCATTAATATGCACCCTAATTTTTATCGACTCTCGGATGCCGACAAATAAAAAACAGGGCCGGATTGTAACAATACAATAAAAAAATGATCGTTTAAAAGACTCAGTATGGTTACATGGTAAAGTAAGAGTATTTCTAAGTCTTAAGTTTAGAGAATGTACATCGGTTCTGTATTTTATTTTATGATGCAGATATGGTGGAGATTTTTCCTTTCGTAGCTTAATATAAAACATGGTGGAATGCAATTCTCGACGACTTTTCATGTGTAACCATTTAGTAATTCTGAATGTATGGCTGATATGTTCAAATTTGCGAATACCAAAAGTTAGTCTTAGGCATGAATTTTGCAATTTTTGTATTCTATTTATATCAAATAAATTTAAACAAGAATTATATAAAATGTCACAGAAATTCAGTTTAGATAGCACTAGTGACTCACATCATAGGATTTTGACCAATTTATCTTACACATGAGCTGCATAAGCTTTTTGTTAACAGCTACGAATACGGTGCAAGAAACTTAAATTTTTATCAAACCACACTCCCAATTTTTTTACTCCTTTGGCTAAATTGTATAGTATTACCATAAATTATAATATTTGCGTATCGTCAGCGTAAACTTGTAAACACGAAAAGAAAATATCTGGTAAATTTGATACATAAACAAAAAAAACAGAGAAATATTGATCCTTGGGGCACTCCGGTACCCACAGGTAAAAAACTTGATAAACTTTCTTAAATTTTAACAGCTGGACTTCTCTTAAATAGATAAGATTTAAATAAATCTACAGCTTTAATATTATGATAAGATCGGAAAGAGTAAATTATAATTAAAAGTATCAAATGTTTTCGAGTAGTCAAATACGAACAACACAGTTAATTAACTCCTATTAAGAGCTGCCAAAATTTCATCAAATATTTTTAATGGTGCTGATGTTTAACTGTGACCAGTTTTAAATCCAGACTTTACTGATGCTCTCATGGAATTTTTAATCAATTGTTTCTGAAGTTATATATGAATAGCTTTTTCTAAGATCTTTGATAAAGTTTGGCAATACACTGATCGGTCGTAATTGTTGTAACATTTGTGGATTATTTACTTTAGGCAAGGGTGTAACAAATAATTTTTTCCAATTTTGATGAAACACAAAGTTTTTTAATCAATAATTAGTTATATGGGTAATATACGGTAACAAAAATGGTAAGCACAAATTTGAAGTAAGAATATTAATTTCATCTGGACCAGCAGCTCTACTTTTAATTTCTTTAATTATATTGAGAATATTAATTTCAGTTACTAGTTGAGATAAAAGAAAATATCAACCCAAAAAAGGCTTCAGGCTTTGACCTAATAACTGGGGAAATATTAAAACAGCTTCCAAGAAGAGCTATAGCTATAGCTATTATTATGATTTCCAACCCAGAAAAACCTCCTTATAAAATAACATCCTACAGACCAATATCACTACTGTCTGTAATATCAAAATTGTTCGAAAAACTTTTACTAAAAAGGTTTAAACCCATTATAGAAGCTAAAAAATTGATCACTAACCATTAGTTTAGATTCAAAAATAAACACTTTACAATACACCAAGTTCACAGAATAACAGACATAATGAAAAAATCTTTAAAGAAAAAAATGGTATACTCTACAGTGTTTCTAGATGTAGCACAAGCATTTGACAAGGTATGGCACGACGGGTTGAACTATAAACTAAGATCATACTTACCGAAACAGTATTTTGAAATTGGATCTTGGATAAATTAAATGACATTCAATTACCATCTAAAAAACAATTTTACAATAAACTAAATGACGAGCATATTAGCAAAGAGAAGTATGGTCATGCGCAAAACGTTTGGCAATCGTTCGGGATTAAAAACTTCTTTTGGCAGACGTTACGGAAAATTTCAAAAAGACTGCTTTGAAAGTTTATGGTTTAGATCCGGCATGGTATTATACTATGCCTGGGTATACGTGGAACTGCATGTTGAAGTATACTAAAAGTAAATTCAAACTTATAAAGGATGTGGATATGATATTGTTCATTGAAGTGGTTATTAGAGGGGGAATATTGGTTTGCAGTAATCGATATACGAAGGCAAATAATGAGTTTTTTTTCTTTAACGCTCTTTTTTTAGTTTGAGTTTAAATTCATACCAATTTGGTTAAATTTTGTACCCAAAATAATAATCATGCCCAAATAATAATAATTTAAATACAAAAATATATTTATGTTTTGTTTGTTTTTGTACAGGTTAAAAAACTTTTAAAAAAAGTAAAAACTTAAGATAATAGCTATTTTAATTTAAATAGTTTTAACAAAAAAAAAAGACTTCTAGTTTCCTCCTAGATGGTCGTAATTATTATTTAAGTACTTAAGCAACAGACCACTTATATTTTGTCATTTAAAGTAAAGTTTAAACACAATTTACAGGAATAGTAAGGACATAATTAACCAAACATTATAATTTTAATTCAGTTAAATTTTTACCAAAAAAAAAACTTTTAGTTAACACCCAGATAATTATTATTTAAATACTTTAGCAAAAGATCGGAAAGAAAACTCCTTTTAAGAGATTTTAATTTTCTTACGCTTAGGAAATAAAAGTCAATATTATTTTAAAACGACAAGTAGTTTCCTGCAGTCAAATTAAATTCCTCTTCCAACATATTTCGCGACGAAAACCGAACAAAGAAAGTCAACATGTGATCAGCGTGAAATAGTTCATTTGATTCTCACAGTACTTTCGTATATTTACTCATCCTCTACAAGTTTTAATAGACCTTTCATGACGAACAATACAGAACATCTATTGTTACACCGCCATGTCGAGTTTTAATTAAGATTAATACGCCGAGTCTGAAGAAGTGTAAGTAAACCCAGACATTCCTGACTTCTACTTCTAATAGTTAAGCATACTTGAACATATTCATTTTATACGGCTTTTGACTACAGGATGCTCACAATATAAAACTGGAAAAGTAAAATGTATATCTCTTAAAAAGCTTAGGTAATAAAAAGTTAATACACTTCATTACTTAAAAATCATTGTTAGCATTATTATTATCCTTTTTTTTTATAAAAATAGTCGCAAAAAGGGTAGACCTATCGTGTGGGCCGCGGACGACCCGCACTGCGACTATTAGAAGGGGAAGGGATTATAGAAAGGAAATGATTGTGGACACGCTTTTTAAAAAGTTGTAGGTCATGGTTCTCTGGAAAAACTGATTTTGGAAGCTTATTCCATTCCGTAGCAGCCTTGTAAAAGAAAGATTCTTGATGAAGATTGGTCCTAGTAGTGTCAATCTTGAGAGTAAATGTGTGAAACTGATCAGCGTGCCGAGTTCTTCGGCCAAATGTGGCCAATGGTGGTACAAGAGTTTTTATTTCTCTGGAGCATCTGCCATGGAAATATCTGTAGAGCAATGACTGGTCTGCAACTATTCTTCTATGTTCTAGAGGGTGAAGGGTATCTGTGAGAGTTGAGCTGTTTATTAAGCGAATGGCTCTTTTCTGAATGGAATCTAGAAGACGAAGAGAATGCCTTGGTGCTGAACCCCAAATGTGCGAGCAATACTCCAGTAGAGGTCGGATTTGAGCCTTGTACGTCGTCAAGGTATGCGCTTGGCCATTGAGGCACCACAGAACAAACATGGTAGTGCGATCTTTATAAAACTTGACATGGCACTGACCACTACAAGTAAAACAGTGACAGGCGGCACCAAGATTCTTAGCATAGAATGCAGACCATTAACGGTAACATCAGTCTATTATCCCCCGGGCACAAACCTGAACTATGCCAGAGAACTTCGGAAGACAAAAGACACAGTTTGTAATCGGTAATTTCAACTGTCACAGTATCAACTGGGGATACAATAACGTTATCGTTGAGATCCATTACCTCCACCCTCAATGTTCTAACGCTCTGTTTGGGCACTCGACCGCCGTCAGTGGCCGCCACTGCTAATCTATAGATGGTCTTCTCTTCGTAGTCCAATACGATTCTGGTTTTTATGATTCTCGTCATTGGATCTATGGAAAAGACGTCCTGTCCATCGAAGTCTCTATTTATAACGATTGAGTAAGTTATTGAAGCGTTTTGCCCGTTATCTACATCTACAGCCCACGCTCTAATGACTTCTGTTCCCGGTGGTTGTTCCTTGCGAACGCTGATAACGTCTTCTTGGGGATCAACGATGTCGGGAGCGTTGTCATTAACATCAAGAACTGCGATGACGACTATCGCTCTGGAGCTTCTCGAAAGCACTCCTTGGTCTCTGGCTTCCACCACGAGATCGTGAGACTGCTTCTGTTCCCGATCTAGAGCTTTTTTCGTCGTTATCTCACCTAGAACAACACGAATTGTATTAACATAGAGTTTGCTTGTGTACATTTATTCGAAAATAGTAGTAGACACTTCATTGGGCTACATCACGATACAACAACGGTGAGCTGCTAATGGAATGTATAAAGGCAAATAACTTCTTCCTTCTTGCCACGTCTTTTTCGTTCTCTAACGAGTACTCTGCTAGCGGTTTCTCTACTGGCAAATTATGCCCGAGCTCAGCCGTAGAGGGTAGAAGAAAAAAATATAAAAGTGAGCCGCGCCACCGACTCAGACGGTATAAGCCGGAAACCCCTAGATCTTATAGGCACTAGCAAAGCCACAAGATAAACAACTATGATTATGGTGTACCAAATAAATAAAATTATAGCAAAAATATGTTGGATACTTTACTCACACAATAGATAATTAAGGTACACAGTTCAATAGCAACGTCATAACAAATATAGTCAAAGTTAACAGCTATGATAAAATTTCCTTGCTAAAACAAACAAAAAATGTAAAATTAACAACTTTATAAAATAACCAGAACGGCAGTAAGAGTAACAGACTTTGCCAAGTTACAACAAAAAGTAAGACATATATAAATTAACTCATTAACAACACTAATTCAAACATTTACATGAAGGCAAAGAACAAAAGGTAAAACATATATATATATATATATATATATATATATATATATATATATATATATATATATATATATATATATATATATATATATATATATATATAACTCATTACATAAAGATTTTCACTGCCAAAACAATCGAGTTCATTTAAAAATATCTTTACAATGTTGTCCTTTAAAATATCAAGATTGTAGGATATTTACAAATAAGTAGGAAGAAAATATGTTTTTACTCTGACGTAAAGAATTATTGAGAAGGTTACTTTAATCCAATAGTTTTGGCATATTATCTAATGCAATAAATAGTATCCAACAATGTACTATACTAATAAACAAAACAGAACATAATAGTGGCGTCAGCATGAGTCACTGCGTTATATATTCAAAAACAAATCACCTATAACCCTTGGATATACGAATTCACAAAGTACTATACTTATAAACTGAAACAAGACTTACTGGTGGTGTCGAACGAGACAAGGCGTTATATATTTAAAAATAAATCACTGATAACCTTTGGGTATGCGAATTCACATGTACTTCTGTGGCCTACTCCTGTGGCCTACTCCGGTGCTACTCCTGAACTACTCCGGGGGCTGGTTAAACTATGGGGGTGGCACTGATTAACGATGGCTTTCCCCAAATAGATTCCTATAACGGTTATTTTAACTTGACACCAACTCCAACAATATCCACAACAATGGCAAGACAAAATGGTCAAGTTAAAAATCAAATGGTTTTTCTTCTAAATCCAATTAAGATGGCCCAAATACAGCCAGATATGAAAGAAATCCCATAAAGGTTCCGCACACGTGCTAATAACGCACCGTCCCCAACAACCTTCACCAACACCTCCGACTTCGATGAAGCTCTCCAAACGACTGCCGCTCCTATCCCGGAAATCAAGAAAAATAGCGCGGAATAAACGTCAAACCCACAATCTTCTCAAAGCTGTGCCTCGTTCGTGTGGATATCCAGTCCCATCCACACAGAAATTACAAACCAACTATCGAAAGTTATGCAACATTATCTACAACGAATGATATATTCGAGTTATAGCATAGTATACTGTATGCAACCATGAATACGAAACTTTAGAAAAAATAGGCACGTGACATTCTCGACGATTCAAAGCTACCCTGCTTCTTTGTGAGCAAAATTTGGAAACGGGGCTACAATCCCGATAACTGTTTTGTTAGCAACAATATACAGGATTGTTGTGTCAAAAACGTTTACAAAGCTCTCGTCAAAACCCAACACAGGCTCATCGGTATCCAAATCTTCCCTGCTGTAAGGACATCAATAATACCCTTTCGAAGAAGGTTTAACTTCAAGAAAGCCAGATGGTTGGATTTCACCAAAGAACTAGATGAGACCGTCAATAACATCATTCCTACACCCGACAACTATAATAATTTTGTAGCTGCTCTTCAGAAGAACCTCACAAACCTCATGACCGCACTAAGTGAATCAAGAAAAAAAAAATGGCTAGAAACCCTGAAAAGATTGGATATGTCATGAAGCAGCAAAATGGCATAAAATCTGATTAAAAAGCTTAATTGTGATCTAACACAGAGCAAAGAACCAGGTAAAGTAACAGCCAACCAAGTTGGCCACCAGCTACTTCTAAACGAAACACCCACCAAAAAGAGCCAAAATGTTAAAATACAGCGTAACATCGATACAGAAACCAGCAACTTCAGGTTAGGTAGAAAACTAAAAAATAATTGGGGTTTGCTTAGTAAAAAATGTTCGTAACGCCATCAGTATTCAAGATAAAGGGCGTTGAAAAAAAAAATTATACACATTTATTACGATTTTGCCGAAACTATTGGAAACATTGTAATGAAATTGTATACGAATATGTTTTAGGAGCTGATACATCTCATGGAGTTTTATATCTGAATCTCATAAAGGGCGCTGGTTACACGGTTCGTACCAAGTAGTATTGAACATAACTTTTTTTAAATTTATTATTATTATTTTTTTAGATTTATTAATCAAAATTTCCAATGAACTTAAACATCATTCAATTTTACACCAGAAAGGAACTACTGGTGAAACTCGATACCTATTTCGAAATATTTCGATTTAAAAATTATAAAGTAATAACCGTTGCTGGTATAAAGTAATAATGTTTCAAAAATAGGTGGATTCTTTAGAAAAAAAGATAGACTTATGTATTCGTGAAATCGGAGGACATTTTTAACACTTACTCTTATTAAGTTTTATTTTATGTTTCAAGTCTTTATTTTAATTTTCTTTTTGTTATTTTTTTAAATAACTTAATCATTACTTTATACCAGCATCGGTTATTACTTTATAATTTTTAAATCAAAATATTCCAAAAACGGTACACAGTATCAAATTTTACCAAGAGTACCTTTTGAGTGTAAAATTAAATAATGTTTAAATTTACTTGAAATTTTGATTATTAAATCTAACCTTAAAAAAGTTATGTTCAATACTACTTGGTACTAACTGTGTAACTAGCGCCCTCTACGGTTGTCAGATATAAAAACAAATTTTTGGGATGTATCAGCTTTGAAAACATATTCGTATAAAATTTCATTACAATGTTTTTGGCAGTTTCGGCAACATCGTAATAAATGTGTATAAATTTTTTTTCTTTAACGCCCTTTATCTTGAATACGGATGGCGTTACAAAAACTTTTCACTAAGCAAACCCCAATTATTTTTTAGTTTTCTACCTATCTTAGAGACGGGGTGACCTTTTTTTAAAACACCCTGTTTAACAGTCCCGATCTATCAAGCGTATTTCAAATATACCAAATCTTTAAAATTATAAGTAAAATAACAAAAATGTTAAATTTTCCATCTCGATATGTTACCAAAAAAAAAGAAGCTCGTTTTCATTATTTTTACTTAACTTTGAGATTGTGGGAAAAAACAATACTAAAAAATACAAGAGTAAATAATTAAATAACTTTTTTTTGGAGTGGAATATCATTTATACACGTTTAAATAAAAAAAAATGCTTCATAATATTTATAAAAATTTCAAATTTTAGAGCGATTTAAATTTTTTTTTTTAAATAAAATGTCAAATGTATTAAAAAACTTTATTGTAAAAAGACGAATCAGCTACCGCTTAAAAATTTCATTTAATAAAACACTCCAGGGTTTTACAAAAAGCAATAACCGTCCATCATAAGTAATATCCAATTTCCCTTTATATGTGTCTTTTATTGTTTTTATGTCCTGATGGAATATTCTTTTTCATTTTATAGAGGAATAAGCTTAACATGGAGGTTTTTAATTACGTAAATAAATTAATACCATCTTCATTTTATTTATTGCTTTGTTAAAATAAAAACGTTATTTAGCCATCTTTTATGTGATAATAACAGGGTTATTTTTAACTTTCCATTGGAAGTTCTATAAATGGGTCCGATTTTGCGAATCCCGAATTTTGACATATCTTCACATTTCAGGGTCCCCAGACTCGAATATAATAGTTTTTAAGTGGACGTCTTTGTGTGTATATGTACGCTTGTTCGTATGTTCGTAAGTTCGTATGTTCTTATAATCGTATGTGCGTTCAGAATTATTTTATGTCTCGATTATCTCGAAAACAAAAAAATTATATCGACGTTGGACCAATTGCATTCGACGCATAATTACGCAACTTAGAACTAATTAAATGTTCAGTAAAATCGGTCAAGCTGTTTTTATGAAGAATTAAAAAACTGATAAAAAAGGTAAACTTTCGGAATTATTTATCGTCCCGATTATCTCGAGAACAAAAAAAATATCGACGTGGGACCAATTGCATTCGACGCATAATTACGCAACTTGAACTACTAAGATTTTCTGCAAAATCAGTTAGGCTGTTTTTTATGGAGAATTAAAAAACTGAAAAAAAATATTAAACTACCTGAATTTTACAATTTATAAATTATACCATTTTTAATACAGAATTTTAAGATCTTTTGAATAATATGATAATTGCTTGTTGCGAATATTTCTATGAAAAATATAATGACAATATTTAAAAAAAAGAAATAGTTTTAAAAAACAAAAATAAAGATTAAAGAATTTTAAACTTGTGTCAGTTTTAAGAGAATAGCATTGAAGACGCTATAACAGTGAAAAATTATTGTTAGTAATAATCAAGCATTGTTTATAACAATTGAATATTGTTACTAACAAATGGTAATTGATCATTATAAAAAAAAATTTAATTGTTATGGACAATTAAAGCTGCCGTTTATGAAATAATAAAAAAGTTTGAAAGAATACGGTTAATATAAACAAAATATTGTTAATGACAATTATAATTTGTTATAAACAATTTGTTAGTCGTGTGGACCTTTCGGGTCGCACACAGACCACTGATATTTACAATTTAATGTCAATTCGTACCTGACGTTAAATTAAGTTTAAATCAAATAATCTAAAAAATAAATTTATTTTGGTAGTGCTTTTATTAAAAAAAATAAGTCTATACCACTGTTAACTAAAAATTTACAATATTTTTGTTAGTTTTAGTTAGTTATGTTACCTCTCATGAAAAATTTAAAGTTGATATGAAAGATGATTAAAATCATTATACAAACAAAGGTAATTGTAATATATTGGGTGTTTTAGATGTATTATTTAAATGCCATATCTCAGTGGTTCCATTTTTAATTTTTTTTAAAAAAATATATATGGAACGATAAGGAATTTTCGCACATTAGAACAATAACCAATATTCTTGTTAGATATTTGAGTACCAATGAATATGAAGAATTAAAATTTACCAAAGGAAGACAATACCTATTTAATAAAATTAACTAAAACTTTTTTTTGTAACAAAATGACAAATAAAACCAATCAATAATGATAATGACAATGTTACAGGTTTTACCAAAATACTTTCGACTAAATGAATTAGGTTAGGTTAAAACGGTGGTTCTTGGGGTACCCAATTAGGCCTTTTGGCCCGTTGTGATACCTTAATGGGCGGCGGTGCCTTCCTCCTCTACCGTAAAAACCAGTTGGAACTTTTAATGAAAAGTGTGAGATCTTTATTGCTAACTGAGCTAATATAAGATAAGTCATGAAAGTAAGGTTGCCCTAGTATAGAAAGCCGTTTTTGTCTAGGGCAGGGCAGTGGCAGAGAAGATGTACCAGTGTTTTCTTCTTTTCCTCATTGTGACAGCTTCTACAGAAGTCTTGTCGCAGCTCTGCGATTTCCATGCGCCGTGCATGGGATCCACCTGCCCAGTGCATTGTTATGACCACGTTTGCGTTTTCAATGGACTCCCTGAATAGAGTTAAAACATCTTTAGTTCGACGTAGATCTAGTTTAGATAATGTGCATGTGGGTTTATTTTTCCACTTTAAGTTGGCTTTTTGAACTACTTTGCTGTGCAGGAGGAGTCAGAACTTTGCAATCGGTACTCCTTGCTGAGATAAGACAAACACAGCTGGGATAGTGATGCCCTCTCTTGATAGCTTGTCCGCCCTACAGTTGCCTGGTATATTCCTCTGTCCGTGTACCCAGATAATGTAAACTATCTGAGATGCTAGCTTATTCAGGGCGGCTCGGCATTTCAAGTAGTCTGAGTTTAGTGATTTGATAGCAGTCTGGCTATCGCAAAGAATGGATATCTCGCTGAACTTTTGTTCGTTGCAGAGTGTCCAGACAGCTGCCTCGGTAATGGCTGTCATTTTGGCTTAAAACACACCACAGTAATTAGGCAAACAAAAGGCTAAATGAGGGGTCTTTTGAGAAGACACCGCAACCTACTCTCCCCTCTAGCTTAGAGCCGTCTTCGATGTTTTACATCTGTCAGTCGTCCCTGGATTGTCTGGCTTTAATAACCTAATATTTTTCCTAAAAAGGAAAAATCTCGTTACAAAGAGAAACAAAAAAAAGATGTGTGTACTATATGCGCATATTGGAAGTGAAACTCCTATAGTTTAAACGGCTGGTATTAAATTTTTTTAATACTGAATATATAAGGAATATTTTTGGGATTTAAATGAAGTATTTATAGAACGACATACACTACTGTTTGCACATAAATATTATTCATAATTTTTTTCTGTAATCTGTACATTCTTGGGTAATTCAATATCTTGTACATCTTGTGTAGTTTTTTTAAATATTTTTTGACAAACACGTGGACCTTACAAATAGACGTCACGCTGCTAAGTATTTCTATGCTACGCGTCTCCTCTTCTCTACAACAAAACGCGCATGCACGTTATTATTCGTTACACATTTTTGTCAGGCTAGCTCGTGTGACACGACCTTGAATTTTTACACCCAGCGCGCGTATTCGCTCCGAGCGAAGTCAAGGTAGGGGAAGCCAGAGTGGACACCATCGCCCGCAGTGGATAACTTAAGCAATATAGGACGGTATTTTTAATGTCAGCGTTAAAAAATAAACGTCACATTATTAATTTTGTAATAATTTTCTAAACTTGGGTGAAAACAGCCACCGCAGTTGCTGTGTAGTGAATTTCAAATATACGATCGAAAAAATATGAATGTAAATTTTATAAATTCTCAACTGCAAAATGGCAAATAAAACAAAAAATTAAGTGAATAGTGGCATTGAAACGGCAGAAGTAAGTAGTACCATAACCTTAATTTTTATAAGATTGAGCTGTTAAAATTTGCTCTAAAGTAATTTTAAGATTAATTCGGAAATCTGGACTTTTTGTGGTTCTTGCAGCTGCTTGTATTTATGCGGTTTGCCCCATTGTTGCTCGATGTTATTTAACATCTCGGATATGTTCTGTAAGGACGAGATTTTTACCTTTGATGATTTTTTTTGTTGCAGAGGTGAAGAATATCCTTTATGGAGAGGTTATGAGTCTAAAAGCTCAAGGTCTACTGTAAGACTTCACTGGCTGTGTCAGGACTACTCACTAATAACTCCACCCCTATTTAGGTCTGTTTGGCTATTGCCTCCGGTTATACTTAGGCCTGTTGGCCCATTGTATCTTGCCTATGTTTTTTCACACTGCGCCGCTGCGAGGCACTGGTCCGAAAAAGACGGGCAGTTCCCGGGATCCAGAACTACGCTGTACCCAATCCACTACCTTCGTACTTTGTACAAGTCTGTACAAGTTCTGTACTGGGTGGGAACAATGTAGTCACCCAAGAATTGCCCATTCCGCCTAGCGCACCGCAGCAGCACAGCAAGCGCTCCACCGCTCCCGGATCGCCGCCGCACAACCCGCAGGCCAGGCCTCCATTATACAGTCTTAGCTGATTCCTGTTCATCGGTAACAGTTCTGCCGTTCTTTTATGAGACGGTCCTTTGATGTATTATTTTCCGTGTTTTTTTTTCCCGTTATACTTTTCCAGTAGTTTTTGTTTTTTTTCCGGACCTCTTCTTGCAAGTTCTTTTAATTCCTTATTACCTGCAACTTACTGGCGCCCTAGAACCCGTATCAGTTTGACGTGATTATGGTCTACCAGCGTTCTCACTTCTTTGCAGTCAACGAGTACGGGGGGAAGGGGTGGTTCAGCCCTGAGGCCACTGCACAAGACTAAGGCTGTTTACTACAGGATTTCGCCCGGTTTCCTATAGGCTCCGTTAGCGACGGTGCTTTCCCACCGCATCCATGCACGGGTTGCATGATACTTTGGATTGGGAGTCTTTTAGTCGCCTTTTACGACAGGCAGTCCATACCTGGGATCTTTTCTATTTTCCCCGTATCCCCAGGAAAATACCTTAAAGAAGTAAAGCTTGTCGAATAATTTGTGATTTTATTAAATAACTTTTGTTATTTCGACGATGTTCTTCAACATCTCGGATATGTTCTGTAAGGACGAGATATTTACCTTTGATAGTCTGAGGTTGAAATTCGATGGTATGGCTAATTGCTTGGGAACCTTTCTTAGTAATAATTGCTAATAGTATGTAAAGTCCGATCTACTGTGGTTATAACCTATTTTGTTTACTATAGTAAACGCTACAGCTTTTATACTGGTTTTAAAATTTTAATTTTTTTTTTTATGGGTAATTTCTGCATAACAAATTCACAGAACTAAAGATTAATTGTCACTTGGTTAGACACGAAAAAAAATTTGCTATAATAATAAAAATTATTTTTTATTGCAAACCCCCATTCATTTATATATTTAAAAACTCTGTGACAGCGTCCTTTAGTTCACAAATAACATGGCGCTGCAGTCACGTACGAAGCGAATAGAAGTTCCACTTTAAACAATATTTGTCCAATAGCGTAAGAAACTTCGTTTTTTTTTGGGTGTACAATGACACTACACGGAATTTTTTGAAAATTTCTTGTAGATCTACATATTGTCACTCAACAATTAAATTTTATTTTAATAAAAAAATAAATTTTCAGCAGATCTGTTTGATTTTTTTTTATTTTGCTGCCAAAAACTATTTTGTAGTAGTTTATTTGCATTGCTGTATATTTAAAAGTTTCCAACATTTTTATGTTTTGATAATAATGGAAAGTTTAAAAAATGGGAAAAATTCAATATTACCAAAGCCTTGTGTTACATTTTTTTTTATTGAAAAAAAAGCACTGACTTACTAAAGCAATTTTGTAACATACATTTTTTTTATTCTTTGATCCAATACTTACTTTAAAATGAAAATCAACATGGTTATACAGGATTTTTGTTCTTTCTATTAGTTTACAAAACAAACAATGCGGCTTTTTCCATTGTAAAAAAAATTACTTTAAAATTTTATGCCAAAAAGAAACATATTTACCAAAAAATGATGAATTTTTATTCAAAAAATTAAAGCAAATAACGTGGATTTTAAAAATTTTTTTTCAATTTAACTAAGCATGTTATAGAAACCATTGTGAAACTATTTTTAATTTATTTTTTTTAAAAAAATCTTATTAAAAAAAAAAATACGGTATTTAATTTTATTAAGTGTAAAGGGATGTTTTAATTAGTGTTTCATTCCATCAATTTTAAGGTTGTTATAATATACTGTAGACTAAAAAAAAGTAATATTCAGAAGCCTTATTTTGGTGTTTATTTGTAAATTTTTGTTTTTGAAGAGAGTTAATAAAACTTTAAATAAAAAAAAAGATCTACAGGGGAAAAAAACAGTACAATAAAGGAGCTCCTCTTAAATAAATTACCATCGACGTAGCTGTGTCATTTCCAATGACAAATGGGGGCAACAAATACATATTGGTTGCTCTAGACTTTTTTAGCAAGTGGGTTAAAGCTTATGCCGTGCCCAAACAAGAAGCATCTAAAACTGCCCTGGTTGACAACATATTTTTACGGAGTGCTATAATATGGCGATGGTAAACCTTGGACGTTATGGAAATGGTATTTTTCCATATCTTCCTAATGCTTTCGATACGCTTAATTGGTTCATACTAAGAATTTCTGCTAAATACTGTTGCAGATTTTTATCTTTACTTAAGGCTACAATTTTGGCTGCTTATTTTGGCTACTCATTTTTATTTAATTGTACTTTTTATTATACCAATAACAAATATTTGCGCCAACTAACCTTTAAAAAGAAATAACAAGACGAACATTTATAGCATTATCTTTTTTTTTGTCCATCAAAAAACTTTCGAATTTAGGTTTTTTGACAAGTAAAAAAGAGTATACATTCATACATACATAAAGTCACGCCTTTTTCCGATAGGGGTAGGCAGAGACCACTTCCTTCCACTTGCTACGGTTCTCACACACATCTTTTGCTTCCTCTACTTTCATCAGTGCTCTCATAAATGCTTGTCGGTTGTTGGTACTCTTGACCTGGCCTTTCCTCAAAACAATGTTGATTTGATCAAGATATGTTCTCCGAGGTCGACCTCTACCGACCATTCACACTCGCTTTATAAATTTGTTTCGTCAATCTTCCTTTATCCATTCTTTCAACGTGTCCAAACCATCTAAGCATTCCTTTATCTATCTTTGTAACCACATCTTCTTTTAAACCACAGCGCTTTCTTATCTTATTATTCTTTACCTTATCCAACCGAGTCACTGCAGCTATACTTCTCAGACTACTTATCTCCGCAGCATTAATCCTATTTCTATGCTTCTTCTGCCAAACTCAACATTCACTACCATATATGTGTAGGAACCAACACACCTCTATGCACAGCCAGACGTGCCTTTTTTGACACTTTCTGGCTATTCATATAGCTATACACTGCCCTATTCATTTGTCTTCCTGTCAAAAAACTTCGCTCAATGTCACTGTCATACTTTCCATCTCTCGTAAACTTCGATCCCAAGTACACAAGTATGCACGTACAGCGAAAGCAAAATAAAGTTTCGTTTACGTTACCAAGGTCGTATTTCTATTACATGTGTGGCATCATTTCTATAGAGAAGGGTATACACTTAAGTTTGCTAAACAGTCGCTTCTAAAGATAACCCGATCAATAAAAAAACTTCTGTAACAAAATAATGTATATGCATTATAGCTTTTTGGGGTTTAAACGTCCCTTAATGTAAAATTTTGTGTTAAAATTTTCATAAAGAAGCCATCAATTAATGTCGGTAAAATGTTCACTACCAGCAATACTGTCATGTTGCTGCTTTGTTTGTGACTTATCTACTCGTAGTGTCATCGATTTTTCAGGTTTTCTTGTGAAAAAAATTTATAATAAAAACTCTTTTTTTGCAAACAACAAATAATTTTTTTCTTTGATTGTCAAAATGCCCAAACAGCTGAACAGTCGATGCAAAAAGCTTTATTAGTTAATTATTTTGAACAAGAAAGAAATAATAATGGCCCGATTTTGCATTTACTTCTTCGACTCGTTTTAATAAGTTTTTTATTTTCTCTTTACTGCTTGCTAGGATTTCGTACATTTAATTAATTAATAATTTAATAATGTAAAATAAAAAAGTATTACCATGTTGTGAATAGTAGATTAACGTCTTTAATATAAATGTTGCTCCCTCATGGCACGAAGCGCCACTGATATGAACATTACACAAAATTATTGTTTGAAACTAATCGAATGCTCGTTTCCACAAATGCGTCAATTCTCAATAATAATTCACGAATTAACAAACGTTTGTTAGACCCGAGTTTGCCGGAAATTATCCCGGTAAATCAACGGTATCATCATCTTTGATGTTGGTTTTGGGAGTGAATCGGCTAAACGAAGTCGACACTTCAAATACCGACGTAAAGTTACAGCGTTTTTATTAAATAAATACATTTTTCTACAACTGCTTAGCAAAGTAGCCTTTAACGCTTTCAAATTTCAACGCAAAGTTGACGTTTTCCGCCAAACTTCATTTTGTGACAGCTTTGCCGTTTTAGCACGAAAATATTTCAAAAACGCTTGCATCTCTTACTCATTCTTCTATGATAGAAAATAGTGATAGTGAATTATCGAACACACCTCCTGATGTAGCATAAAGTGCAGAAAATGTAACTTTAAATCTCCTACCAGAGAAATCGAGAGCCAAATATGAATTTTAATACAATAGATACATAACCTGGTGTCAATCGAAGAAGGTCATTAAGTATTTACAAAATGTGTTACTGGCTTATTTTGGAGAAAAATCAAAGACTCCGAAGTCATCAACTCTTTGGTCCATATATTCGATGATAAAAACTTGCTTGAATGTTAAAAATAACATCGAAATCAATAAGTATCCCAAACTCATCTCAAAAAACAATCCGTTGAATACAAAGCGAAAAAATCCAAAACATTTACCACTGAAGATATTCACAAACTTCCACGAGAAGCTACCGATGAAGAATATCTACTGAAAAAGATAAATTTCAATTATACCTTACACTCTCTGTAGTTTGATAAGCAGTTAGAATAGTTTCTTTGTTAAATAATACCATAAAACTCTTGATTACTTGAGCAGTGAAATTAGCCTAGCGGTCTGAAGCGCAGGCATTTCAAACTGTTCGCTTGGGCTCAATTCCGGCCGGGGCCACTTTTTTTTGTTAACAAGTTATTTTCCCTTCTACTTCGTTATAAATATGAATTATTGGATTGATAGCAATTTGGATAGCTTATACATTTTGGGTAGCTATTGATTTTAAATTTTTTTATAGGTAATTCTAAATATGGATATTGCTGGTGCCTGCAGACGCGATAATTTGGTGAAAATTAAGATCGGTGACATACAAGATAAAGATTATATTTTAATAGTCAGAATTCCAGATTCGAAAACGAGAATTGGCCGTGTTTTTACGATTGTTAGTCATAATGAAAAAAATTCAGTTGATTATTTATCAATTTGTAAAAAATACACTGCAATCAGACAAAATTTTCAAAATAACAATAATACTCCCCAACGCCTATTTTTACGTTTTTACGTTATCAAAAAGGTAGATGTACGAAACAAGTGGGTTTGAATACAATCGGAAAAATTTCCAGTGAAATTGCTAAATATTTGGAATTACCTGAGCATACTTTATATACAGGACACTCTGCTACATCTGCTACTTTATTGGTGAATGGTGAAGGAGATCTAATACAACTAAAGAAACATGGTGGATGGAAAAGTAGTAATGTCGCAGATGGTTATATAGACGAATCAATCAAAAATAAGATTGAAACCACCAAAAAAATATTTTTAAAACCGCATGTATCCACATCTCGTTCTATATATTTTCAATCTTAAGAAGAATTTATGTTGGAGAAATATCCTGATGGACCATCAGGTTCGGGAAGAAATAACAAAGAGTGTCTTAATTGCACATTTAATTTCAATATAGAGAATGATAAACTAAAGTAATTATTTTCAAGAATATTATAAAATGTTATAATTTGAATACAAGTAATATTATGTACTTACTTATTTTAAATAAAGTATTTTGTTTTTTTTTCTGTTTTAAACTGCATTTGTAGAAAAAATCGCGGTAACTCTTTTTGTCGAGCGACAATATATCACTTTGCGCTCTTAATACACAAATGGTGAACATGGTATTTTGCTGCGTAGAATCCGAAGTTAAGGTCATAATTGGGCTATTACATAATGATTTTAAGATATTTAGGGTTAGTAGGCGCATAAGTAATCCGAGATATGCCGATGATACTCTCATATTGGCGGCAGATCAACCCGAGCTGGAAATGATCATGACAAGGCTGGGAAATATAAGCAAAGAGTACGGCTTAAAACTAAACATCAGTAAAACCAAAGTCATGATAGTAGACCGGAAAACAAACAACACTTCGCATATCCGAGAGGTAGTAGATAAATTCATTTATCTTGGTTCCCTCATCACCAGCACAGTAGGTAGCGATGACGAAATAAGGCTACGGCTACGGCTAGCAATAGCAAGAAGGGCCGCAACTAAAATGACACGCAAATGAAAGAACTTGTCAATTAGTAAAGCTACGAAAATCAGGCTGGTCTCTGCTTCAATTTTCTCAATTTCATCATACGAGGCTGAAACCTGGTCGATCAGACAAGCGGGCAGAAGGAAAATAGAAGCATTTAAAATGTGGGTTTACCAACGAATGCTCCGAATATTTTGGATGCAGCACCGCACCAATGTATCGATCATAGAAGAACTAAAAATCTAGGACAGATGTCATCTATGGAAAGAGTTAGAGACAGACGAAATGAAGAAGCGAAGCTGGGTTTTAAGAAGGATGTTCTAAAAGAGAGAATTTTCGATAGTGAATCAAGACGGAGATATTGCTGTTTCTTTCCAGAAAATGACAAGAGTGCCAAGTTTTGTCGGTAAAGATAAAATTAGTCGATGGAAAAACAATGTGCCATAGGGCCGTTCGAGCAAGCAAAGAAAATAGTATTCTTTATTTACCTGGTATCAAAGACTACGGCAAATTTTTTTAAATAATTCTGGAATGTTGGTCTCTTTACTTTACAAATTAAATGTTGAAAAATATTGTTAAAAATACAAATTTGTGTATTGCTAGGATTTCTGCCACCATGGAAGAATGATAGATCTGTTAACAGATTCATCTGAGCGTTTTTCCAAAAGGTTGACGAGGACCTGCAAATGACTCTGTTTCGTTTTCGGTTGGCCACCCTGATTATCATAAACAAAATACCAATACCAATGTTTAAGGGAGGTGATCTGAAAGAATAAATATATGAGGTTGGACGAGAAAATACGCATATACAAGTCATGTGTAAGGCCAATACTAACATATTCAATAGAAACAAGAGCTGAAACAGCAGAAACAAAAAGAATACTTGGAACAACAGAAATCAAAACATTAACATCAATAACGGGGAAGACATTGGGAGACAAAGTCCCGAACATTTAAATAAGAGAACTACGTGGGACTCAGGATATCGTACGGTGGGGAAGGCAGAGAAGACGAGAGTGGAACCAGCATGTTACACGAATGGACGGCGAGAAACTAGCCCAAATATTAAGGGATTTAAAACCAACGGGCACAAGAACACCAGGACGGCACGTAGCTAGCAGTCTACGTCACAAATACGACTGCAGCAGTAAAGAAAAAGAGATCGGATAAGAACAGGCTCAAGGCCTAATATAATAATAAGAAAAAGAAGAACTTTCTCATTTTTAAACCATACGCACTTTGCTTTTAATCTTTCAAAGAACCGTCTATGTATAAGTTAAAAATCCATAACGAATCCACACATCCCTGTCTTACCTTTTTTTATGTTAAACTAGTCCGTGTAAGTTTTTTTTAATCTGACACAATCATTGGAATATTTGTTTTTTATTTATTTCATTCATTTGACTTTTAATTATCAAAATGTAGAAAAAAAAGGTACGAAACTAGTGTTTAATGTAAATAAATTTAAAAATATGCGAAAACAAATTCCAATTTTTTTTTAAAATACAAAGTCCAGAAAAATATACGGGCCATTGGCTTCGAATGTCATCGGCCTCCATTTATGCAGATGCATGAATTCAATGACTAATTTAAAGTGTCATGATGCGTAAAAATCCCTACAGTGGCCGAAGGCTACATAGCCGATTAAAAAAAACATTAAATAAAATGGAGACCACCACGAAAATACTTAATGAAATCAAAAATAACATAATTTATTAAAATATCGGTGGTAAATAACCATGTTGTTGGTGCAGCTCCTTCATTTAACCATTTAATAGCAATATAATAACAAAATAAAGCTATAATGTGATAGTGTATGACTTTGACATTGAATTTTTAAATGGGAAATTTTTAAATCTTTGTATGTATAGTATTGTATTTTATTCGTGAATAATTACTATTTCCAAATTTAACTAAATATTTAATTTTTTTTTTGTTTTACAAGAGGAAAATCCATTATAGATTATCAGCGCTTCGACTGCTCTATAATGAGCGCGTTTCGGCGCTGAATAGTGTGGGACGCTCGTTCAACGTTACCCACTAAAAAACTCTTGAGTGTGGTTTTGTGGTTTATTGTCTCATGGTAGGAGACAATCTTACTCCTTGTGTAGGTGTAGTATGTAAAAATGTTGTGTATGTAGGGTTTTTAGTTTGAAAACCGGGAGTTTTAATTAGGTGAGGGGAGGGTTTTATTTTTTTTTTATGAAAATAGTCGCAAAAAGGGTGGACCTATCGTGTGGGCCGCGGACGGCCCGCACTGCGACTATTAGAGGGGGAAGGGATTATAGAAAGGAAATGATTGTGGACACGCTTTTTAAAAAGTTGTAGGTCATAGTTCTCTGGAAAAACTGATTTTGGAAGCTTATTCCATTCCGTAGCAGCCCTGTAAAAGAAAGATTCTTGATGAAGATTGGTCCTAGTAGTGTCAATCTTGAGAGTAAATGGGTGAGACTGATTAGCGTGCCGAGTTCTTCGGCTGAATGTGGCCAATGGTGGTACAAGAGTTTTTATTTCTCTGGAGCAATTGCCATGAAAATATCTGTAGAGCAATGACTGGTCTGCAACTCTTGTTCTATGTTCCAGAGGGTAAAGGGTATCTGTGAGAGTTGAGCTGTTTATCAAGCGAATGGCTCTTTTCTGAATGGAATCTAGAAGACGAAGAGAATGCCTTGGTGCTGAACCCCAAATGTGCATGCAATACTCCAGTAAAGGTCGGATTTGAGCCTTGTACGTCGTCAACAGTTGATCAGGAGTAAAAAACTTTCTGGCTTTCCACAGAAAACCTAGCCTCTGGCTTGCCGACTTTGCGATGTTAGCAACATGGTCATGCCAAGACATATTATTGGAAACCGTGACTCCCAAAATCAAGATGGAGGGACTTGGTTCAAGGGTATTTTCGGACATTGTGATGGGATGATTTGAGGAATCCACTTTCTTGGAAAAGGTGGCACTTTGTGTTTTTTTGGGCGTTGAACTGAACAAGATTGTTGATTCCCCACTCGACGATTGCTTTAAGATCTCTATTGATGGAATCAACCTGTTCCTGTCTGAGTCTATTTGTATCATTCACCGAAAGTGATCGATATGATGTGAAAGTTGAGACAAGTGTGCTATCGTCTGCGAAACTGTAAATGGGGTTCGTGGTGGTTTTTTAAGAGGTCGTTGATGTGTAAAAGAAATAAGGTGGGGGACAGGATGGAACCCTGGGGGACCCCGGCATTAGTTTTAAACGCATCAGAAGAAATACCGTCAACTGCCACATGTAAGGAGCGATCTTGCATGAAGCTCAAGAGCCATTGGCGCAGTTTGGTTGGGAGACCGTAGGCAGATAATTTACTTAACAATGCCTGGTGCCAAACGCGGTCAAAGGCTTTAGATATATCCAAGGCTATTGCACGGGATTCACCAAACTTTTCAATAGTGTGACATAAGCCAGCAAATCTCCAGTAGACCGAAGTTGTCGAAATCCATATTGTCTGTCATGGATTATCTCAAATTTCTCTAGATATTTGATAAGTTCGGTGTTAATCGCTTTTTCCATAACTTTGGATATGACTGAGAGCAATGCAATAGGGCGATAATTTGCAGGTGGTGGGGTGGTGATGAACATTAAAAAATTCTACATCTTAGATTTTTGTGTCTGCCACTTTGACGACATGGTTTGTATTCTGTAATGGTTTCGATTTTTAGATCTTTGAGTAAATCTGAGTTACGAATATACCAGGGGGCATTAGTTGATGTTTTAGAATTTTATTTTGGAATTTTTAAAGTTTATATTTTGTAGATTTTGCTACTTGACAAAAGGAAATGCTGCCATAAAGAAGTTGAGGACGTATAATTTGTTTATAAAAAAGGACTATGTTTTTGAGATTTAATTTACTTCTGTAGTACAGAAGATTACGGAGTCTTCCAGACGTTTTGTTACAGCGCCTAATTTGCGTGTTTATGTGAGAATGCTATAAGAGTTTTCTGTCTAAATCTATATCTAAGTATTTGACTTTGTTTGTGTAAATAATATCTCTATTTTGAACCTTTAATTGAGGCATATTCGGTTTTTTTTTTCAAGAAAAGGGCGTTTTACTGGATTTTCAAGTTTTTGTCCACTTTTCTATTTCATTTATTTGCCTTTGCATATTTTTTAAAAAAATTTAAGGTTTTGGTGTGTGCTAAAGGCCGCAGTGTTGTCTGCGTACATATCTAGTTCGGTTTTTGTTGTTTTTGGCGTGTCTGCTATGTAAAGATTATATAGGGTTGGCGATAACGTTGAAACTTGCGGTACGCCGGCTTCTATAAATCTATCCGTAGACCGTTTTTAAATATTCAACTTTGCTATAGGGTACTTTATGCCTACGGTGCTTTTATTTAAAAACCAGCCAGAAAAAATAACTTTTAATTTTGCATAAAGGTAAAAAAAATAAAAAATACACAGAGTTTTAAATCAAGCAAAAGTTTTGTAAATATTATTCTGCTGTATCCAAGTGACACCCCTTTAAAATGTCAAATAGCATCCCCTGGGAAATCACTATATCTATAGCTGCCTTGATTGCTCGGGTTCAAAATAAGCTGATCCCATAAAAATAAGCCTTCGTCCGGTATTGGTGGAGGATATAAACGCAGGTCTCCTTCTCTCTACACAATTTACAATTAGGGATATTGGCCAGTCCCAGATTGTATAATGTATAATGGTATCAAAGCGTACCATGACCGGTCAGTAGGTATGTGTACTGATTAAATGGATTTCTCTAGAAAAGGGTTTTTTATAAAGCATTTGTATGTGAAACTGGTCATTGAACCTTGGTGATAATATGTTTTGCAAGTACAAATTTTAACTTTGATTGTTAAAGTTTCATAAATAATTTAAATTAAATTTTAAGAGGACAAATAATAACACGATATACAGAATAAACAACTATAGCGGTTATTAAATCGGTAAGTTTAAAATTTATTTTTCGTGAAACGATTATAAATTTTTAAATTATTTCATACAAGAAAACCATAATAAAATTACAAAATGTATTAACATTTTCTTAGTAACAAACAACACAATATTATAATTAAAAACTTTCCAGAAGAAACATCAAAACTACAAACAACAATTGTTAAAATTATATTATGTTATAAGAAAATATTTAAGTTAAACGAAATGAAGTACCCATTTAAAGAGCAATAGGAGAAAATTAAAACAAATGAAGTCCGTTCGTAATTTCTCGGACAGTTTTGAATATTCATTACATTTTACATTATTACGAAATACCCTTGGGCAATTTCTATTTTGTTTGCCATTAATAACTTCATTCCTATTATCCTCGTTTTACACAAAACAAAACTTTCATAAAGTCACTAACTAACGTATATTTGTTATTATCACAGTCGCAGAACTCGTTGAAAGGTTGTAAGAATTAAGTTTTGAATTAATAACTGACTGGAGGATTAGATGAAAGTTGTGCAGTTGTTTTCAGTTCATGTATCTTCCACATACTTATCAAGTATCAAGTGATAGTGGAATTTAATCTTTTTACCAGCCTTAAATAAAAAATAAGTTAAATTTTTTTTATTATGTTTATATTATTAACTGGTAAATTTTTTAATTTATAAAATATTAACAAGTTGTAGTTCTCTCTTTCTCTCTCTCACTCTGTCAAAAGGGGTTGAATGTAGGTACATGAAATACCAATACTTATAAACTACAAAACCAAAACACAAAACTAAAATACAAAACTTATAAATGATTTAAATTGTGCATGTTGCCGGCTAAGTTTAAAACACCCTGTATAAAATAATAATGAGTTGGAGGTATGGAGTTAACGGACAAGCGCTTGTTGTTTATTGATAACAATTTTACGTAACTAGCTTCGTTATTAATGGAGATATCAATGTGAACTGAGATTTTTTCAAAATTTTTAGAAAAATCGAATTTTCTCGAAAATACTTCATTTTTGATAAAGGACATTGTGCACATATTTTATCTAAAATTTCATGTAGAATTCGAAAATATAATAAAAAATATTAAGTTATATTTAAAATAACAAAGTTGGCGTCTACTTCCAGTATAATCGGAAGTGTCACATTCAGGACAACATTGTATTTGAATTCAGCCTCATCCAAAACCTACAGCTTCGTAATTTTAGATTTTTAACTAAATTGTATTCGCCATTACTTTTAACCAATACTTTTTGCGCCACGCCCTGTATTGAAAGTGGTAAATTATCATGGATTTTTAACCAGAGCCTACAATACCTTCTTTTTGAAGCAGTTTTGGCCAAAAAATAAATTCTTTTCCCTGACTACCCCCCATATTTACCTAATTTAGTTCCTGTAAAAAAAATCCCGTGCGGCGTTTCTAAAAATGCCAAACCTTTTTAAAAGCCACGACCTTAATCTAACATCAAAAGTAATAATGTTTCGCTGTTACGTGTTCGCAGTGTTGCTTTATGGAGCAGAATCATGGACACTCACTTAATACTCCAAAGAAAAGCTCAAAGCATTTGAGATGTGGCTTTATGGGCGAATACTTAAAATACCCTGGACGCCCACGTTACAAATGTTAAAAAACTTGAGAGAATAAATAAAGATATGGAGATTATAAAGAAGATCAAGACTAGTACTTAGGTTACATTATGCGAAATGGGAAACGTTATGAACTTCTACAGCTGGTTCTCTAGGTCCTAGGACAAAGGGGACCTGGCAGGAGAAAAATCTCATGGTTAAAGAATTTGGGAACTTGGTTTGGTACCACAAGGAGGTTCAAGAGAATATGCAACTAATACTAAAACTAAAACAAGAGGTGAGCTGTTTTATTTATTTTCCTTTTTTATTTTATTCGTTGAGAGTTTAAAATTGCAAATTTTTTAAGTATTACCTTCCCAGTGGGAAGTTATTGTAATGGGTTTGATTTTGCGAATCCCAAATTTTGACATATCTTCATATTTTAAGGTCCCCAGTGTCGAATACAGTAGGTTTTAAGTGGACGTCTGTGTTTGTGCAACAGAAGTAGCTTGACGGGCGAGAGATCACAAAATCTGCGCTCAACGAAAACATTCCGATCGGCGACGACAAAATTTGCAGTAATCCTGAGTCTCAAATACAATCGGAGCAAGAAGTTTACGAATGTGAAGTATATTCAGCCGAATATTTGTTATATTAGAGGCTAGTCGCCCGTCAAGCTACTTCTGTTGCACTGAACGTATGTTCGTATATGCGTTTGGAATTATTTTTCGTCTCGATTATCTCAAGAACAAAAAATGATATTGACGTTGGACCAATTGCATTCAACACATAATTACGCAACTAAGAACTAATTAGATTTTCAGCAAAATCGGTCGAGCTGTTTTTTATGGAGAATAAGAAACTGAAAAAAATGGCAAATTACCTGAATTTTGCAATTTGTAAATTATACTTTTTTTAACACAAAATTTAAAGATCTTTTAAATAATATGATTATTGCATGTTAGGAATATTTGTATGAACAATATTTCATAAAAAGATATAGTTTTAGAAAACAAAAATAGGTGACGCCATGCGATGACGACGAGGAGCGAGCAATGGCGAATCGAAGTAAAAAGCTGTGGAAATGCGCAGAGGTGTGGGCAGCTTCACCGGAACCTCTATGGCCACGACTTACTTTTACTACTGACGACGTCTTCCGCAACGTAGATGTTAGATTCCTTCTATCATTTAGTTGAGCTGGTTAGATGGGTTTTACGTTTTTAGGTCAATAGGTTCACTGTATTTTATCGCCGTGAATCTTGTTATCACAGTAAATAAAACAAAACACTTGTCATCGAGAATATATTGTGTAATTTAATACATGGAGCTTACAGTTTTAAGCCTTCTGTATCTTCAGATATTTTTTCACTAGTTGTTGGTTTTGAATTTAATTTATTTTATTTGATTATATTTATGTGCATTTTACCACGTGGTGTTGAAAAAAGGTGCTCTTAGCGGCGAGAATCGTGTGCTTCGGCCAGCGTTGTGCATTGCTTGACGGTCGAAATGCGAAAGATAGTGAGAGACCGGAAGCCCGGTGAAACGTGGCTTGGTGTTATCCGTCTTTTTCACGTGAGCGTATAGCTGATTTCTACAATTGCGCGCGACACTTTTGGAATATTCTGGAGGGATAATGAATGCACGTGTTTTTAGGTGATTTTTTTGTCGGCGTCAGGGCCGTACTGACTAGTTTTAAAAATCAAGGAATTTCTCAGGGAGGAATTGTACAGTTGAAAGTACTAATTTCCAACAATAGAAATTGGAGAATTATAATCTTGTGTCAGTATTGTGAAAATAGCATTGAAGACGTTATAACAGTGAAAAATTATTGTAAGTAATAATAAAGCATTGTTTATAACAATTGAATATTGTACCTAACAAATAATTATTTATCATAAAAAAAAAAAATTTCAATTTTTATAAACAATTGAAAATAGCTCCGGCTTATGAAATGATAAAAAAAAGTTTGAAAGAATACGGTTGACATAAATATTGTTATTGACAATTATAATTTATTATTAAGAATTTAAAATCGTTTTTTTTAATAATAATAATTAAAACAACAAAACAATTGGTATTTTTTTACTCTTTCCACTGGGAAAATAGTCGTGTGGACCTCTCGAGTCGCACCCAGACCACTGATATTTTAATAAATGTTTTCTATTTATATGTGTCCATAATCTAGTATGTCGGAAGTAGAAAAGCTAGTTAAAAAGACAGCTCTCACTTATTTTATTAAGTTTGTGGAGCAAAATCAAAACGGGAGATATTATTTAATTACGAGATAGATTAACTTTTTAATCCCTCGTCTATGAAAGTGGTTCGTTGCCATAAATTTGAAATTTTCACTACTTAAGAGCATCATTAAAGGACAATGCGGTCCAGTTGATTAAATCGATTGGGTTTTAACCAGTGGTTATAACGTCATGCGGCAAGCCCTTAACGATTATCATAATAATTGTAAACTGTTAGCTTACAATCATATAAAGGCTTTATTTTCATTGTAAAAAAATTCCGAGAGAGTAACAAGGAAGAAAATCTTTTTAAGCCCCGAAGTTGGGCGCCAATGTGTTACAAGAAATAAAGACTATCCCAAATGTGTAACACTATTAAAATGCTGATTTAATTAAAATCTAAGAGTTTAAATACTGAAAATTTTTTTTTAAATACATTTAACTAATTGTATTAAATGAATAAAAATTAAATGCTGATAATTAATACCAATTTGGGTTGGTAAACAAATAAAATTTTATGTTTTTTACGATTTTAAATTTAAATATTCAAAATATTTAATAACTTATTAACTAAAAAAAATATATTAAAATACTTTACTTAGAGGTTGCGTAACTACTTGATTTTTCGATTGGATTAAATTTAAGGGATTTTATAGGTCGGTTCACGAATAAATACAACCGTATTTTTTTTAATATATCAAACTAACTGAAAAAATTTTTTTTTAAATTAGTATCATAAAACGAGAAAGCTAATCATCGTATTAAGGCTTCAAGGCTCGCTCTTTTCTCTCAAAAACAATTAAAAATAACTTAAAGTTAACATACAGTTTTAAAAAACATTTTTACAAATTTCTGAAAAACAAAATAAAAAAAATGTGAATTTTAAATTTAAATAGTAACATTAACCTTAAACATAATTAGATCATACAATTTTGCTCTTAAAGGAAATGCTGACTTCTGAATTTGAGTTCAATATTATATATTCCATGTTCTGTACAGAGTACTTAACGCCAGTCGACGAACAAAATCCCCATTAATAGCCGGTAACTATAAACCAACCAACAAAAACCGGCTTACAGAGAAAAGAAAAAGCCATGGGAGCCATCGGCAGCAGCAAAGAATTTTTTTTTTTTTTTTTTTTTTTTTAAAAGGGTCACAAAAAGGGTAGACCTATCGTGTGGGCCGCGGACGGCCCGCACTGCGACTATTAGAAGGAAAAGGAATTATAGAAATGAAATAATTGTGGACACTATTTTTAAAAATTTGCAGGTCATAGTTCTCTGGAAAAACTCATTTTGGAAGCTTATTCCATTCCGTAGCAGCCCTGTAAAAGAAGGATTCTTGATGAAAATTGGTCCTTGTAGTGTCAATCTTGAGAGTAAATGGGTGAGACTGATCAGCGTGCCGAGTTCTTCGGCCGAATGTGGCCAATGGTGGTTTTTATTTCTTTGGAGCATCTGCCATGGAAATATCTGTAGAGCAATGACTGGTCTGCAACTCTTCTTCTATGTTCTAGAGGGTGAAGGGTATCTGTGAGAGTTGAGCTGTTTATCAAGCGAATGGATCTTTTCTGAATGGAATCTAGAAGACGAAGAGAATGCCTTGGTGCTGAACCCCAAATGTGCGAGCAATATTTCAGAAGAGGTCGGATTTGAGCCTTGTACGTCGTCACAGTTGATCAAGAGTAAAAAACTTTCTGGCTTTCCACAGAAAGCCTAGCCTCTAGCTTGCTGACTTTGCGATATTAGCAACATGGTCATGTCAAGACATATTATTGGACACCGTGACTCCCAAAATCAAGATGGAAAGACTTGGTTCAAGGGTATTTCCGGACCTTGTGATGGGATAATTTGAGGAATTTACTTTCTTGGAAAACGTAGCACTTTGTGTTTTTTGGGCGTTGAACTAAACAAGATTGTTGGTTCCCCACTCGACGATTGCTTTAAGATCTCTATTGATGGAATCAACCTGTTCCTGCCTGAGTCTATTTGTATCATTCTCCGAAAGTGATCCGACAGGAAAAAGCAGTTGACAGGAAAAAACAACCAGTCATGGGAGCCGTCTACAGTGACGATAAAAAAACATGCAGGAAAAATCATTCAGGAATAAAAAGGCACTTGGGAAAAATTCTCCAGTAAAAAAAGATGAGCGTCTCCAGTCAAAAAAACTCCAAAGAAAATCTTCAATAAAACAATATGTTAAATTTATGCAAGAACACCAAGACCTTAATAATATGACTCTATCTCAACCCGATGCCAGTTCGCAAAAGGGGGAATATTTTATGCCTTATAATGGAGTGTTAAAAAACGATAGCCTTACCACAAAGCTTTGGGTGGTATTCAATACCAGTTTACCTTTTAGTAATGTTATATTGCTTGATAGTATTAAGATAGGTATGTGTATTATCACCACTATTTTTTAACGCGTTCTCTAACAATATTCTAAAGAAAGCTTTCGAGCGAGAAACAGTCGGAATAAAGGTCAATGAAACACCGATTAACAGTATTAGATACGCAGATGACACTGTCGTGTTGGCAGCCAACCTAGAAGACCTTCAGAGACTTATGAACAAATTAGTTGAATGTAGGCAAGAGTACGGACTAACAATAAACGTCAAAAAAACAAAATTTATAAGAATATCAAAAACCCAAAACAACGATAAAAGTCTGCTAGTCAATGAGAGGATCCTTAAACAAGTGAAGAAATACATTTATCTTGGCAAAAAAATTGATTCCGCAAATGATTACTCTAAAGAAGTCAAGGTGCAAATAAAGAAATCACGAACAAACTTTAAAAGGATGAAGAAGATACTCGCACAGGCGATCTGAATTTGAGCCTAAGAGTTCGACTGGCAACGTGATATATTTTTTCGACGTTACTCTCCGGCATGGAAGCTTATATGCTGAAAGTGGCAATCATTAAGAAACTGGAATCATTCGAATTATGGGTATGTTGGAGAATTCTGAAGATATCATTGATGGAACACGTAACAAACATGATAAGAATAAACAAAGAAATTAAAATTATAAAAACCAATAAAATTGGAAGACTACAATACCTGGGACACATTACACGTGGAAACGATACATAATGCTTAAAGTTATTATACAAGGAAAAATCCAGGGCAAGGAAAGTGTTGGAAGGAGAAGAATATCATGGCTGCGCAGCTGGAATGGTATGGATGCATATCAAACGAGCTGTTCAAAAGTGCCGCCTTCAAGTTCAGAACAGCTATGATAATTGCCAAACTCTGCCACGGAGAAGGCAAGTGAAGAAAAAGTATTTAGTATATTATGCCAGTTTTGCAGAATGACTTATTTTCAACAATTTTGCGATTTCGCCAGAATTGCTATGCTGTCTCAGACGACTGCAAAATCATGTACCGGCAAATATTGGTCGAGCCAGAGCAAAGTTTTCTCCAGAAGGTTTTTAGGAGAGTTAATCCAACAGAAAAACTTTAGGTTTACAATTTAAACACCAAACCAGTACCAGTTTTCTGGCAATTCGTTTTTTGTTTAAATTGGCAAATCAATGCGAAGAATTACATCCAGACCATAGCCAATGTGATCAGGCGATATTTTTTCGTGAATGATTTACTTTTTATTACCGAGACCACAGAGCAAGCACAATACATTTGCCGCAAAGTTTCGCGTATTTTAAAAAATGGTTGCTTTAAGCTGCTCAAGTGGTAATCCAACGAATTGGAGATACTCATAGACATCCAAAATGAGGATTTAACATGTAGCATCTTGAATTTTGGTCCCAAAGAGAGGAACAAAACTTTAGGTTTAACTTTTTCTTGGGGTATTGATGTTTTTTTAAAGTATTAACTATATTTTTAAACAAAATAAGGATATAAAGAAGTCGGTCCTGTCTCTCAACGAAAATTTATTCAACCCATTAGGCTTGCTTAGTCCAACCAATATTATAGTTAAGATTCTAATGTAGAAGCTAAGGTTTTACAAGTTGTCTTGGAATAAACCACTACTGGAGCATCTAGAAGCCATGTGGCACCAGTTCAAGGATAATCTGCCTAGTTTGAAGGACTTAGCGATTAAGCGCCATGTTGTACGCCAGAATGTAAAGCAAATCAAACACACACACACACACACGCTCACACACACACACACACACTCACAATTTTTGGACATCTGACACTTTGGTTTTATCACGTATCTGTTCATTGTACTATGTCGCTTAAGGTGTTCTTTGCTTTATCTAACCATTAATCTTATTTTTATGCTTTTTCTGCCAAGCTCAACCCAAGTGTGGGGACCAGCACTTCTTTATGCATAGCCAGACGCGCCTTTTTTTAAAACGTTCTGACTGCTCATAAAGTTTTGCAGTGCCCCATTTATTTGTTTTCCTGTTAACACCCTTTTGCTTATGGTCAAAGTTATACTTTCCGTCTCTCAAAAACTTTGTACCCAAACATACAAACTCATTTACTTGTTTCACTCAATCTCCTTTAATCAGCACCTGGCAGTTTGTTATGCTTTCTTCTCATTCAAAAACCATAACTTTCATTTTGCTTACTTTTACTTTAATTTTTTTAATTTTTAGGTCGTCATGCATAATATTAACCATTGCCTGCAACTCCTCTTCGGATGACGTTAATATGACCTGATCATCGGCGTAAAGAAGGCATTTAACAATCAAATCATTCAATATTGATACATAAATACTTTGTAACCCTACTAAAACTATTTTTCTAAAATTAAAAATGGTGGATACCGATTTTGAGTAACTGCCAAAAAGTTTACTAATGCCCTAAGTATTGGGCGACCATTTTGTTTTACGTTTAAGTTTCCTTTTTAAGGGTAATTGTGTGTAACGTTATAAGTTACTTACATAAAACTAAATAAAATTTTTATTAACGAGGATTATTTTTTGTAATTAAAAATAATTTCAAATATAACCTGATCCGATTTTTTTAAATATAATTTTAAGATTGCTTATTACTAAGGTGAGAAGTCAAATGTAACACATCATATGCGACTACTGGAAGGCTCGTTTTATTTTAATTCTGCCGGAATTGTTGTTCGCGTTGAACATTGGTTTTCGGTATTTTATTTGCACTCTGACGTTTACGCTTTCCATACTCTTTTGGACTCCGAACACATGATTTCACTATTGTCTTCCCACAATTTAAATAGTTAAATAGATAGTAAACACTCAAATTACATGTACAATAAACGAATGCAAGTTATACAATTTTATCAACTTAATTTTCTAAATCTGTATTACACACATTTGCTGCAGTTTTCATTTTTCAAAACTTCTTCTTCTTCTTTTTCTTGAGACATTTGTCTTGTTTTTCCTCATATATTAGCACTCATAGCAGCCGCAACTGGGACTCTGATGTCCAGCTCTCGTGCCACTTCTTGGGCGGTCGTCCTGGTGGTCTGTTACCTTCAGGCTTGTTGTGCTTAGCAGCTCTTACGAGGCGGTTTCCAGGCATTCTGTCCACATGATCCTCCAAACTCTCTTTCGGACTCTGGACCATCTTACTACATCTTGAATGCCGCAGGTAGCTCTGATGTCTTCGCTCCTCTGCCTGTCGAGTAAAGTATGTCCTGTTATGGTCCTTAGGGTTCTCATTTCGGCTGCTCTTAAAATTCTCTTTGTTGCTGCTGTTTCTGCCCTCGTCTCAGTAGCGTAGGTCATTACCGGTCTTACGCAGGTATTATAGATTCTTGTTTTGCTCGCTATAGACATGTGCTTGTTCCTCCATATCACATCTCGTAGGAATCCCGATAGTCTTGCTGCTTTGATTGTTTGCGACTTGACTTCCGACTTAAGATTACGGTTACTGGTTATTTGAGCACGCAAGTATTTAAATGACATAACCTGTGCCACGCTCTTGTTATATAATGCCAGTTTACATCTTTTGGGATCTCGTTATATTGTAAGAGATTGTGTTTTTTCTTGCGAGATGATCATGTTATACTGTTGTGCAGTTTGCTCGAATTTAAATAGCATTCTCTGTAAATTGTCCTCGTCTTGCGATATAATGACCGCATCATCAGCATAACAGATTATTTTAAACTCCTGATCTCCCATCCTTTTAAAAACTTAATTGCAATAATAAAACAATATTTACGTATGATCTGACACAATAAATTATAGTTTAAAAAAATTAAAAAACACGCTTTTACAGTTAAGAAAACTAAAAAATAAAAAATAGTTCTTAACATAGGAATAAAATAACTGACAAGAAAATTAATGTCACTGTTCATTCCGAAACGCAGAATTAGTTTAACAATGTCATACAAAGCAGTGACATTAATTTTATTTTTGACAGTGATAATAATTTTCTCGTTGGTAATTTTATTTCTATGTTAAGAATTATTTTTTACTTCTAAGTTTAAATAACTCTAAAAGCGTGTTTTTTAATTTTTTTAAACTATAATTTATTGTGCTCTCATAAGTTAAATTTGTATTAAATGGTAAAAGCACAAAAAGAATGCATCGGCCGGAAATCAAACTCGGGCCGCTCGCATGGCAGGCGAGCATTCTACCACTGAACCACCGATGCATTTCGTTACGTGACGATTTTTACTATCCGTAAACCGGGTTAAGTAAATTCGTTTCAAAACTAAAAAATCCAATTCAAAGCAAAGGGGTAGATTTTGCGGTTTTTTTTTAGCAAATTTACGTTAATTAAAGTCTTTGTATTTTTTATCTATTTTTTTTTATTGCGCGTGTGTTACGAAGAGACAAAGATACATAATTTATTTTCTATTTTTTGTTGTTCGTATAATGCTTCTATCTGAAAGTTTTGCTACTTTATTTGTAAAACAAACAAAACAATCATTTTTGTAAAATAATAAAAATGATTTACTTATTAAACAGCTTTTTTTAAAATTAATCTCGTGCAGGGTTTAAAAAGTACATATATAAAATCCTGTTGGTGCATGCATGTATAAAAATTGCTTGTTGAAAAATGTTAAAATGTAAAAGGTTGGGAGGATTAAAAAAACAATTGGTAGGTATTTAAATATAGGTTTTACAAACTAAACAATTCTGGGCATTAACGATCCCTTTAATGTTAAAGTATGTTTTTAAAACTACCAAGTATAAAAGCGTATAAAATAGGTAAAAGCAGTTAAAGCCTTATAACAAAAAATAAAAGGCAATTTTGCAATGTATAATTCCTGAAATATTTTATTTTTAAATGTCTCCAATTCTTTAAAACCAATATAGATTTTTTACAGTGACTTTAAAACGTTGACAGATAGAGATTCTTTAAAAGCAAATCGAAATAAAAAGCAAAAAATAAATTATACTTTAAAAAAAACTAAAAAACACGCTTTTGGAGTTACTCAAACTAAAAAGTAAAAAATAATTTTTAATATAAGAATAAAATTACTGACGAGAAAATTAATGTCACTGTTCTGAAAGCGTGAGGTGCTTTGTATGACATTTTTAAACCAACTTTGCGTTTCGGAATGAAAGCACCCCACGCTTTTAGAACAGTGACATTTATTTTCTAGTCAGTAATTTAATTCGATGTTAAGAATTATTTTATACTTTTTAGTTTGATTAACTTTAAAAGCGTGTTTTTTAGTTTTTTTAAACTTTAATTTATTTTTTTTAAATGTGGTGGACTCCACACTTTTAAATAATGACCATCGTTTTTAATAATTCATTAAATACTTTTTCACCAATTTTTTTAAAAACTTACAAAGGGAAAGGTATGAATGCATGTTAGTGATTGGATGTAACTATATAGTGGTGACCTGTTTAATGACTTAATGACTAAAGAGGTAGACAAGTACTTCCACGTGCATGACGATAAAGATCTTGACCAGACGTCTTACTTGCTTGCCCTTAAAATGTCAAGGTAATAAATAATTAAATAATGAGTTTCTTGAAATTTCCAAAACGTGTCATGTCAGTTTTAAAAGACAAGCAAACATTAAAATTATTAAAAAAATATAATTTTAAAAACATATAAACAAAAAAAATAAAAAGAAACGGTTACAAAATTTAACATACATAACAAAATAAATATGTTTATTTATTTATTGGTGTCAGAAGCGTTACATACAAAGTAGATAAAATGTACATGAGTATTACAAAAAAAAGGAAATAAGTTTAGATACAATGCAAAACAGTTACACACATAAAAAGGTAGATAAACAATAGATGGATACAAACATGGTATAAATAAATAAATGTGGTCATATCAAAAATTAGCGACCTCAACGGCATTCTTGCTAGCATGCAACAGGTGTCGAGTGTACATATAACTGGATACTGAGGGCAGTTGTATAGATGCTTGGTGGTTTGTTAGACTCCGCATTCGCATGATGTCGATGGATCCACAAGAAAGTTCCATATGGCTTTATTATCTTTTGTTCTGCCAACTTCACTTCTTAGTCTGTTAAGGGACTCTTATGTTTTCCATTGCCGGTCTGCGCCTGAAAGGAGGGTCTCTGAAGGTGGGATCCATAATGCGAAATCTGCATTTCTGTTTCTCCACAGGATTTGTCGCGCCAGCGATGGGGTACACCGTCATTTTTGGCAGTTTTTAGAAAACTATTTCTAGATTTTAGTCTGTTTGGGAAATGGGGTGGATAACCATGCAGCGAGTAAGCATCGTTTAGTTCCACCTAGTGTCTCTCAGTATTCGCAGCAGTATCCCCGCCAGTCTGTAGAGTTTGTAGGTAGGCGTTGACCTCAGGCATCTTGTTATTATTCTATTTGTCTCGTTCAGGGCAACATGCACAAGCCTGACATGAGCAGATTTATACTAAACTGGGCAGGCATATTCTGCTGCGAGTGCCGATGTTCTGAGTACTGTCAATTTGGCACCCCAGCCGATACTTGTGAGCTTTCTAATAATATTATTGCGGGCAGATGCTTTTTGTTTTGTGTTTAGGTAGTGCCTCTTGTATGTCAGCGCACGATCTAGCGTGACCCCTAGGTATTTTGGATTAAGGCAGTGCTCCAACTCTGTGCTATCTCATATGACTTTTAGTTTTCTATTGGCGTCTTTGTTACGTAAATGAAAAGCGCATACTTGGGATTTAGCCGGACTGGGTTTCAGGTGGATACTTTGGTAGTATTCTGTAAGAGTGTAAAGCCCATTTGTTAGATGCCTCTCTACTATTTTAAAGTATTTGGCTTAAGATATTAGCGCCAAATCGTCAGCGTAAATGAAGCTTTTTGTGTTAGGGGGTTGAGGCTGGTCATTACTATAGATATTGAATAAGGTTGATGATAGGACGCTACTTTGGGGCAGACCACTTTTTCGTACTCTGTATCTGCTTTTTTGCTTTCAACAAAAAATCCGCGGTTCTGGAGGAGAACTCTTGCAAAGCCGGTAAAGTTGTGATCGCTCGAACACTACTTCCGTAACCAAACCTCGCTCTGTGTCAGATTAAGGATTTGTGCTGAGCAGTTTTTATTTGGCCTAAATTCAGCTTGTTGTGGAAAGCCTGGCAGCTACTCAAACAACTCAGTAATGACCCTACTACACTCAAAGTAAGACTCAATGTTACTTCGACCAACAGATGCTGTTGACTAAAAGAACTAAGGAAAAAAAAGATAAAATAAGGACGGTCTTGCAACATCAAAAAACGAACGAGCTGTCTGCAAAGTTTACTTTAAAAAAAAACTGATAGCAGCTTTTAAAAAGTGTAAAACCGTCAAGGCGCCTGGACTTGGCGACTTATTGGTGGAGCAGATAAAGCCTTTCGGGCCTTCTACTATGAGATGATTCCTTTAACACTGCAATAACCGCCTTATACGACAGCAGATACCTAAAATCTGAAGAATGAAAAGGCTTGTGATGCCAATAAGCCTTTTGTGTCATCTCCATAAAATCCTTAAAAAAATGTTGCTTAATCGGCTCAGACCTATTATCAACTTACATACATACAGTCACGCCTTTTTCCCGTAGGGGAAGGCAGAGACCACTTTCTTCCACTTGCTACGGTTCTTACACACATCTTTTGCTTCCTCTACTTTTATCAGAGCTCCCATGCATGCTCGTCAAAAGAATGTTGTTCTGATCGAGATCGATGTTTGCCGAGGTCGACCTCTACCGACTTGTCCATTAACACTCGCCCTATAAATTTGTTTCGTCAATCTCTCTTTATCCATCCGTTCTACGTGTCCAAACCATCAAAGCATGCCTTTATCTATCTTTGTAACCACATCTTCTTTTACACCACAGCGTTCTCTTATCTCATTATTTGTTACTTTATCCAACCGAGTTACTTCGGCTATACTTCTTAAACTACTCATCTCGGCAGCAATAATCCTATTTTCATGCTTCTTTTGCAAAACCCAATAGTAACTATCATACATAAGTGTAGAAACCAACACACCTTTATGCACAGCTAGACGTGCCTTTATTGACACTTTCTGGCTGTTCATAAAGCCATGCAGTGCCCCATTCATCTATTTTCCTGCCAATACCCTTTGCTCAATGTCACTGTCATACTTTTCATTTTTCGTAAACTTTGAACTCAAGTACACAAATTCATTTACTTGTTCCACTTTTTCTCCCTCAATTGAAACTTTACAGTTTTTCAATTTTTCTTCTCTTTTAATAACCATTACTTTTGTTTTGCTTGCATTTATTTTCATCCCTTTGATTTTTAGGCCATCATGCATAACTTTAACCATCGCCTGCAACTCTTCTTCAGATGATGCTTATATGACTTGATCATCGGCGTAAAGAAGGCATTTGACAATCAAATCATTCATTTTCAATACATTCGCACTCTCTTTCAAATTTTAAACAATCCTCCATGTATAAGTCAAACAGCCATGGCGAAGCCACACATCCCTGTCTCATACCTTTTTTAATGTTAAACCAGTCCGTGCAAGCTCCGTTTATCCTGACACAAGCAGTGGAATCCCATACATAGACAATGTCGACCACAATTCACTCCTCACCACTCTGTCATAGGCCTTTTCCAAGACTATCATCGAGCCACAATTAATAAACATGTTGTTGGAAATCAGTACATCCAACTGTACAATTCCTCTTTAATAAATTCCTTGATTTTTAAAACTTCTCAGTACGGCCTGAAGCCGACAAGAAAATCATTTTAAAGACACGTGCAGTTTTTGTAATCCACTATAATAATGTTTTTTTCAGCTAGAAACAAAGGATCCCGTGCAAGTTAAAAATCAGCTAAAAAACACGTGCATTTATTACTCCAGAATATTCCACAAACGTTACGCGTAATTTTAGCAACCGGTTATACGGTCACGAAACCATACAGTGACCAATCAAAAACGCTGAATTTAACGCGAGAAGAAGCCAAGTTCCAAAAGGTTTCCGGCTTCTCGTTCTCTTTCGCATTCAGAACGTCAAGCAATGCAGAGCACCGCGCCGCTTTCTTGTTTGCATATCATCAGCCGAAGCATCACCAGTGAAATTATTCCTAAGATACAGGAGGCTTTAAACTGTAAGCTCGATGTTTTTTTTTTTTATGTTCTGGTTCCCACGAAAAGGGATATCCTGTAATGTTCAGAGAACATCGTGGGAACCAAGGGAAAGAAGGTAGGAGTTGGTGTTCTTCTTAAATTTCTGGAGGTTGTATGCCTCGGGGAACACCTCCCTAGGCAATGAGTTCCAAAGCCTCGCAATTCGTTGGATGAATGAGTCTTTGGAAAGTGATGTTCTGCAGGTCTCCAAAGTGACCACGAAGGGGTGTGAAGACTGAACTTGACGGGTTAATCTTGAAGAGACTGCCAAAGGAGGAACGATTGTTGATATTTCAGAAGAGCATCGCCCATGAAAATATCTATAAAATAGAGACAAATCGCCAACTTTTCTACGGTGTTCCAGACAAGTGAGCGAGTTTGTAAGCGAGGCATCACCGACGAGACGAATTGCCCTTTTTTGGACAGAATCCAGTAGCTTCAGGATATGTTTAGGTGCTGCACTCCAAATATGGGAACAGTACTCCAGTACAGGTCGGATCTGTGCCTTATAGATCATAAGCAGCTGACTGGAGGTGAAATAGCTCTTGGCACGAAACAAAAAACCAAGTTTTTGGGATGCACTTTTGGCAATGGACCTTACGTGATTTTCTCAGGAAAGGTTATTGCTAATAGTAATACCAAGCATCGATATGGATGACTTCAGTGGTATGGTTGCTCCTGACAAAGTTATGTTAGGCACAGTGAGATCGGCTTTTCTAGAGAAAAGACATGCTTGTGTTTTGTTTGCATTGAATTCTACCAAGTTATTGGATCCCCATTCGAGAATTGTTGCTAAGTCCATATTTATATTGTTAACATTTTTTCCCCGTTCATTTCTGGTTTCACGGGCTGATATAGGGGCCCTGGAAGAGAAAGCTGTATGGAGGGTACTATCATCGGCAAAGCTGTGTACGGGACATGAAGTTGCTTATTATATGTATTGTATTATATGTATTATATGTATTAAAGTTATACAATATATTCTCGATGACATGTGTGCTGTTTCATTAACTGTGATAACAAAATTCACGGCGATAAAAGGCAGTAAACCCTTTGGCCTATAGAAGTAGAAAACAGATCGAGATCGAACACAGGTTCCGGCGGTGAAACTGCCCATACCTCGGAGCATTTCTACAGCTTACCACGCGCAGTCTACTCCTTATCGTTGGCGCCGGCGCGCACATGTTAACACCTAATAAATAATTAAATATAAAAGGCCTTTTAATGACCGCAGAATTTTACGGTTGGTATAAAATAAATTTTAAAACATGTTTAAAATAATTTTTTGTTTAAATTAAATCGAAAAAGTTATTTAAAGCCAATCGCAAAAGTTGCTCTCAAAGTAAATAAAAGATAATTAACGACGCGACTGCAGTCGTTTGACCACACAAACACATTTTACTCGTTCTCGATGTAATTGTGTGCCCTACGTAGTTTGTCCGACTACTAATCTGACACACCTGTAATTTAATACGGAGCGACTTCATTTCAAATTATCCGCGTCGGAATTAATCCTGACGTAATTTTCAATTAACCGAAACGTTCCACTCTTAATTGAAAATTTTACATGTCCTATTAAGGTGAAAAACGTAAAGACGGCGCTCTCTTTACCATTTCCACAGTCTATGGCTGTCTAGTGCAGTCCGACAGTGGAAGCTGAAAGCGATTATCGCAGAGGTAGTTTAGCAGATAGAAAATTATTAGTACTAAACTAAACGTGAAATCGTTTATCATATTATTTAAAAAATCTTAAAGTTCTGTATTAAAAATAGTATAATTTATAAATTGCAAATTTCAGGTAGTTTACCATTTTTTTCAGTTTTTTTATACTCCCTAACAATAAGCTAGTTTGCTGAAAATCTAATCAGTTCTAAGTTGCATACTTATGCGTTGAATGCATTAGGTCCCACGTTGATATCTTTTTTTGTTCTCAAAATAATCGAGACGAAAATAATTCCAAAAGTTTACCATTTTTTCAGTTTTTTGTTTCTCCATAAAAAATAGCTTGATCGATTTTGCTTGGAATCTAGCAGTTTTAAGTTGCTTAATTATGCGTTGAGTGCAATTGGTCCCAAGTTTATATCATTTTTTTTCTCGAAAAAATCAAGACGAAAAATAATTCCAAAAGTTTACCATTTTTTTTTTAGTTTTTTGATTCTCCATAAAAAACAGCTTTTGTTAACAATTTAATCAATTCTTAGTTGCGTACTTATGCGTCGAATGCAATTGGTTTTATGTCGATATAATTTTTTGTTTTCAAGAAAATCAAGAGGAAAAATATTTAAAAAAATTATCATTTTTTTCAGTTTTTTAAATTTTTATAAAAACAGATTAACTGATTTTGCTAAAAATCTAATCAGTTCTAAGTTGCGTTATTATGCGTTGAATGCAATTGGTCTTACGTCGATATCTTTTTTTGTTCTCGAAAAAATCAAGACGAAAAGTAATTCCAAAAGTTTACCATTTTTTTTAGTTTTTTGATTCTCCATAAAAAACAGCTTGACCGATTTTGTTAACAATCTAATCAGTTCTTAGTTGCGTATTTATGCGTCGAATGCAATTAGTCTTATGTCGATATAATTTTTTGTTCTCAATAAAATCAAGACGAAAAATAATTAAAAAAATGTATCATTTTTTTCAGTTTTTAAATCTTTACAAAAACAGCTTAACTGATTTTGCTAAAAATCTAATCAGTTCTAAGTTGCGTTATTATGCGTCGAATGCAATTGGTCTTACGTCGATATCTTTTTTTGTTCTCGAAAAAATCAATACGAAAAATAATTCCAAAAGTTTACCATTTTTACCGATTTTGTTAAAAATCTAATCAGTTCTTAGTTGCGTACTTATGCGTCGAATGCAATTGGTCTCATGTCGATATAGTTTTTTGTTTTCAAGAAAATCAAGACGAAAAATAATTAAAAAAATTTATCATTTTTTTTAGTTTTTTAAATCTTTATAAAAACAGTTTAACTGATTTTGCTAAAAATCTAATCAGTTCTTAGTTGCGTTATTATGCGTCGAATGCAATTGGTCTTACGTCGATATCTTTTTTTGTTCTCGAAAAAATCAAGACGAAAAATAATTCCAAAAGTTTACCATTTTTTTAAGTTTTTTAATTCTCAATAAAAAACAGTTTGACCGATTTTGTTAAAAATCTAATCAGTTCTAAGTTGCATACTTATGCGTCGAATGCAATTAGTCTTATGTTAATATAATTTTTTGTTCTCAAGAAAATCAAGACGAAAAATTATTTCGAAAGTTTACCATTTTTTCAGTTTTTTGATTTTTCATAAAAGACAGCTGGACCGATTTTGCTTAAAATCTAATCATTGCCAAAATGCATAATTATGCGTCGAATGCATAAGGTCCCACATTGATATCTTTTTTTGTTCTCAAAATAATTGAGACGAAAATAATTCCAAAAGTTTACCATTTTTTCAGTTTTTTGATTCTCCATAAAAAACAGTTTGACCGATTTTGCTAAAAATCCAATCATTTTTAAGTTGCGTAATAATGCGTTGACTGCATTTCGTCCCACGTCATTATTATTTTGTGTTCTCGAGATAATCGTAGATATAATAAATAATATTTTTGCAACTTACAATTATCGTCGTCACTATTTTCATCCAGTAAACTTTCTTCTTTTTTAACGGATAATTTAATTGGATTTAGTACGTGTATAGTTTTTTGCTTTTTTACATAAGAAGGCCCAGTTTTACTTAAATCGGCCATGTTTATATATATCCAACTGTTAGACACAACATGAATCGATAAATACAAAAAATAGACATAAAAAACTTTTTATTTTTAATTTCTGAAAAACACCTGGAACGCAACGCCATCTAGGAACTGATAGCAGCACTGACTCGTAAAACAAAGTAGGTACAATATAGATCGTATGTCTAGCAATATGCGGACCCAATTTTGTACACTAACTTCAACTTCAAGCGCGATGTCCGCATTTGGCCCAACATCAACACAAGTGCACTTTCCGCTGCGAAAGGGTTAACATCTCCCCAAAATGTCAAATAGCAACCCCTATATTGTGATATATAATATAACCTATTTTCAAATTCTTCTTGAACTCTTTGCAAAGTTTCGCTAGTAAATTCGTCTCCATTTTTCAGTTATCCTAAGCTTTAGTTTTCCAATGTATTTGGGAGAAGTTTGGTAAACTCTTGTTTTTAAATAGCTCTACAAAAAAAAGTCAAGTGTTGTAAGATTTAAGGACCTTGCAGGCCATTCTATTAAACCCCTTTTGCCAATCCAATGTCTTGGAAATAATTCGTCTAGCCATTGTCTCACAGCTAGTGCGTAATGTGGTGTAGCTGCGTCCTGTTGAAGGTATATATTCTGTTCATTTAGCACCATATTTCACTGTTCATCAACTTGTCTTTCTAGTGACTGAGTAATAAATGGATCAATTTTATTTTCTAATAATTCTAGGTACAACTCTATTGTTGAATTTTGATCAATAAAAAGTGGTCCGATTATCTCATATTCCAGAGTACCAGCCCATACATTTATCTTCGCAGAAAACTGAGTTTTATCCTATCGAAACACATAAGGATTTTTGTTAATCTGGTATTTAAAATTATGTTTGTTAACCAGGTCAAAAAAAAAAAACGTTGACTCCTTACTGAAACAAATATTTTTAACCAAATTTGCGTTTTCTTGTATTTTTTGGGACTTTGTTTCCCAAAATTCAATTCTGCGGTCACAATCGTCTTTACTAAGCTAATGATGAATATTTATTTTATAAAGAAAAAACATATGCAATTTTAACACCAAGTGTATGAAACCAACACAAATATTTGCAAGTTTTGATACCTTTGGAGTGAGAAGGGTAGGATCTATAACAAAATGACCCACTATTTAATTTGTCTAAAACGCTGTAATTATTTTTTTTATCACACACGGATCCAGTTTCTCCAAATTTCTGTACTAACTTTAAAGTGTTCCTGTGGAATATTTTTCATTAGGATGCCTTTCATTAAAAACTTGAGCTGTCCTTTAAGCGCACTTGTTTTGATAACCGTAAATAAATATTATTTTTATTCGTTCTTGCGGAGAATAGGGGTACACCATTTTAAAATAACTAAAGATACTACAGCTACAGCTAATTTAACGTCACAAATAATTTACTTAATAAACTAATAATATTTTTGAAACAAAGAAAAAAAAATGTCAAAAAATGTGACATGTATTCAGAAGTGAAACAATTGATCCCTATTTGCACATCTATCTATCCAACAGTGGCAAAGGCCGTTTTTGTTATGGTCTCATGTTATTTCACAATATTTGTTGTTATTAGCAAAATAAATTGTGGTTTATGGACTAATTTGCCTTATTCTTGGGTTTTTATTAAATGAATCAATGGCAGGGGTTGCTATATCACATTTTAAAGGAGTGAGGGATGTTAAAGGGTTGCAACTTGGAAACAATAGAATAACATTTGTTGTGATCACAGATCGCAACACTGTGTTTTTTAATTTCATTTGTCTTAGTTTTAATTCTTTGCGACGCCAATGTCTTGAAAACCGTTTCCTTTTCCCTTCAACAGTAATACTTATTCCGCCTTAAACCGGTTGATTCGATAGCAGTATTTCTCCGAACACTGAAGGCGATCGGTCATTCAGGAGTATTGTTCCGACCATCGATAGTGGCGAGTCTTTCATTTCGTTTGTTTCTACGGCATTGAATTAATATCATCGCTTGCAACCATAGACCTATTATCCAGAGGAGACGCAACATTTCGTTCATAAAACTCTGTTTGTTTTGTCGCAATGATTACACGAGAGTGGCCATGAGTATGACAAAGAATACCAATCGATTCTCTTTGTCCCGTCCTCGTGCTGGCAACGCTGTAACATTATTGTGGAGTTGAGGCCTCGCTTGTAATCAGTGACGTGCTGTTGGTTTAAAATAAGAATATATCTATCGGGTAATATTTAGTTTGTTATGAAAATATATTTATAAATAGGTGATACTCAGTTTTTTATCAAATTGAAGTGCTACAAAAAGTATTTTTCTAAACCCCAAAAGTTGGGCGCCAAATTGTGTTACCCTAGCTAAACTGTTTTTCTAAAGTTACAAAAGTGGGGTGCCAATTTTAAAAAACTTACTAATTCCCCAAATGTTGGGCGACAATTTTGTGTAACGTTAAAGTTTCCTTTCTAAAGCCAATTGTGTGTAATGTTACAAGTTACTTTTATAAAACTAAATTATTCCAACTCAAGGGCTGCTAATTTTGTAGCGAACATTTTTACTAATACCCGTTAAACTAAATTATTTTATCAAATTAAAGTACTAAAAATGAATTTTTAATAAATTTACCTAACCATCCGAAATGAAAAAAAAAACTTTAATAATTATCATTAATATTAATTGGACAAATAAAATGTAAAATATTTTAAATTTTAATGTTTAAACTATTTAATAACAGCTAAGTAACCTAAAGGAGAAGATTTAAATACTATACTCAGGGTTCCGTGACTACTTGATTTCTCGATTGAATTAAATTTGAGGTGATGTATTGATTTCTTATAAAATAGATCAGTAAGGTATATAGTTCTTCAAAAAACAACGAAAGAACAATAATACCACTGAAAAAGTGTTGCTGAATAACAGGGAAATAAGTTATGACCTTTTTTGAGAATATCTCGAAAAGTGTTGATTTCCACATCGTTTGGTTTTCAGATTCGTGTTTAACACCTCAAAATAATACCTGTTTATTTTGATATTGTAATCGTCATCACTACACCACTGGATGAAAATATAGTAAACAATTAGATATTCCAACTTACTTGTGAAAATAAACACTGGGGCTTAAAAAGACCGGTTTTTTACACACTTGGCAATGACGAATCATTTCTTCCACTAAATTTCACTGAATTTTACCAATAATATGCTGAAAATTACCGAAAATACTCCGATATCTCGTTGCATTACCTTCGGCAACAGCGCTACTATTAATAGCCGATTTCGTAGTAAACACACATTTTTGCACGTGGAACGATTCAGACAAGCTGTGGGGCGTTGTCGCTTATTAAGCAACACATTCCAACCGCACCGACAACGCCGGTCTAGAAGCTGAGAACTTTGCGATAAGCCACAACGTGACCCAGCTAGTTGAAGAATTTACCCGCATACCCGATAACCCCAATTACCAAACCAACATTCTCGATCTCTTTTTCACGACACATCCCGACCAGTACCGAGTCTCTATAACCGCTCCGATCGGTAAATATGATCATGAACTCATCTCAGCCACGTCCAAACAAACAACCCCGCCCAAAATCACGCCTGGTACCTCTATTGTCTGGCATTATAGATCAGCCAAATGGAATGAACTGAGGGACTTTTACCTATCATTTTCATAAAAAGATGTCTGCTTTCGCTCACAAGACCCATCAACATGTGCAGAATCTGTAACCGAAATCATAAGGCTAGGTATGGACTCATACATTCGTCATGGTACAAGACGGATCTTCAACCCCAAACCCTGGTTCAACCAAGAATGCAACCGTGCGGTGCGTGATAAAAATCAAGCACATCGACTCTGGTGCGAAGTCCCAACAATTGCCAACCGAGAAGCCTTTGTCCACGCGAGGAACGCCTGCAAAAGAACGATCGATCTTGCCAAAGAATCCTACGAAACGAGAATATGCAACAAGCTTGTCAATGCCCCTCCTGGATCAAAGACTTTCTGGTCTTTGGCTAAAGCCATAAATAAGAATTTTACAACTTCTTCTTTACCACCACTCGAGAGGTCCAACGGCACGACAGCCGTATCTTCCAAAGAAAAAGCGGATCTGCTGGCCGAAATGTTTAGCTCTAACTCAACCCTCGATACCAATGGAAAACAACCCCCAACGATACCTAGACTATACGCATCAATGCCTGAGGTCGCTACCCGCCATCGCACTATCAGGAAAATCCTACGAAATCTTGACTTTAATAAGGCAGTAGGACCAGATGGAATTTCGACAATTGTCCTGAAGACCTGTGCTCAAGAGCTCACCCCAGTTCTCTGTAGACTCTTCAAGTTATCATACAGCAAAGGAGTATTTCCGTCCATGTGAAAAAACGCTAAAGTCCAACCAATTCCGAAAAAAGGAAAGAAGGCTATTCCTACGAATTATTGCCCTATTGCATTGCTCTCAGTCATATCCAAAGTTATGAAAAAAGCGATTTATACAAAACTCATCAAATATCTCGAGAAATTTGAGTAATTCATGACAGACAATATGGATTTCGACAACTTTCGTCTACTGGAGATTTGCTGGCTTATGTCACTCAGCTCTGGACAAACACTATTGAAAAGTTTGGTGAATCCCGTGCAATAGCCTTGGATATATCTAAAGCCTTTGACCGCGTTTGGCACCAGGCATTGTTAAGTAAATTATCTGCCTACGGTCTCCCAACCAAACTGCGCTAATGGCTCTTGAGCTTCATGCAAGATCGCTCCTTACATGTGGCAGTTGACGGTATTTCTTCTGATGCGTTTAAAACCAATGCCGGGGTCCTCCAGGGTTCCATCCTGTCCCCCACCTTATTTCTTTTACACATCAACGACCTCTTAAAAAACCACCACGAATCCCATTTACAGTTTCGCAGACGATAGCACACTTGTCTCAACTTTCACATCCTATCGATCACTTTCGGTGAATGATACAAATAGACTCAGGCAGGAACAGGTTAATTCCATCAATAGAGATCTTAAAGCAATCGTCGAGTGGGGAACCTACAATCTTGTTCAGTTCAACGCCCAAAAAACACAAAGTGCCACGTTTTCCAAGAAAGTGAATTCCTCAAATCATCCCATCACAATGTCCGGAAATACCATTGAACCAAGTCCCTCCATCTCGATTTTGGGAGTCACGGTGTCCAATAATATATCTTGGCATGACCATGTTGCTAACATCACACCCTCTAGAACATAGAAAAAGAGGTGCAGACCAGTCATTGCTCTACAGAAATTTCCATGGCAGATGCTCCAGATAAATAAAAACTCTTGTACCACCATTGGCCACATTCGGCCGAATAACTCGGCACGCTGATCAGTCTCACACATTTACTCTTAAGCTTGACACTACAAGGACCAATCTTCATCAAGAATCCTTCTTTAACAGGGCTGCTACGGAATGAAATAAGCTTCCAAAATCAGTTTTTCCAGAGAACTATGACCTGCAACTTTTTAAAAAGCGTGTCCACAATCATTTTCTTTCTATAATCCCTTCCCCTTCTAATATTCGCAGTGCGGGCCGTTCGCGGCCCACACGATAAGTCTACCCTTTTTGCGACTATTTTCATAAAAAAAAAATTAAAAAAAAAAAACATTTCTAAGATCTAACGGAATGAAATAGTTCAATGGTCAACATTCCATAAAATGGTTTGTATTATTTAAGTTCTTATAATTTATGAAATATTAATAAGAGATAGCATTATGGTCACAATATTGATGCAAATATAATCAACAAATACTATGGACGATTCAATAACAATCACAAATCTCTTGCCGTAACTGGAAAGCAGAAAACATCACAGCACAACACATTTCAGTCGGCCATATCAAGATCATACAATCGCCCAGAAAGTGGGGATGTGTGATCGTGTTTAAAATTAAATAGTTTCGTCTCCTCTGATAATAAGTCTATGCTTGCAACAGTCAGAAGAAATGCGTTGTAATTACTTCCAGTCCACTATATCAAAGTTGAGTATTTATTCCTCCCGTGTAAAAAAGATTAATATTAATATCCCCATTTTTACAACATTTTTAAAATTTTCACTTTATTTATTATTAAAAGTTATTTGTACTGGCTGGTTTTGAAAAAAAAGCCACTGTTTATGCAGAATTTGGTAAATATATATTTATTTTTATGGGGTAATGCGTTATTTTTATTTCATAGTTTATAAGGATACATATTATAAATATAAGTATTTGTTTGAATTTATCTAAATGAAACTTTTTGTATAATCTTGTTTGAAAATTTGCCTTGGAGGACAACTAACCCATAACCCATTTTGTTGGTAAAAATTGACCTCTACGCGCAATAATATGATATTAAAAAATATTACTCAAAAAATTTCATGAGGGAAACATTAAAAAACTATACAATCTTATTAAACAATTACCTGTAAATTAAACGTAGAATTTTTTACAAAATTTAAAATTGGTTTTGAATTTATAAACTATAAAAAATTTGCTCGACGAAGAGTTCTTACAATTTAAACTTTGGAGCAATATGAATATATCAAAAAACAAAATGAACAAGGCTTCGTTAATTCTGGAATACTGCCACGTAGCATCCCTGTGGGCCTAGATAATTCTAATTTGGGTCCAGTGCAACACCCTTTGTGGTTTTCTGACCCCATTAAGTATTTAGTCCTTTGTTTAAACCGAACCTAACGCGGAATAATGTGTTGTTGGTCACTTGTTTGTTTTTGTATAGGTAGAGATAAAACGATGAAGCTTGGTGGCGTACAAAAAAAAACAGTTTATTGTTGTGGCATTTTAAAAGAAAAGAGAAAATAAGTTATACCGTGAATATTAAAAAAGATTAGGAAAATTTTGGGTTTATTTTTTTTTATTTCGGTTTATAAAAATATATCAAAATTCTATAAAACCCTGAATGGAACAAGAAAAGACTTCAAATCAAGATTAAAGATGTGTAAGGATAAATAGTCAACTTTTTAAATATGGAGGTGAAACACTGGTCAATCTAACACACAAATTAATAACCAAGGTCTGGAACAACGAAGAAATGCCGGAAGAGTGGGGCAACGGAATAATCTGTTCACAACACAAAAAAGGCGATCAACTAGAGTGTAAGAATTATAAAGGCATAACACTTCTGAATGCTATTTACAAAATATTTTCCAATATTTTATATAACGGTTTCAGTATGTATTCTGAGAATCTCCTTGGTGAATATCAAAGCGGATTTATACCTGGCCGATCAACAATTGATCAGATCTTCCTTGCCTAATACTACTAAAAAAAACCAACGATTATAACATAGATACTTTCCACCAATTCATAGGTTTCAAACAAGCGTATATTGTACTGAGGCACAAGCTGTATGAAGCCTGAACTAATTCAACATTTCCGACAAATTAATAAGGCTTGTACGAATAACAATGCGTAGAGTTATATGGAATGTACAAGTACAGGGCAACCTATCAGAATCTTTTAAAAACCAAGTAGGGCTACGACAGGTAGATGCGCTCTTTAACATGGTATTGAAAAAAACTGCGAGGGACGCCGAATTAGGCAACAAGAAAACTATCTTTAATAAGTTCTCACAAATCATGGCCTATGCAGATGAAATGTTTGCCAACTTTTTCACCACCGCGGAAAACATGGGCCTCCGGATAAACGAGGATAAAACAAAAGTAATGGCATCAACTCCAAACAACAGAGCCAGAAATATCGGTCAAAAGTTAAGCGTTATTAACTAATTTTAAAGTAGTAAAAAAATTCACGTACCTAGGCTCTCTTGTGACAATGGAGAACACTACCTCCGAGAAAATAAAGCGAAGGATAGTGCTAGCGAACAAGTGCTACTTTGGGTCAAGTAAACACCCAAAAAACAAATACCTACGTCAAAAAACCAAATTAGCAATATATAAGACCCGTCTCCTACCAGTACTGACATACGGATCAAAAACGTGGACCATCTCCAAAGCAGATGAAAATCTCTTACTTATCTTCGAACGAAAGATCCTGAGATCATGACATACGAATGTCACAAACCGTCAGCCTTAAAAAAGCAGACATATCTCCAGAAGATGCCATCCACTAGAGATATACGTTGAGTATAAACTCAGATCTACGATGGCCAAAATACCCGATAAACCATTCACCAATTCTAAAAAAGTTTTTCATTTTGATACTGGAAAACGTTGTATTAGTAATTTTTTTTTTGTTAACAACAAATAATTCCACTTTTTGCTTAGTTTAGGTTAAAAAATAAAAATTATGGAGTAGGATAAGAGTTAAACTTAATTCTACGTTAAAAAAATTATTGGTACAAGACTTGAACCAAGCACTTCCCTCCACTTAGTCTAGCTACAACACCATTGGTTTGCGGGACAGTAGAATTACATATTATACAATTTTTTTGTGCATATAATACTTTATGAGCAAGTTTATACAATATCAAAAATCTTATTTTAAAAGACTTTTATACCTATTGTATAAGAGTTCTATAATATACTATATTACTGGTAGCTACAACATTATAAAACAGTTACTTAAGCTTAAATTATTAAATCTGTATAATGTTGTATAATAAATATTTTATGGTATTTAATTGTGCTGCATTATAAAACACTTTTATACGTGAACTTTAAATATTATAAGCCTTTCTTATTTATGAATGCCTTATAGGATAAAACAGTGTATGACAAAATAAATTCGTTTCAAAATCTGCGTTATAAGACTGAAATGACTTTTGCATTACAATATTTTTTTCAAATAACAATGCCATTGTAATATAAGCTACTTTCAAAATAACAAAACAGTGTGTTTATGGCATTTTTAGACGTGGTCGTAGGAAAAATTCTTATAACCATATTATATGATGTAGCAACCTCTACTTTTCGCGAATCTCAATATAATTATTACTTGTCAAAAATAGTTGCTTAGTGCCTAACTACTCTTCGTTTTAAAACAGTTTTATCGTATACCGTTTTATTTTACAATGAAATATTGTTTAAGGCATTTCTTTAGGATAAAATTGTTGTATTATAAATCGCCATGTTTAAATAAGGAATTTTTGTACCGGTTATCGCTGCCATTATGAGCAATTAAGTTGGAAACATAAAACTAAATTAAAAAATGTGACTTTATTATTGTTTAGAGAATTATATTGTAAAAGAATAAACTATTAGAATCATAAAAAAAGGTAATTTTAAGATTTGTTATTTTATTATTTTTTAAGTATCTGCTTGAAACTTAACCAAAATTAAAGCTCTTTATTTTTTTGCCAAACATATACCTACAATCTAACAGTGAAAGTTGCACATTAAAATTTGTGCTATACAAACCTCCATTTTTATAATAAAATTCATGATGCACTTTTTAATTAAAATATAATTTGATTCAAATATTTTTTACTAAAAAATAAAATGCTTTTTTAAAGCAGCTGTATCTTCTTCTTTTAGTGCCATATCAAGTCCTTCTGATGTTACAATCACAATGGCGAGCTGTGCTCTGTCTTTGGCGATTTTAAAAAGTTGTTCTGCGCTTTGAATTCCTTTCCACTCTCTAAGATTCCTTAACCACGAGGCTTGTCTTCTACCGACCCCTCTACGGCCTTCTATCTTGCCCTTCATTATAAGTTGAAGGATACGGTAACGATCACTCCTGAGTATGTGACCTAGATAAGATAGCTTTTGGCATTTAACTGTTATTAGTAGTTTGCGGACGGCGTTTGCTCCATTTAAAACCGCTTCATTTGTCTGCTTGGCTACCCGTAGGATTCGGAGCATAAGTCTATGTAGCCACATTTTAAATGCTTCAAGACGGTTAATGGTTGCTGCTTTTAAGGTCCAAATCTCTGCCCCATACAACAGTATAGACCATATGTAGGACTTTATCATTCTCTGGCGGAGCTTTAAATTGAGATTATTATTGCAGATGAGCGATCTTATTTTTTGAAAGGTTGCGCGAGCTGACTCGATCCTGCATTCGACTTCTTTATCCGGGTCGAGATGCTCTGTAATGTAACAACCAAGATATTTTAAACATAAAACCCTTTCAATGTTTTGACCATTCATTTGCAGTGCATCATTATACGGCTGACGGCTGAAAACCATAAAATTAGTTTTATTGACATTTATGTTTAGACCCATTTCTTGTCCCATCACGTTGACCAAGTCTAAAAGACGTTGAAGGTACTGGAGATCATCACATAAGATTGCGGTGTCATGGGCATAGCGAATGGTATTAATTAGTTTGCCGTTAATCTTAACTCCGCAATCCTGGTCATGCAACCCTCGTTTAAATATTTTATCAGAATATAGGTTAAACAACAGTGGAGACAGTATTCATCCCTGTCTCACTCCATGCCGAATCTGGCATTCGTCGCTTAGTTTTCCATTGACGCGAACCACTGCTTTTTGTCGCCAATATTGGTTTTTAATAATGCGTATGTCTCTGTCATCAACTCCAGTACTCCTCAGTATATCTATAAGTTTTTTATGTTGTACCCTGTCGAATGATTTTTCATAGTCTATAAAGCGTATTTACGTTGATCGCGACACTTTTGAAAAAGTATATTTCAGGCAAACATTACTTTCTGGGTACCAAGAGCGAATCGAAAACCAAACTGGGTTTCGTCCAGATCACTTTCACATTTTTTGCGTATTCTTCTATGAATACAGCTAAGTATCTGTATAAATAAGTATAAAACACTCGTATAAGAGTTGTATAAATGTGTATAAAACAGTAACATAAGAGTTATATAAACTTTTAATAGAACTCTTATACTACCAAACTGTTGTATAAAAAGGGCCCTTTTTGGTTGTATAAGGATCATTTCAAAGCTACTATTCTACCTAGAAGAGTAGCTTTGACATGGTCGGCATTTGGAAAGCTCCAATAAATATTTAAAGATGCCAATATGCCCATAAGCTTGAAAGGGAAGGTATATGAAACTTGCATAATGCCAGTCTCAACTTACGGTCTAAAAACCGCTACATTAACAGAAAAAAGCGTAAAAAGACTTATAACGACGCAACGAAGAATGCTTGGGATAAGTCTGAGGGACAGAGTGCGTAAAGAGACCATTCGACAAAGAACCAAAGTCACCGATATCATAGAGCGTGTCGCACACCTTAAGTGGCAATGGGCTGGACATGTGGCTAGACAAAACGACAGCAGATGGACAAAAAAGTTAATTCAGTAGAGACCCAGAGAAACAAAAAGAAGCATAGGTAGACTTCCAAAAAGATGGCTAGATGATGTAAAGAGAACAGCGGGCACCCATTGGCAGCAAACAGCTCAAGACAGAAACGCATGGATGAGATTAGAAGAGGCCTATGTCCTACAGTTGGCAATAATTAGCTGAAGAAGAAGAAGGATCATTTAATTGTTTTGTAGATCGTTATAAGAATTTTAGCATCCTATAAGATATATCTTGTAGCAGTTTATACCAACCTTATGGAACTTAATTTGCAAGTTATTAACTATTTCCTGATAAATTTCCCAGTTGGGAATACGGCCCGCTGTTAACAGCGCCACTGCATATTGAAGCAATCAAGGAGACAATTTAAAGACAGGCACCTCCGCCATAAAGATCCGATAACTTTGGGAGTAATCCGTTTCTCATTGAAGTAAATTAAACAGAGTTATGAGAACATTCCTCAAGAAAAAGGATTTCCATTTTAATATGAATGGACTCGATTCAAATTCCATTAGAGTTAAATGAATTGAAACGATAAAGGTTTAACGTTTTTTTTTTAAATTTAGAACAATATTCAATCTATCCGGAACAGACGGCCATTTGTCTATTGATTTGCATTTTACTTTCTCGTGTATAAATTGAGAGGAAAGAATTCTTTTACAGTGATAATGCCGTATTCTTTCAACCAAAAATTGGCAGGAAATGTTTAACGAAAGGGACGCTAAGAGTTCCATTAATACGTATTCCATTGTCCCTTTCGTTTCCTTAATCTATTTACGGATTAATTTTATTTAAAATCCACAATTTGTCTCATTTACGTGTCACGTGCCTATTTTTTCCGTTCTACGGTTCATTATAATTGTGTCTTACTCGTGAGTAGTGTTGTATACAGTACTCTGTTGTAACTCAAATATATCATTCGTTGTAGATAATGTTGCATACCTTGCAGGGGTAGGATTCGATAGTTTGGTTTGCAATTTCTGTGTGGATGGGACTGGATATCCACACGGACGAGGCGATTGTGGAGCACGGACTTGAGAAGATTGTGGGTTGACGTTTATTCCGCGCCATTTTTCTTGATTTCCGGCCTATAAGCGGGAGTCGTGTGTTGAGAGTCTTGGAAGTCAGGTGTCGGTGAAAGTTGTTGAGACGGTGTATTATTAGTACGTGTGCAGAACCTCTATGGGATTTCTTTTATATCTGGCTGTATTTGGGCCATCTTAATTGGATTTTAAAGAAAAACCACTTTATTTTTAACTTGACCATTCTATCTTACCTACGTTGTTGATATTTTGGATTTCTGGTGTCAAGTTAAAAACAAGCCATTGTTAATTAGCCGGTGCCGCCCCATAATCAAACCGGCCCAGGAGTAGCCCAGGAGTAGGCCAGGAGTAGGCCACAGGAGTACATGTGAATTCGTATACCCAAAGGTTATCAGTGATTTATTATTAACTGTATAACGCAGTGACTCATTCTGACACCACGATTACGTTCTGTTTTAGTTTATTAATATAGTACATTGTTGGAAACTATTTATTGCATTAGATAATATGCCAAAACTAAACTTGGATTAAAATAACCTTCTCAATAATTCTTTATGTCCAAGTAAAAATATATTTTCTTCCTACTTATTTGTAAATATCCTACAGTCTTGATATTTTAAATGACAACCATTGTAAAAATATTTTTAAATAAACTCAATTGTTTTGGCAGTGAAAATCTTTATGTAAACGGTTAACTAGTGAATTGTCAGCCTTTATGTAATTGTTTGAATTAGTGTTATTAATGAGTTAATTTATATATGTCTTACTTTTATTTCTGTAACTTAGTAAAGTCTGTTACTCTTACTTCTGTTCTGGTTATTTTATAAAGTTGTAAATTTTAAATTTTTGGTTTGTTTTAGCAAGAAAATTTTACCATAGCTGTTAATTTTGACTATATTTGTTATGATGTTGCTAATGAGCTGTGTACCTTAATTATTTATTGTGTGAGTAAAGTATTCAACATATTTTTGCTATAATTTTATTTATTTGGTTCACCATAATCATAGTTGTTTATCTTGTGGCTTTGCTAGTGCCTATAAGATCTAGGAGTTTCCGGCTTATACCGTCTAAGTCGGTGGCGCGGCTCACTTTTATATTTTTTTTCTTCCACCCTCTACGGCTGAGCTCGGGCATAATTTGCCAGTAGAGAAACCGCTAGCAGAGTACTCTTTAGAGAACGAAAAGACGTGGCATACGTATGGATTCATTATATATACAATTTTTTGTTTTACTTTGTTATTATTACCTATTGAAAAAAGTTAGCTGCATATTGCACTGCTTTTAGAGTTATTGCTTCACTTACTCGTAAGGCTCTTGGGTCTTTTCAGCTGGTTAATGCTGTCATAATTGAGACATAACTAAAAAAGTTTCAAGGTCGAAATGTAGCACAACAAACATATCAGAGATAGACGAAAAAACTTCTGGAATGGAGGCCATGGTCAGACAAACGAAACCCCGAAAGATCACCCACCAGATGGACAGATGATTTAAAAAAAAGATAAACACCAACTGGATTGCAGCGGCACAGGACCAAGAAACTTGGAAGAAACTTGAATATTGCTTATTTTTGTACAGCTTTGAAATTGTATGGGTATCATAGGTCCACACTAACTTTAGAACTTACTTATTAAATGCCTATACAGAGTGTACCAAGAGTCTGGAAACGGCCAATTATCTTGTTAATTGCTAGTCCGAATTGTACAAAATTTGAGATAAGCCTATTTTCAGATACGGAGATTTCAGATTTGTCATTTGCAATATTGTCAGATTATTGTTCACTACCATACATAAGTGTAGGAACCAACACACCTCTATGCACCGCCAGACGTGCCTTTTTTGACACTTTCTGGCTATTCATAAAGCTATGCAGTGCCCCATTCATTTGTTTTCCTGCCAACACCCTTCGATCAATGTCACTGTCATACTTTCCATCTCTAGTAAATTTTGAACCCAAGTACACAAATGCATTAACTTGTTCCGCTCTTCCTCCCTCAATCGAAACCCCACAGTTTGTCATGCTTTCTTCTCTCTCAAAAACCATTACTTTCGTTTTGCTCACATTTATTTTCATCCCTTTGATTTTCAGGGAATCATGCATAACATTAACATTTATGCATAAGATATTAATAAAAAGTAATTTTAAACTGAGTTTATTCACATATTAATCCCTTAGATTCAAATATACAAAAATAATCTTTGTTAACAAGTGAAGAGTTTTAATAAATTAATTACATACCTTTTTAAATCGTAGAAGTCTACTACTTTAAAATTATAAAATGCCAATTTGCATTGTCGGGCCTTTTTGTTTATGATTTGTTGAATGTTTTTAGACATTCCAGGAAAATAAGTAAATTTAAAATATCTTATATCTCTCTTACTCTTATTAATCGTCGGACTATGACTATGTTTATATTCATTGATTATTCAATTTACCAATGATCTTGGATATTTATTCATAGTCAAAAAACGGATTATGTCATTTTCAATTTTATGAGTTATATATAACACATGCTTTTAATTGTGGCAATCTTATGAGAAAAGGAATGAGTGAACTGTATTTTTTCATGGTAATTGTTGAAATGTGTTAGAAGCTCTGTTATTTTATTAGATGGGCAAGCCAGTAGAATATTATCAACATACAGCTTTATAATTGGGAGATCAAATGGAATCTTTTCCAAAACATTCATAAATAATTCATTCATAATTAGATTAGCTAATACTGGACTAGCTGGGTTTCCCATTGCTGATCCATCAAGTTGTTTATAGAATGTTCCGTTAAATTAAAAATAACTTTGGTTGAAAAGAAATTTAATCAAATCACAAAAAATATTGAAAGGGATACATGTATATGCTGCTATATAGCGCCATTTCTTTTTGATGGTATTTATTAATAAATTTTTTGGGATATTCGTAAAAAGAGATATCACGTCTAATGATACAATAATATATTCTTTCAGTAATAATTAAGAAGGACATAAACCAGTATAATATAAACTATTTACTATGCTAAAATCAAAACCAACTAGTTTTTAAAAGTAAAAAATATATGCACGACAAGTATGTATAGATATATTCTTATTAACCGTAAATACACCTCAGCCCACGGTTTCACACACACATACAATACGAACGATACAATCCTCCTGAGATGTCATTTAAACAGAATTTATCCCGGAATTCGTATAGCAAATTGAAATAAATTATACACGTAGGACGAACTGTATTTTCAGTCACATTGTTTTTAATTTAACATCACATAGAATTTTTTCTTTATAAAAAATATTTTTTTAACGGATACACAAAATTAAAATTTTTAGGTATTTCGTTCCTTAAATTCATTTATGAAATAAGTAAGTTTTTTTTAAATAAATAAAGTAAACTTCTGAGCAAAATTAACGAAACAATATTATTACAATATTTAGTTCTTTCTTGGGTTCGGTGATTTTAAACTCTCGATACAGTATGTCACGTGCCTATTTTTTCCCTTCTACAGTTCCATTATTAATTGTGTCTCTGATAGTTTCGTATTCCTTAGGTACTCGTAAGTAGGGTTGCATACCGTATTTTGTTGTAACTTAAATATATCATTCGTTGTAAATAGTGTTGCATACCTTGTAGTAATAGGATTCGATTGTTAATGGATGGGGCTGGCTATCCACACGGACGAGTGCGATTCTTGGTTTACGTCAATTCCGTGTCATTTCTTGATTTCCGGCCTGGTAGTCAGTCGTTGGGTGAGAGTCTTCGAAGTCGGGTGTTGGTGAGAGTTTTTGGGACGGTGTGATATTAGCACGTGTGTAGAACCTCTTTCTTTCATATCTGGCTGTATTTTGGCCATCTTAATTGGATTTTGAAGAAAAACCACTTAATTTTTAACTTGACCATTATATCTTACCTTCGTTGTTGATATTTTGGATTTTGGTGTCAAGTTAAAATAGCCGCAAGCGGGATTTATTTGAGGGAAGCCATTGTTAATTATCAGGTGCCGTCCTATAATTAAACCGGCCACAGGAGTAGGCCACAGGAGTAGTGAAGTCGTATACCCAAAGGTTATGAGTGATTTATTTTTAAATATATAACGCCGGACTTATTTTGACACCACGATTAAGTTTTTTTTAGTTTATCAATATAGTACTTTGTGAATTCGTATACCCAAAGGTTATAAGTGATTTATTTTTAAATATATAACGCCGTGACTTATTTTGACACCACGATTAAGTTTTGTTTTAGTTTATTAATATAGTACATTGTTGGAAACTATTTATTGCATTAGATAATATGCCAAAACTAAACTTGGATTAAAATAACCTTTTCAATAATTCTTTATGTCCAAGTAAAAATATATTTTCTTCCTACTTATTTGTAAATATCCTACAATCTTGATATTTTAAAGGACAACCATTGTAAAAATATTTTTAAATAAACTCGATTGTTTTGGCAGTAAAAATTTTTATGTAAATGATTAAAACGAGTAAATTAGCAGCCTTATGTAAACGTTTGAGTTAGTGTTATTAATGAGTTGATTTATATACGTTTTACTTTTTTTTGGTAACTTGGTAAAGTCTGTTACTCTTACTTCTGTTCTGGTTATTTTATAAAGTTGTAAATTTTAAATTTTTGGTTTGTTTTGGCAAGAAAATTTACCATAGCTGTTAATTTTGACTATATTTGTTATAATGTTGCTATTGAGCTGTGTACTCTGATTTATTGTAGGAGTAAAGTATCCAATATATTTTTGCTATAATTTTATTTATTTGGTCCACCATAATCTAAGTTGTTTATCGTGTGGCTCTGATAGTGCCTATAAGACCTAGGGGTTTCCGGCTTGAACCGTCTAAGTCGGTGGCGCGGCTCACTTTTATAATTTTTTTTCTTCTACCCTCTACGGCTGAGCTCGGGCATAATTTGCCAGTAGAGAGACCGCTGGCAGAGTACTCTTTAGAGAACGAAAAAGACGTGGCAAGTAACGAAACAATCTTTATTCTAATACTCTTACACAATAAAATTTACTTTTACAAATCACCTAGGTATTTACTTAGGTATTCAACCAATTACAACTATTTGAATTTTATAACTCATAAACACTTTTAAAACTAAACTGTCCTCGTTTTACGACCGCTGTCCTTTTTATATTTCCCAATCATAATTCCAGACTATTTCGCGAAACCGATAGAACCATCTCAAATTTACTGGGCGCGGCGAGAGTTTATTAGACGGAGGCCGACAAAGCGGTTCATTAATATGCACCCATGTTCATGATCGAGATTTAAGTATGGTTTCATAGAATTTTGATTTCTACGACCAGTAATTTTCAGCAATTGTTCTTCTACACCACTTTTTGCCAATTTTTCAACTGCAGTTAATCTATTCGAGTAATTTGTTATCTTTTTGTCTTTAACATTTAAGCCTATTGCCTTAGCAGCAGATTTAGTTCATCCATTTATTTTATTTCTTTCAACAGGTACATTATCACCATTTGTCATTTCATTTTTCCATTGTCGATTTGGTTTTAAGAACAGTCGTGAAAAAATATTATCGCCTCGTTTTAATATCATTTTATGAAAAAAAAACGTACAGAACAGCTTTGTCTTTTATCATTGAAAATCATCCATTTACTACTTGTAAAGCTTTTAGATAACCATGGCACGTTGAGGTGTCATCATTATCTTTCTCGGTATAAAAAATATACACCAAACAAGCAACTGCCTCTTCTTCTCGCCACGCTAATTTTACAGCAGCATTATGGTAAACTTTACGAAAAAGACCTTCAGGAGTATTTTCATTCCATAGCAATATTATTTTGTTAACTTTAGACAAATTTAACGAAACTGAACTGGACTTACGTTTACATGGATCTGCTTGCAGTTTCTTTCTGATTGCATCGCGGGCATCTCGGGCTGGTTTGAAAACTTTATTGTTAAACGGGTCAATCATAATATTATAGTCATTATAGTACTTTTTTTGCAAGTTTGCACGAAACGTATTAAATTGTTCTTACCGTTGCTTCTTTAAATTCGGTCCCATCTTTCTTTCTCTTATTGACCGCCCAATTTTTTAGTGTGAACGCCAATTCTTCTAAGCTTTTATGTTCATTTAATTCATATTCTCGTTTTCAGCAAAATTCAATAAATATTGTATTGAATCGAATTGAAAGGAAATGTAGGTATGTATCCATAGCAACATGACATGATTTAGTGAAAAGAACCCATGGGCTCTTTTCAGTATAATTTTGTTTTGATTGGTTGTGTTCGATCAGATGACCAAAAATCGACTGATTTTATTGGATAACAACTTGAACAGAAAATTTTCATAAGTAATACCACAATGAGACAGAAGAGACAGAATTATGAGAATATATTCAGAACAGAGTGGTATTTTGCAAGAATGTTTTACGAAACGAATACCTTTATTATAAATATGAAAAATTCATTACAATCATAAGCAAATGTTTATAATCTTCAATGATAAATATTACCATGCCTAATTCTGAACAATTATTCCAACACGAAACCTTTTTTAATATGTATCATTATTTTATTTTAATACTTGAACAATAATCAACATCACACTCAACTATAATTATTATATTTAGTACAATTATAGAAATTTTGAATGGTTTGACCGTTCTTTGGACACATTCTATTGTTGGACTCATTACTTGATGTACTTCTAGTATTTCTGAAGGTATTCAATATGTTCTGATGATGTTTCTCACCAAGCTGTAAATACGGTTTCATAGAGTTGGAACTTCCATGTCCGGTTATTTTCATTGCCTGTTGTTCACCAACGCCAGATTGTAGTAACTGACTAACTGCAGTTGCACGATTAGAATGATTTGTTATTTTGACTTTTTTAGTATCTAATCCTATCTTTTCTGCAGACAGTTTTGTCCATTTTGACAGAGTGTTGATACCCACAGGAGAATTTTTGTACCAACTGTTTTTATTATTTCTATTCCACTTGCCATTCGCAGACAGGAACAGTCTGTCAATTGCAATATTTTCCCTTTTTGATATCAGTTTTCGATATAATCTCACAGGACACATTTCGGGATTGCTCAAGTTTTGAGTGAGCCATTTATTATCTTCACAACTATTATTGCTGCCTTGATGGGTTTTGAAGAATATGGGATTATATGCAATTCTATTAGTCAAACACCTTTTGTTGTTTGTTTCTTCTTTGAAGAAATGTAACAGAAAAATCTGCTTCGTTACCTCTCCAAGCAAGTTCTACTGCTGCTATGTAAAAAAACTTTTTCTGGAGCCGCCCTTGCCTCTTTGAAAATTATACTTCTGAATGGATCAATATCCCTCTGATACTCGCTAAAATATTTTTCTTGCAATAATTTTGCAGTAGTGTTCCATATGGTTTTAATAACACTTTCCTTGTAATCACTTTCGTCAATTTTCCTCATATTAAATGCCCAGTCTTTCAGAATGAATGCCAGTCGTTCGGTGGTATTTTGTGCGTCTAAATTGTAGTGGCGATCGACACAGAATGTCATAAATTGTTTCCATATACAATATTTTGATTTTTTTGTAGACAAAGGTACGTTCTTATCTGTTTTGGTTAATAATTTCATTTGAATTTGCACCGAAGCGACTCATTTTGACACATTCAAGTACAATTAATATTGATAGAACTGCAAAACTTTGTGTTGTTATGGTTCCGTCGTTGAAAATACCGAAGCTGACACTCCAATCAGAATTGAAAGACAGCTGGCGTTTTCGCGATATTACAAGTTGTCTTTAAGATGAGTGAAATAGTCACTGTAATCTTAACATTATTGGGTGAAATTGTTTCATATGACACAAAATGACAAAATTTGAATGGTTAGAACTATAAAAAAATGTATTTATCATTTTGTTTATCAAGTATATGAATGGTAGGTTATGCATATTTTTTCTCGTTGTTAATAAGAGTGCTATCAAAACAATTTGTTAAGATTTAAAAGTGTTTAAAGATAAACAATTTTGTGCAATAGATTTTGATTTTATAATAATTATTTCTTTTTTACAAAAAATAACGTTTTTTGTGGTAGACTGTTTAATTTTTAATCCCAATAAATAAAAAAAATTATTCAAGCAAGAAATTAAACTGAACAAGAGGTAGAATTTTATTAAATATTGGAAATTATGTTGCCAATTTGTTGGACGAATAGATCGTATGGTAAGATGCTTAAATGAGGTAGAAAATTATTTTAGAAGGCCAGGGCCAGGTCGTAGATGATGCACTTACAACCAAAATAAACGTTGTATTAGACAATCAGCTTTAAAAAACAGGTCTGGTGTCGCGTGTTTCTAAGCTCGTCGACTGGACTGCTTCCCCAGTTCTTCGGTCGGTCGATTCTTTCTTCTGTCGGTCCTTTCCTCTGTCAGTTTTCTTGCTGCCTGGTCCTGCTGGTCCTCCGTGATTGGCTGGTCCTTCGCTGAACGGCTACTCAATTTCCAAGTGACTCTCTTCCTCAGCTCGATTATCGGTTCCACCACTCTTCTTGGTGAGTGGGGCGCGCATGTACAAAATCGTACGCGCGGGCACGTTTTGTGAATCGCAAAAAGACCTGTTTTTCACAATACGTTTCGTATTATTTAAATACGGATGGCGATACGAACATTCTTTACCAAGCAACCCCCAATTATTTTTCAGTTTTCTACCTATCCTAAAGACAGGGTCACCTTTTTTTAAAACACCTTGTAGATTAAAGGCGATTCATCAACATATCAAAAATTGTAGGTATAAATTGTAAAAATAAAATTAACCTTAAGTGACAATTGTTAAAAACATTATTTGGTTATTTAAAAAAAAATATATTCAAATTAAAAACAAAATTTTATTAGAATTGGAAATACTAACAATTATTTTTTCCCGAGTGTGAATTTTTGACGAAAATTAGAACAGTCTGGCTCATTGGCTTTGCTTCTTCTCCTTCTTCTACTTGTTAGAGATCTAGATGATCTGTTGATTTCGGACTTGCTTCTGTAATATTTCCTGAGATGTGGACTGCCAGCTGTCTCTTTATCTCTTTGGTGGTTTTCCGGGTGGACGGGTCCCTGCTGGTTTTTCCTCTAGTACAATGCGTGGTAGTCTATCGTCGGTCATTCTTTTCACGTGGTCATACCATTCTCTTCTCCTCTGCCTTCCCCATCTTACCACATCCTGTACGTCGCATGGTGCTCTAATGTCAGTGTTTCTTACGTGATCTCTTCTTGTTTTCCCGGCTATTGTTCTCATTACTGACATTTCGACGACTCGTAGCATCCTTTTGGTCTTGTTGGTATCCTCTCTCGCTTCTATACTATATATCATTATTGGCCTGACGCATGTCTTATATATTTTGATTTTACTCCTCTTTCGCATATAAGAATTAGCCCATACAGTTTTCCTTAGACATCCTGATATTATGGCTTATTTGTTAATTTGGCTTATCAGGTCCTTTACCGGGTCGTGGGCGCTGGACATATCTACGCCCAGGTATCTAAATTGCTTGACCTGCTCTATAAGTTTATTATCTATTACTAGCTTGCATCTCATTGGCTCGCTAGCGATGGTCATGGTTTTCGTTTTACCTATGGATATATCCATATTGAGTTGCCGACTGATCTGGTAGAACTTAAATAACTGACTTTGTTGGTCATTCTCACTTTCTGCGAATATTGCAGCGTCGTTAGTGTAGCAGACATTACTATGTTGGAAGGGACTTCTTTTTCTTTTAGGATTTTTATGACGTCTTTCAGGCGGACTGTGCCAGTCCTTCGAAATTTCCGTAGTGCTCAAGATTTTGTTAAATAGTGTTGTCAGTCTTGCTGCAAGCTCTGGACTGCCGTATTTTAGAAGCTTGTTTGGTATATCGTCTGTACCTGGAGTCTTTCTGTTCTTTAGTTTTTTTTAATCTTGCCCTTGTTTCCATCTCGGTAACTGTTGCGCTAGCTGCTGTCTGGTATCGTTCTGCCATCTGTGTGTCCTCGGCATCATATAGCTGCCTGAAGTATCCCTCCCATACCATCGTAGTGACTCCTTTAACCTGTAAGTATTTATTTACGGGTTTCTTCCTGTTTTCAAGCATCTTCCACACCTTTCTTGGGGCACCATATAGGTCATGATACATGTCGCTTGTAAATTTGGCCCAATGTTCTCTTTTGATCTCTTTGATTCTTGAGTTGACTTTGTTCCTGATTTGTATATATTCGGTGTGTTTTTCTGGGTTAGAGTGCTCTTGTATGTTAAAAAACTTTTCCGCTTTACGTCTGCGAGGTCCTTCACTTCTTGACAGAACCATGGTTTGGTCATTGGCTTTGCCAGGGTCAAAAACTGATAAAAAAAAGAATAAAAGGCTTCTTCTTTTTTCGAAGGTACATATTCTAAGTCGTTTTCGTCCAAATCGACTGCTCTTTTAATTTTATTTTCTAAATTTGTAAATTATGAAAAACGGTTCTTTATCAGTACTATAATTGGCTCAAAAAACTATATTTTTCATAGTAGTATCTATGATATTATTTAAAAACAAATAATTAAAGAAAAACGTTTCGTTGAAAATATTTTTAAATTTACAAATAACTTCTCAATCAGCCAAATGGAAATAAAATTTTTCGATGTAAATAATTTCGAAACCGTATCGACTCGAACTGGCTTATACCGACCGGATCGGCAATTTAAGTAATTTAATTTCGGAAATTCGAAAGCTTTTTGTCATTGGGGGGATCACGCGAAGCCATCGTCAGACTTGATGCAGCGATTTGTGATTATTATTGCTTGCTATCGTCGATACTCGAATGGAAACGTGCCTTAAAAAAAATTTAAGGGGTGAAAACTTTTGTGCTCATAAAATTTGAAACTGTTTACTTTATTAGGAGATACGCAAAAGCATTTGACAAAGTACGCCTGACTGACGTTATCGACAATCTAAATACCGGCAACTACACAAAGATTAAAGCAGGAGACCAGCTACACAAAAAACATAAAAACACCAGTAGGAATCAGACAGGATGACAGTCTAAGCCCATCTTTATTTAACTTAATAATGGAAAAAATTATAGAAGAAGTGTCAGCGATGGGTCTCGGTTATCGAATGGGCCATCACAAATTTAACATAATATGCTACACCGATGACGCAGTTCTTATCGCAGAAACAGAGGATTACCTGCAACGACAGCTCCATAAATTTTATCTAACAGCAGCACAACCAAACATAAGCATACCAGTAGGAAAATAAAAGTGCATGACCCTAACCAAAAAACCCATAAGATGTAAGCTTGTAGGCAGGCTTGGCAGGATGCTTTCGACAGGTGGCATGGGCAAATAAATATATGCGTACTGTCAGCAAGGTCAAGATTTACAAGACTTGCGTTAGGCCAATCATGACTTCTGTATTGAAGCTCGAGAAGAGACAACTAAAACACAAATCATGCTGCGTGTAACAGAAATGAAAACCATAAGAAGCATATTTGGAAAGACAAAAAGAGATCGATTTAGGAACAAGGTTATAGGAGATAAATTCCAGATGCAGGACGTGGTGATATGGGGGCGGCAAAGGAAACGACAATGGCACGCTCATGTTACCGAAATGGCAGAAAATCGACTACCACGGATAGCATTCCAGAGCAGACCAGCAGAAGCTAGACCCACAGAAAGACCACCTAAGAGATGCAAGGAAAGCTAGCAATCGACATCGCAAAAAATCCTAATGCGACCCAATTACCAGATCGACAGATCTAATTTGAGATAATCCATGACAGACAATATGGATTTCGACAACTTCGGTCTACTGGAGATTTGCTGGCTTATGTCACTCAGCTCTGGACAAACACTATTGAAAAGTTTGGTGAATCCCGTGCAATAGCCTTGGATATATCTAAAGCCTTTGATCGCGTTTGGCACCAGGCATTCTTAAGTAAATTATCTGCCTACGGTCTCCCAACCAAACTGCGCCAATGGCTCTTGAGCTTAATGCAAAATCGCTCCTTACATGTGGCAGTTGACGGTATTTATTCTGATGCCTTTAAAACCAATGCCGGGGTCCCCCAGGGTTCCATCCTGTCCCCCACCCTATTTCTTTTACACATCAACGACCTCTTGAAAACCACCACGAACCCCATTTACAGTTTCGCAGACGATAGCACACTTGTCTCAACTTTCACATCCTATCGATCACTTGCGGTGAATGATACAAATAGACTCAGGCAGGAACAGGTTGATTCCATTAATAGAGATCTTAAAGCAATCGTCGAGTGGGGAACCAACAATCTTGTTCAGTTCAACGCCCAAAAAACACAAAGTGCCACGTTTTCCAAGAAGGTGAATTCCTCAAATCATCCCATCACAATGTCCGGAAATACCCTTGAACCAAGTCCCTCCATCTCGATTTTGGGAGTCACGGTGTCCAATAATGTGTCTTGGCATGACCATGTTGCTAACATCGCAAAGTCGGCAAGCCAGAGGCAAGGTTTTCTGCGAAAAGCCAGAAAGTTTTTTACTCCTGATCAACTGTTGACGACGTACAAGGCTCAAATCCGACCTCTACTGGAGTATTGCTCGCACATTTGGGGTTCAGCACCAAGACATTCTTTTCGTCTTCTAGATTCCATTCAGAAAAGAGCCATTCGCTTGATATTGTTTATAATGACGAAATTAAATACTTAGGCATTATATTAAATTGTATTTTAAACTTTCAGGCTCATGTTGATTATGTAACGAGAAAATTTGCAAAAAAAGTGGGTTTTATAACTCGAATAGGTAAAAATTTATCCTTGCACACAAAATTACAACTTTACAATATTATAGCTCTCCCACATTTACAATTTTGCTCAACCTTATTATTTAATTTACCACAGTATAAAATAAATCAGATGGAGAAAATACAAAACAGAGCAATGAGACAGATTTTAAAATGTAACTGGTATACGCCAATTAAATATATGTTGAGTGTTCTGAATATGTTGTCTGTGAATCAAAGGGTTATGTTTAATGTGTATTTGTTTATTTTCAAGCTTAAACATAATTTGTTACCCAACTATCTATGTGACAGATTAAAGGTCTTCAGCGATATACATAGTTATCACACCAGAAATCGAAGCGATTTTATTTTGCCAGAACGATGCAATTCAACTCAAATGTTTAACTCGGTTTTGTACAAGGGTCTATCCGAATTCAACAAATTACCTGTAACAACAAAAAACTGTGATAACCTAAGCCATTTCAAACGGCTCCTGAGAAAATTTGTTTTAGATAAGTGTTAGTGGTTGTATTTTATTTTAATTTTTACACATTTCAGCCGGATTTTCCTGGTCATATTGTAATAAGTCGAAAATTGTTCTCATATGTAGCTATTATGCTAAATAAATGCTTTATCTACAATGATACAAAAACACATAGGCAAAAAACAATGGGATAACAGGCCTAAGTGTCACCGAAAGCAATAGCCAGACGGACCTAAATTGGGGTGGAGTTTTTAGTGAGTAGACCTGACACAGTCAGTGGAGTCTTACAAAAGATCTTGAGCTTTCAGATTTATAACCTCTCTGTATAGGATTTTCTTTACCTCTACAACAACAAAAAACAACTGCAAACCATTTAACACTATTACCATTTTACCATAATTGTTTGGCGATTTTATCATAAACAATTTTAAAAAATACATCGTGACTCCAAGGGTTCTTTGGAGATGGAAAGAATTTCTTAACTTTGAAATAATTTTTACCTATAGGCTGCAAAATACAATACAAAAAACCCTTTGATAGAAAAATAGCTGCTGGAAATCATTGAAAGTGGACCCTCAGATAAGTATAAAATATTTAAGCGATGACGATGAAACATATGGGACAGGGGAACAGGGTGACGTTTAAGCTAAACAAAATGGGGATAAAAAGCAAGAAAAGACTAAAGTGAAACGAGAATATCTTTTTTAAGGTATTGAGACAAAAAAAGCCGTCATCGGACTCGCTATTTAATAAATAGGTGAGGAAATGTTTAATAACAATAGATAGGTGAGGTGTGGTACTTATGTTAATAATTAATGTTAATAATTAACTTTCACTTTTATTTCACACTAGAACCATTTAACTATTAAATAGTTGTAAATATTAGCGAATTAATCAAGTTTATTGAATAATGTTACTTTTTAAATTATGTGAAAACCTTAAAATTGGTAACATTTTTTTTATATCCTAAAATTAAATTAAAGAAGGTGACATTAATATAATACAAATCAATACTAGCATTTAACAAACTAAAGCAAAATTAAAATTTCATTTAGTAAAACTACAAGTTAAAAAGGTGACAGTTTTGCCGTGTCAACACATTTCATTTAAAAAATATGGCAAAACATATTTACAAAAATGTTTATTAAAGTAACTTTTATAAATTTTAAGTTTTAATATTTGAACATATAAACTAACCGCATATTGTTATACACTAATTTAAATTACTTCTCTTAAACCCAATCACCCCTTGAGACCTATTTAAAAGTCTTACTGAACAATGTTTTTATCCATTTACGTTTTTATAAACATTTAACGTCACTGTCAACTTATAGATGTCAAACGATCAAAAAAACCAAAACAATATAATTTTAATTTTTTAATAAGAAAATTACAAACTAATTACTTAATATAAATTTTCCCCGCCAGTTTTAATAACGTTTTATGATTGGTTCAGTCGGATTACACTTTCTCTCTCTCTATCTTTGCAGGCAGTAGGTATAGAGGAAAAGAGATAGCGACTAACGCATTCTTATAACACATTTTTGTAACGCACACTTTTTGCTGGCCTAAAAACTCTTATACCACCACTGGCCACATTCGGCCGAAGAACTTGGCACGCTGATCAGTCTCATCCATTTACTCTCAAGATTGACACTACAAGGACCAATCTCCATCAAGAATCCTTCTTTTACAGGGCTGCGACAGAATGGAAGAAGCTTTCCAAATCAGTTTTTTCAGAGAACTATGACCTCCAAGTTTTTAAAAAGCGGGTCCACAATCATCTTATTTTTATAATTTCTTGCCCGTCTAATAGTCGCAGTGCAGGCCGTCCGCGGCCCACATGTTAGGTCAACCCTTTTTGCGACCTTTTTTAGTAAAAAAAAAACTAAATAATTATACTCATACCGTTATCTGTACTGATTCAATAAGCCTACAACGAATGTACTCAATGGAATAATTGTTAAAATATAAGTTGTCTCTATCCCAGAGTTCCCAAAAAAGTGTTACAATTTATTTGGATCCCATCGCATACAGAAATTTTAGAAAACCAAATAGCCGATGAATGTGCGCGTCTAGCGATCAACAGTTTTACTGCCCAGTTATGTCCGCAGGTAGTGTCTTCTAATTTAAAATTCCATTTAAAAAACCTAGTGATACGAGGGTGGCAAAATGAGTGGCAACAATCTTATAATAAATTAAAAGTGACATTTCTGCAAATCTTTTTAAAGCTCAAAATAGAATATCAAGTCATTATCACTCATCTGAGATTGGGTCAAAGTCGTCTTACTCACAGTTATTTAATGACAAAGGATGAGCCTCCAATCTGCGATACTTGTAATAAACATCTATCAATACAACATATTTTGATAAAATGTAGAAAATTTTATTAGCAAAGAATTGGTTTTCCTCAGAACATGTCTTCTCTGTTAAAACAAAGTAGCTATATAGCGCAGATCTTTGCTTTTTAAAGAGATTGTCAATTAATTAACCGTATCATTAGGTAAAAAAAGACCAGATGTATAGTGGGCAAAATCACTGATTTAGGTGGACAAAAGTCAAGTCAAAAGTTTGGAATTTCTAAGTGCCTGACCTTTATATTATTAGCTGGTTAGACGCTTAATACTGATATTTCCCGCCATACTGTGTTTACAAATAAATAGTAAATTAGTGAATCATTTCTGATAATACAAGTGTCTAATAACCGGCGGTGGGATTATTTTTATTTGATGGCCATTTATTATGACAACAACAAAAATCAACAGCATAGAATAGATGAAGTGGTCAGTGGTCCACCTATCAGCAAAAAAGAAGTAAAAAAAGCACTAAAAATGGCAAAGAATGGCGAAGCACCGGGCCCTGATGGACTGCAAAGTGAAATAGTAAAAATGCTAGGCGATATGGGAATAACAACGATAACAAAACTTTTTAACACAATATACAATACGGGCATTATTCCAACCGACCGGCTGAGGTCAACTTTTGTTACAATCTTTAAGAAAAACAGAGCTAAAAAATGCAGTGACTACCGTACCATCAGCTTAATAAGCCACCTTTTTAAAATATTCTTGTGTATTATTCATTCGAGAATATATCAAAAATTAGAAGCGAGCATCGGCAGAACTCAGTTTGGATTTCGATCAGGATTGGGAACGCGTAAGGCGCTCTTTGGAGTTCAAGTACAGTAGTTAAACAACAGGAATTCAAGCCCACTTGGAGTGGGGGGAGGAGTGGGGGGAGGAGTGGGGGTAGGAGTGGGGGAAGTGGAGGGGGTAGAAGTGGTGGAGTGGGGGTAGGAGTGGGGGTAGAAGTGGTGGAGTGGGGGTAGGAGTGGGGGTCAGAGTGGTGGAGTGGGGGAAGTGGTGGGGGTAGGAGTGGGGGTGAGAGTGGGGGCAGTGGTGGAGTGGGGAGGAGTGGGGGGGAAGTGACAGGTGAAGGAGTGGGGAAATGACATTGTTGACATATGACATTGTTGACATATGACATTGTTGACATATGACATTGTTGACATATGACATTGTTGACATATGACATTGTTGACATGTGACATTGTTGACATGTGACATTGTTGACATGTGACATTGTTGCCATTGTTTACATACGGCATTGTTGACATACGGCATGTTGCCATTGTTGACATATAACATCATTGTTTACATTGTCCCCATCGACTCGATTAAGAGGGTTACGTAAGCACGTTGAAAAGTGGTGTGACGTAAGCGTTGAAAAAAACTTGGTTTCTCGGGGGTTTGAACCTTAATCCTTTGACTTACTAAACAGTTAGCTATACCATTCAGATAACTCGCATATTAATTTTATCGTGCAAGATTGGATATACAAATATATATTTGTGACATCATTTTTGATAAAAATAACCTTGAACTGCGCTACCAGATAACTTTGTTATCGTATACTTAAATGAGGTGTAATATTGATTGCGACAGAGATAATAATTACACACGCACATAGTCTCAGTTTAAATGTGTGCGATATTGTTGTACATGTACAGGGTATGTCACAAATTAAGAAGTCAAAAGAACCTTAACGAATGTTGGCATGGGAAAAATTGTTTTTATGAAAATTCCCATACGCTAATCTTAAGATACGCCGTTCTAAATATAAAGGGGTTGGAAATTCCGATTAAATTAAATCAAATTTTAAAGTTCGAGAAGCTAAACAAAATTTCAGTTAACGTCTATGCTTTAGAATTAAATAAAACAGAGAAGAGATAATTTTACATAGTTATACCTGTTGTGTTTACTAAAAATAAAATGAAACGTCACGTCAATTTGTTACTAATACAAGATCAGTATTTTCGGAAATTAAATGATTATAAAGCGCCACCTATCGACAATGAAAATGTTGAAATCAAATATGTTTGGATAAGTACGAGGTATGTCGTAAATTAGGAAGTCAAAAGGACCTTAACGAATGTTGGTATGCGACCCATCAAACGATTCAGCGTTGCTTAAAGTACGTCAAGTGTCACGAGAGTACGTTAAATGTCACGTGAGTACGTTAAGCGTCACGTAAAACGTCACGTGTCACGTTATACGTAATGTGTCACATTAAACACACACACACACACACACATGTTGAATATTTTTGTTTATGTACAGGGAATGTCACAAATCAAGAAGTCAAAAGGTCCTTAACGAATGTGGCATGTGACCCATCAAACGATTCAACGTTACGCTCGTCACGTGTCACGTTATACGTAACGTGTCACATTAAAAACACACACACACACACAAGTCGATCGACCTCGGAGAACAGATCAGATCAACATTGTTTTGAGGAAAGGCCAGGTCAAGAGTACCAACAACCGACGAGCATGTATGAGAGCACTGATAAAAGTAGAGGAAGCAAAAGATGTGTGTAAGAACCGTAGCGAAAGTAAAAGGAAGTGGTCTCTGCCTACCCCCATAGAAAAAAGGTGTGACTTTATGTATGTAATAAAATCTCAAGAGTACCAACGACCAAGAACACTAATGCAAGTAGTTCATTGTATTTAAAACAATTTCCGGTAATAATGTATTATCGTACCGATCGTCGGTAAAACATCGAAACCATGACAATAAAAACCCCAATAATCTTTATTAAAAATCATGAATCAAACAAACAAAAATTAGCTTAAGTCCTCATGATGACATTTATTGCCTGGGATTATCGATACTCTTGCTTTGGGTCATTATAGTTTAAATAAATATTTTTTTTCACCCTAGCGCATATCTATAGTTAAAAAAATGAATAGTTTGTTCCTTATTCAGCATTTAGACGATGCATATCTCTAAAGGTAGTGTCAAGGCCGGGATGCGTACGCGCTCGCTGGCCGCTGCAAAAATAATATAGATAGGTATATATACAGGGGGGTGCATGAACTGGCAAAACTTTTGGAAAAAATATCTTTTTAACAAAAAAAAAAAAAAAAAAACCTTGGTTAAAAGAACTATTTAAGCTCTCTTTTTTCATGTATCACGCAATAAAGTGTCTTGCTGCGTCATCAAAAGATTCAGCATTACGCAAAGTGCGTCGACCGTCATGTGAGTACGCCAAGCGTCACGTTAAACGTCAGGTGAGTACGTCAAGCATCACCTTAAACGTCACGTGTGTATGTCAAACGTAAACGTCACGTGTCATATTAAAACACACACACACACACACATACCAGTTTGATTTAAACAATCTGCATGGTTGAAGCCCTATATCGAGCTGAACACTCGTTTAAGGACTACAGTTCATGCATCACCTTAAACGTCACGTGTGTATGTCAAACGTAAACGTCACGTGTCATATTAAAACACACACACACACATACCAGTTTGATTTAAACAATCTGCATGGTTGAAGCCCTATATCGAGCTGACTACTCGTTTAAGGACTACAGTTCATTTGCAAAGAAGCTCCCCTTTTTCATGTATTACGCAATAAAGTGTCTTGCAGCGTCATCAAAAGATTCAGCATTACGCAAAGTACGTCGACCGTCACGTAAGTACGCCAAGCGTCGCGAACAACGCGGTGTTCGGCAAAACAATGGAAAATAAACGCTTCCGCAGTTAGTAAGTTCATACGATTGTCGTTACAGGACAAAAAATTTAATTTCTAGAGCCAGATTTCACAATAGATCAATTTTTGATGATAATCTAATGTGCAAAGTACGTCGACCGTCACGTTAAACGTCACGTGAGTACGCCAAGCGTCACATTAAACGTCATGTAAGTACGTCAAGCGTCAACTTAAACGTCACGTGTGTACGTCAAACGTAAACACAGCGTCACGTTCAACGTCACGTGTTTATGTCAAACGTAAACGTCACGTTAAAAGTCACGTGTTACATTAAAAAACACACACATACCAGTTTGATTTAAACAATCTGCATGGTTGAAGCCCTATATGGAGCTAAACACTCGTTTAAGGACTACAGCTACCAGTTCATTTGCAAAGAAGCTCCCTTTTTTCATGTATTACGCAATAAAGTGTCTTGCAGCGTCATCAAAATATTCAGCATTACGCAAAGTACGTCGACCGTCACGTGAGTACGCCAAGCGTCACATTAAATGTCATGTAAGTACTTCAAGCGTCACCTTAAACGTCACGTGTGTACGTCAAACGTAAACACAGCGTCACGTTCAACGTCACGTGTTTATGTCAAACGTAAACGTCACGTTAAACGTCACGTGTTACATTAAAAAACACACACATACCAGTTTGATTTAAACAATCTGCATGGTTGAAGCCCTATATCGAGCTAAACACTCGTTTAAGGACTACAGCTACCAGTTCATTTGCAAGGAAGCTCCCTTTTTTCATGTATTACGCAATAAAGTGTCTTGAAGCGTCATCAAAAGATTCAGCATTACGCAAAGTACGTCGACCGTCACGTGAGTACGCCAAGCGTCACGTTAACCGTCATGTATGTACGTCAAGCGTCACCTTAAACGTCACGTGTGTACGTCAAACGTAAACACAGCGTCACGTTAAACGTCACGTGTGTATGTCAAACGTAAACGTCACGTTAAACGTCACGTGTCACATTAAAAAACACACACACCAGTTTGATTTAAACAATCTGCATGGTTGAAGCCCTATATCGTGCTGAACACTCGTTTAAGGACTACAGCTACCAGTTCATTTGCAAAGAGTCAGTTTAAACTCGCGAACAACGCGGTGTTCGACAAAAGAATAGAAAATAAACGCTTCCGCAGTTAGTAAGTTCATACGAGGGTCGTTACAGGACAAAAAGTTTAATTTCTAGCGGCAGATTTCACAATAGATCAATTTTTGAAAGCGAACGAGCAAGATATTTTAAAACATTTTAGTCATTTGAAAATTGCAGGACCTCGAAAATTTAAAACTGCTAATCTTGATATCTACTTAGTAGAAAAGGAACTTGGACGCAAAGGAAATAAAATGTACGTCAAATGGTTAGGCATAAAAGGCAACAGTTGTTTAATTATGAACAAAAATCGACTTTTAAGTGGAGGGGAGGAAGGTTACAAATATGCGCGAGTTATATGCGTCATTTCCGCTGACTTCTATTAGAACCATTTTTGCGACGCAGCAGTTCTAGAAGCTTCCAGAAATTGCTTATCTAAAAAAAAATGTCACGCTCGCATTTTCCTTTGTTTAACTTTATTATAAAATAAGCATTATGTATTAAAATTAATCAATTTTGACTTTATTTCTGAATTGTTAACTTCGTTGTCATATTTTTTATATTATATTTATAATTTTGTTAAAGTAAAAGTTTTTTTTTAAAATAATTTAAAACGAACTATAAAATTCGCGTCATTGGCAGGTGGATGTCAGTCATCATGTGCAGCAGTCAAGACAGTAATCATTTTAGTATGACGTCGAGTAGTGATGATAGCGTGAGTAATGACTTTGAAATGTCCGAATTCGTATTGCCGGGGGCACCTTCCATAGAAACAATTGTTCAATCCTACGAAGATGCTGCCAAACGTGAAGTGCATTACTTACTGCTAACGACATATATGTTGTCAGAATATGAAGTTCGATGTGGCCTTAGTCCTGCGCGGACGTTTTCTCCGACAATCATTTTGGCTAAACATTTTGGGCCTACTAAAATATCTTTTGACGTTTTTGAATGGGGTACCCTCATCAGTATTTTGGAGAAAAGGATGGAAGATTTTTTTCATGAGATGTCGCCTACGTATCCCGATGAAGACGATGATAACACCCCTATAACGTTTCACTGTGGCGATTATTGTACCATCATGCAACTAGTTTATGATGATACCAAATTCCTGGTTTTAAGAAAACACGACGTCGAGTACTATTTGTGCGAAGAAGATGTTCAAGAAATTCTTAAAATCCACGCGCATTTGCTGACGCATCGAGTAAATTTATTAAACAAACTTAGTTTCTGTTCATATTATCACAATATTATTGGTTTTTGTAAACTGCATGGTGAATTATCGTTATCATTATTGTCGGAAATACTTCCAAATGATTTGTTAAATAGTGCATTGAGAGAGTTTATCTACTTTTATAGAATTACCACAATTAATGATTTAAATAAATAATTTTTTTAAAAAGTTTTGTTTTATTTGTTCCCCGAAATTTTAAGTTTCTATAAATATACTGTAAATAATATTTGTTAATCATTTAAGATGCTGTGCCCTACTTAAAGTTTGAAGAAACAATTGAAATCTCTACTATTAAAGCTAATTTCATTTTACGAATAACATGTAATTTTTTTTTAAATTGTTGATTTGTGCATGAAATTTTTTTAAAATCGATCTTTTCTTCATTTAACGTTCATAAACCATTAAGGCTTATTTGACTAGCCAATATGAAAACAATTGCTTAAATTTCAGATATTAAATACATTCTATAACATTTCTTCATATAATATAAGAGTGTAAGAATTTTAATAGTAAAATAAATATTTTAATTTTTTATGCGTGTTAATACTACTGGGAAACCATTACGCGAAAATGAATGGATGTACTGTTGTGGCCAAGGCACGTGGGTTAGAGGTGATCCTCGTGGAAGCAAATATGATGGGTACATGAAATGATTATAATATGATATTGTTTCTTGAAAATATAATTGAATGCAAAAATTACAATTAGTCTTTTAATAACTGATGCTATTGCTGACATTGATATAAGTTTGACCTGGTAATTCAGGAATGCTTGAATCTACGTTTCTATAGAATATGTATTATAAATATATTTGCATAGTTGTTGCTCTGTTGTGTTTTCAAGTGTCACGCTTATTATGGGTAAGAAACATTTTTGTTAATTTTTATTTATTTAATTTCTATGTTAGAAAAAAATAATTGTAACTATTTTATTATAAATAAAGAAATTTTGTCGGTGTTTTTAACGGACGATCAATTTTTCTATCGACTTTTTTTTTAACTTTATTAAGCAATGGTTTTTTAAAATATAAAAATATTAAGTGATTTTAAGTTTTAAAGTAAAGAAATCAAATCTTGTAACACCTTCAATAAGCATTTACAATTAAAATATTGTGTTTCTGTTTTAAATCTTAAATTACACAGAGGACATCTTAAATGCGTAATGATATGACGACAACTTATCTTTTTAAACGGTTTGTAACAGAAATTACAAATTTGTATTTTTACAGATTTCTTTAAACTTAGCAAATTTATTGTTTTTGCACTAAATCTAAAAGAAAAACAAAAAAAGCGCATACAGTGACCGCTTACCTTAAATATATTTTACCTACGGTTTAAAATCTATAAAAGGGAAAAACAAAAAGTGCATTTTTACTAGAATTTAAAACGAGATGGATAAGTAACTAAAACTTTTTTAATTGTGTTTTTATTTTAAATTTTTACCCTTTACAAAATTTTAGCAAATTTTCAAAATACTTTTTTATTTATTTTAAGTTATTTTTCGTCATTTAAAAAATAATTTAAACACCACTCACAAATAAATTTTTTGTCTATTCTTAGTTACTCGACTATTTATTAATCTAGACAAATCTTTGATGCAGCAATAGTTATATTTAATTTTACAATTCTCATCATTTGAGCTTCATAATTATTTAATTTTTGATAATACTGATTTTTAATCAAATTTGTTATTTTTTACACACTAGTTTTCAATTTAAAATTGTTTTACAGACAGATTAGAATACTACATATATAGTAGAGTAAGAGGAGCATTACCCCCGCATCAAAGAGTAAGTAAACAAAACCATTTGCTAATTATTTCTACCAATCTTACTTTGGTGTTGGTAGTTTTAACAATAAATTTAATTTCCAACTAAAATTTCTTAGGCTAACTTTTTTTATGCTAATTTTTGTATTAACATAAGGTTTTAATCATTTTAGATATTTTTTTACTAAATTAAAAATTCTTTGTGTCAATTTTAGTAAATTAAATTTTAATTAAAACTTTTTTTTTTACAGGCTAAATCCATTATAATTATGATGGGTTCTCGTGGAGGCAAACCACCTCCATCAATGATATGCGTAGGGGATGTGGGCCCCTACAGTATATATATGGAGGTACTAGAGAGCGAGATATGGGTTTGGGCATTAAGGTATAAATTTATCTATGATTTTATATTTATATTTTACAAATGTTTTTTTTTTATGTTGCAGATAATGGGCCTATTCTACTTTAATTATGTAAAGTAATTAAAAAAAAAACTTTGAGTTAAATAAAGGAAATGAATGAATATTGTTTCGTTTCAATTATTTTTGAAAGTAACGTTCGACACATGCCTCAAACATTTGACAATTATTTCAGTTAATTAACGTAGAAAATGTTAAAATGTTTAAAATTTAAGTAAATATCTAAAATTGGATTTAAAACTAAAAAAGTACTCGAAAAAATCATTTTAACAGTATCATACAAATAAAAATGTTTATAAAATTAATTTTTGGTTTTAAAATATAAGTGTTAAAAATAAATTTAAAAAGTTAAACAAAAGAAAATTAATTTAAATACAATGAATATGTGAATGAAATAAAGATTATGTATCAAAAATCTTGCTTCCCAAATTTTCCAAATAATTGTGTAAACTAATTAAAATTTTTTTTATTTTTGAGTTAAATAAAGGAAATGGATGAATATTGTTTCGTTTCAATTATTTTTGGAAGTAACGTTCGACACACGTCTCAAACATTTGACATTTATTTCAGTTAATTAACGTAGAAAATGTTAAAATGTTCAAAATTTAAGTAAATATCTAAAATTGGATTTAAAACTAAAAAAGTACTCGAAAAAATCATTTTAACAGTATCATACAAATAAAAATGTTTATAAAATTAATTTTTAGTTTTAAAATATAAGTGTTAAAAATAAATTTAAAAAGTTAAACAAAAGAAAATTAATTTAAATACAATGAATATGTGAATAAAATAAAAAATTTGGATCGAAAATCTTGCTTTCCATATTTGCCAAAATTCCGTAATGACATTAGATAAAAACATATGTAGTCCCATAGTATTCAAGTATAAGGGAAATTTGATGACATATGTCAACAATGTCGTATGTAAACAATGGCAGTCAACAACGTCGTATGTAAACAATGTCAAAAATGGCTACAATTTCATATGTTAACAATGTCATATGTAAACAATGGCAACAAGTCATATGTCAACAATATTAACATTGCCCAGGATCCAAACCCCTGCCACGCCTCTGGACCATATTCGTGTACCGAACGAAATGTACAACGTCTCCGTCACTGGTTTTCTAATGTTGTATTACCATTATAATTATTTTAAATAAATGTTTAAGAAAAATTGGATGTTTTATTAAAACACTATGTGTATTCATCATCAACTTTTATATTACATGTAGATTTAAATTTTCGTTTTACAATTTTTAAAATAAATTTTAAAATTAAAACAAAAATAGATGCCAATATTACACAAGTCATTGCAAAAACATTATCGACTTTATTTTTCATGCTCTCATTTGTTGGAATATCGGACTAAATTTCTTTAATTTCAAATGCTGCAGCCAAATGGGGGCGGCCACAATCGTAAGATCCTTGGTATGTTAAGCTGTATTTCCCTTTCTCGAAATGGCTTTTATACGGCTCATAGGTAGCAGTCACTCTGTTGGGTAGGAATGTTTTAAGAAGAACGCTTGTACCATATGGTGTTTTGGTTATTTTCGCAGCATAAATTGCTTGAGAAACTCCTATTGGTAGCTCCTGCAGCTTTACTATAGGTTTCCGTGCTGTAATGGAGGAAACTTCGTTTAATTTTTCCAAATTCATCTAAAATCAAAAATAAGAATATTTTGTGAGACAAAACACACACAACAATAATTTAAACTTACTTTTTTCTTCTTGGAGCCCTTGCACGCAAAAATCTATCAACGTTTAATGTGAATAGTCAAATGGTACTAAACCGTATGGCTTTTTTCTTTTTATATCTTCAAGGATGTTTATAAAAAAAATTTAGAAATAAAGTCAAAATTGATTAATTTTAATACATAATGCTTATTTTATAATAAAGTTAAACAAAGGAAAATGCGAGCGTGACATTTTTTTTAGATAAGCAATTTCTGGAAGCTTCTAGAACTGCTGCGTCGCAAAAATGGTTCTAATAGAAGTCAGCGGAAATGACGCATATAACTCGCGCATATTTGTAACCTTCCTCCCCTCCACTTAAAAGTCGATTTTTGTTCATAATTAAACAACTGTTGCCTTTTATGCCTAACCATTTGACGTACATTTTATTTCCTTTGCGTCCAAGTTCCTTTTCTACTAAGTAGATATCAAGATTAGCAGTTTTCTGTAATTCTTCCGCGTAGAAGGCTCCTTTGATTTGTGCCTCCATCATATCTTCCAGAAGATACGTTGCAGGATTGGTTATCTTACATTTTGTGATTTTAAATAATTCCGTTGACCAATTGGGTGTATAACCTTTCTTAAAAACGTGTTTGGCGTACAATGGCGCCAACTTTAAATTTTCGAGGTCCTGCAATTTTCAAATGACTAAAATGTTTTAAAATATCTTGCTCGTTCGCTTTCAAAAATTGATCTATTGTGAAATCTGCCGCTAGAAATTAAACTTTTTGTCCTGTAACGACCCTCGTATGAACTTACTAACTGCGGAAGCGTTTATTTTCTATTCTTTTGTCGAACACCGCGTTGTTCGCGAGTTTAAACTGACTCTTTGCAAATGAACTGGTAGCTGTAGTCCTTAAACGAGTGTTTAGCTCGATATAGGGCTTCAACCATGCAGATTGTTTAAATCAAACTGGTATGTGTGTGTTTTTTAATGTAACACGTGACGTTTAACGTGACGTTTACGTTTGACATAAACACGTGACGTTGAACGTGACGCTGTGTTTACGTTTGACGTACACACGTGACGTTTAAGGTGACGCTTGAAGTACTTACATGACATTTAATGTGACGCTTGGCGTACTCACGTGACGGTCGACGTACTTTGCGTAATGCTGAATATTTTGATGACGCTGCAAGACACTTTATTGCGTAATACATGAAAAAAGGGAGCTTCTTTGCAAATGAACTGGTAGCTGTAGTCCTTAAACGAGTGTTTAGCTCCATATAGGGCTTCAACCATGCAGATTGTTTAAATCAAACTGGTATGTGTGTGTTTTTTAATGTAACACGTGACTTTTAACGTGACGTTTACGTTTGACATAAACACGTGACGTTGAACGTGACGCTGTGTTTACGTTTGACGTACACACGTGACGTTTAAGTTGACGCTTGACGTACTTACATGACGTTTAATGTGACGCTTGGCGTACTCACGTGACGTTTAACGTGACGGTCGACGTACTTTGCACATTAGATTATCATCAAAAATTGATCTATTGTGAAATCTGGCTCTAGAAATTAAATTTTTTGTCCTGTAACGACAATCGTATGAACTTACTAACTGCGGAAGCGTTTATTTTCTATTGTTTTGCCGAACACCGCGTTGTTCGCGACGCTTGGCGTACTTACGTGACGGTCGACGTACTTTGCGTAATGCTGAATCTTTTGATGACGCTGCAAGACACTTTATTGCGTAATACATGAAAAAGGGGAGCTTCTTTGCAAATGAACTGTAGTCCTTAAACGAGTAGTCAGCTCGATATAGGGCTTCAACCATGCAGATTGTTTAAATCAAACTGGTATGTGTGTGTGTGTGTTTTAATATGACACGTGACGTTTACGTTTGACATACACACGTGACGTTTAAGGTGATGCATGAACTGTAGTCCTTAAACGAGTGTTCAGCTCGATATAGGGCTTCAACCATGCAGATTGTTTAAATCAAACTGGTATGTGTGTGTGTGTGTGTGTTTTAATATGACACGTGACGTTTACGTTTGACATACACACGTGACGTTTAAGGTGATGCTTGACGTACTCACCTGACGTTTAACGTGACGCTTGGCGTACTCACATGACGGTCGACGCACTTTGCGTAATGCTGAATCTTTTGATGACGCAGCAAGACACTTTATTGCGTGATACATGAAAAAAGAGAGCTTAAATAGTTCTTTTAACCAAGGTTTTTTTTTTTTTTTTTTGTTAAAAAGATATTTTTTCCAAAAGTTTTGCCAGTTCATGCACCCCCCTGTATATATACCTATCTATATTATTTTTGCAGCGGCCAGCGAGCGCGTACGCATCCCGGCCTTGACACTACCTTTAGAGATATGCATCGTCTAAATGCTGAATAAGGAACAAACTATTCATTTTTTTAACTATAGATATGCGCTAGGGTGAAAAAAAATATTTATTTAAACTATAATGACCCAAAGCAAGAGTATCGATAATCCCAGGCAATAAATGTCATCATGAGGACTTAAGCTAATTTTTGTTTGTTTGATTCATGATTTTTAATAAAGATTATTGGGGTTTTTATTGTCATGGTTTCGATGTTTTACCGACGATCGGTACGATAATACATTATTACCGGAAATTGTTTTAAATACAATGAACTACTTGCATTAGTGTTCTTGGTCGTTGGTACTCTTGAGATTTTATTACATACATAAAGTCACACCTTTTTTCTATGGGGGTAGGCAGAGACCACTTCCTTTTACTTTCGCTACGGTTCTTACACACATCTTTTGCTTCCTCTACTTTTATCAGTGCTCTCATACATGCTCGTCGGTTGTTGGTACTCTTGACCTGGCCTTTCCTCAAAACAATGTTGATCTGATCTGTTCTCCGAGGTCGATCGACTTGTGTGTGTGTGTGTGTTTTTAATGTGACACGTTACGTATAACGTGACACGTGACGAGCGTAACGTTGAATCGTTTGATGGGTCACATGCCACATTCGTTAAGGACCTTTTGACTTCTTGATTTGTGACATTCCCTGTACATAAACAAAAATATTCAACATGTGTGTGTGTGTGTGTGTGTTTAATGTGACACATTACGTATAACGTGACACGTGACGTTTTACGTGACGCTTAACGTACTCACGTGACATTTAACGTACTCTCGTGACACTTGACGTACTTTAAGCAACGCTGAATCGTTTGATGGGTCGCATACCAACATTCGTTAAGGTCCTTTTGACTTCCTAATTTACGACATACCTCGTACTTATCCAAACATATTTGATTTCAACATTTTCATTGTCGATAGGTGGCGCTTTATAATCATTTAATTTCCGAAAATACTGATCTTGTATTAGTAACAAATTGACGTGACGTTTCATTTTATTTTTAGTAAACACAACAGGTATAACTATGTAAAATTATCTCTTCTCTGTTTTATTTAATTCTAAAGCATAGACGTTAACTGAAATTTTGTTTAGCTTCTCGAACTTTAAAATTTGATTTAATTTAATCGGAATTTCCAACCCCTTTATATTTAGAACGGCGTATCTTAAGATTAGCGTATGGGAATTTTCATAAAAACAATTTTTCCCATGCCAACATTCGTTAAGGTTCTTTTGACTTCTTAATTTGTGACATACCCTGTACATGTACAACAATATCGCACACATTTAAACTGAGACTATGTGCGTGTGTAATTATTATCTCTGTCGCAATCAATATTACACCTCATTTAAGTATACGATAACAAAGTTATCTGGTAGCGCAGTTCAAGGTTATTTTTATCAAAAATGATGTCACAAATATATATTTGTATATCCAATCTTGCACGATAAAATTAATATGCGAGTTATCTGAATGGTATAGCTAACTGTTTAGTAAGTCAAAGGATTAAGGTTCAAACCCCCGAGAAACCAAGTTTTTTTCAACGCTTACGTCACACCACTTTTCAACGTGCTTACGTAACCCTCTTAATCGAGTCGATGGGGACAATGTAAACAATGATGTTATATGTCAACAATGGCAACATGCCGTATGTCAACAATGCCGTATGTAAACAATGGCAACAATGTCACATGTCAACAATGTCACATGTCAACAATGTCACATGTCAACAATGTCATATGTCAACAATGTCATATGTCAACAATGTCATATGTCAACAATGTCATATGTCAACAATGTCATTTCCCCACTCCTTCACCTGTCACTTCCCCCCCACTCCTCCCCACTCCACCACTGCCCCCACTCCACCACTCCTACCCCCACCACTTCCCCCACTCCACCACTCTGACCCCCACTCCTACCCCCACTCCACCACTTCTACCCCCACTCCACCACTCCTACCCCCTCCACTTCCCCCACTCCTACCCCCACTCCTCCCCCCACTCCAAGTGGGCTTGAATTCCTGTTGTTTAACTACTAAGTACTGATACAGCGCTGTCGAGATGTTGACTCTGACGTGTTCGTGTGCCTGGTGGATTTTAAAAAAGCCTTTGACAAAGTGCGACATGACAAACTTATGGAGATACTCAAAACAACTGGTATTGATGACAAAGATATCCGCTTGATAGGTAATTTATATTGGCACCAGTCTGCCAAAGTCAGAATTAACGGTCACCTGACGGAAGATGTTGAAGTAAAGAAAGGTGTGAGACAGGGATGTATATTATCTCCACTCCTTTTTAATTGGTACTCTGAAGAGTTATTTGGGCAGGCCCTAGGAGACACGGATTTGGGAGTTGACATAACTGGACAAATTCTCAACAACATAAGATACGCGGATGACACTGTAATACTCGCGCAGTCCATCGATGATCTACAGAGACTTATTAATAGGGTAACTAAAACTTGCAAAGTATTTGGTTTAAAAATAAACACGGCAAAAACCAAATACATGCTTATAAGCAAAAAAATTCATAATCAAGTTGCTAGTGTCTACGTCAACGGAACACGATTAGACAGAGTCTCAAGTGCGAGTTACCTTGGTTGCAGGATAAACGAGGACTGGGATACATTAGTTTAAATCAAAATACGTATTGAGTGTGCCCGGGCAACATTTATTTGCATGAAAAAACTTTTTACCAGTCACGGTCTATCGATTGCCCTGCAAATGTGGATGATTAGAGCATATGTCTTTCCAGTTCTTTTGTACGGAGTCGAGAGCTGGACACTAACAGAAGCCACGCTCAAACGTCTACAAGCTTTCGAGATGTGGTTGTACAGGAGAATGCTAATAATAAGTTGGGTGGAAAAAATCACAAACGAGGAGGTGCTTAGAAGAATGCATAAAGATACAGAAGTGGTCAATATTGTAAAACAACGAAAACTTGAATATTTCGGACATATCATAAGACACCCAGAAAAATATGACATTCTACATCTTAAAATACAGGGTAAGATTAATAGTAAGAGACGCCCCGGCAGACGAAGAACTTCCTGGCTCAAAAATTTCAGACAGTGGTTTGGTCTCACCACTATACAACTTTTCCGAGCGGCTACCAACAAAATAATGATTGCAAACATGATAGCCAGAATGATCACCAACGATCGTTAAACAGTCATGGCACCTAGAAGAAGAAGATTTATTATGTTTAAGGTGTGTGTAGTAAAAATTCTTTTTCTTTTATTTCACAATGGACATTGCTAAGACAGGTAAGACATTATATTTCCACACTCGTGATTGAATATACATTGCAATTTACCTATAAAGATAATTATGCAATTTGAAAATTATGCTCCTATTCAATAACGAAAAACCATATAACCTCCAAATTACCCTAAGGATTTGTTTCATCAATTCTTCTAGTCTTTAAATGTTGCAAAATATGTTTGCGTTTTGGGTGATACATAATTTTTTTTAGACACAACACTCCGAATCACAAGGAGGAAATTTTTTGAAGAGTAAGTTAAGTTTCCTAAAAAAACCGCTAATACCACTTGCTGAAATTTATTCTTACTTCCGCTTATATTAATAATGAAGAAGATGTGGAGATTGGATTTTTGATAATAAGAATTTCCCGTCTTTCCGACAAAATTTCGGAAAGGTGGGACAAATGTCACAGAAAACTGAAAGATTTTTTCAATAAATACTCTAGTTGGCTTGATTCAGTAACTTGGATTTTAGTATTTCAGTTATCCAGCCTACTTGTCAACGCTCAGGATGCCCTGAAAAAAGTTTTGAATATGAGTAAACAAAAAAAAGAAAAGTCAGCGAATTATTAAAGCTATGTAGACTGCGAAAAGTTGACTTCTGCTGCACAGCACGCGCTTTATGTTTCTGGTAAGCATGGTGCTTTCAAAGTTGTAAAAGAGGCATCTACCTCTCAACAGCCATCTTCTTCCACAAGAAAGTCGACCTATACCAACATTCGACGTTTTTCCCATGAAGAAGCTTTGGCTCTCTATTTCGACTGCAATTTAACAAAGTTTCCTAAATGATTTAAAATACATCTAATAGCACTTTTACGTCACTCCAAGCCGATAATTAAATTTATTGTATTATTTTTTCCGTATTCTGGGACTTCAAACGTTAAATGTAGGAAAGTTGTGGATTTTAGCAAATAAATTTGATTTTTGTCCGCTGTGCGCTCGCCAATCGTGTCAAAAAATAAATTAGATTTTTTTTATTATTTTTTCCGTAATTTGGGACCCCATAGGTTAAATATGGACAAGTTTCAGAATTTTGTTTTCTTTTACTGGAAAGAATGCGTAATCGAAAGGGTTAATTGAATACTAGAACCTTTATTAGCAGATATGCAAAGGCATGGTAATACAACTCAAGCAAGTTGCAATATATTTTTTAATTGGTGTTTTTCATTAAAAATTTAAAATTTTTGTTCATTTTCTTGTTTTGAAATTTAATATTTATTATTTGCTATATTTTTTTTTATTGCTCAATCATTTTACACAGACGTTGTTTACAGGTTTAAATAAATTAAATATTTTCCAATATATAAAAAAATCTTAAATTCTTTGAGCAGTTCAGCTTTTCATCAAAATATTTTAATTATTTTTAAAAAATAAAAATATTTCACGTGGAAGTTTGAACATTTTTATTGGGTTTAAAAGCAGAAACATTAAAATTATTTTTTGCCTGTAAATAACTTTTTCCTTGTTATAAATCAAATTAAAAGACTAATTTTGATAAAGGACGAAAACCTTATCATTGAATATAAAAAAAGAAAATAAAAAAGTAGCATAATTTTACCAAAAATTAAAAAAAAATGTTTACAGCAGAATATTTCTATAAATAAATAAATTGTTGGTCACTTATTTAAAATAAAAAAACAGTGACTCATTTTTCTTGTACAGGGTAAACTAAAATGTAATTAAAAATTATTTTGGTTAGATTTTGTAAATTTTTAACGGTGTTATTTAGATTTATTTGCTTCGTCGACTTTACTGAGGCATTTGACAGAGTCCGCCTGAAAGACGTCATAAAAATCCTAAATGAAAAAGAAGCCTTCACCAACATAGTTAGAACGGTATACAACCTTAACACTACTAACAGAACGCAAATCAAAATAAATTCGTGATACAGAATTAACAACATAAAAAACGAAAAAAATTCAATAAATAAAAAATATTATTTTTAAAATTTAAACATAATTTATTCTAATATTTTGGATATGGAAAAAAAATCAGTAAGAAAAACCATATACTTAATAATTTAGAAAGAACTTGATTTAACCTTTTACAAAAAGTAAAAAGAGTTTCATTTAGACATAGCTGCATCCCCAACAATTTTAACATTGTGTAATTGTATTCAGCTACAAACAAGAATTCGTATATATATGTATATATATATATATATATATATATATATATATATATATATATATATATATATATATATTTATGCAAAATTTATAGAAAACTATAATATATTTATAGTAAACTATAAACATTTTTTGACAGCGTGAACAGATGTAAAAAGTGTAACAGTGAAAAACAACTACTCCTCTGGCTATATTCCGCGACAGGCATTGAATCAAATCTGATACATAATCGTGTATAATACCCTAGCCAATAATTTAAAACTTATCCTTAACATCCAAAGTAGCCAAGCGTTTTAATAATAAATACCTACATTAAAATTAAATGCAAACTACCTACACAAGAAAAAATGGCGTTACAGCGAAATAAAAATAAGTTTTTGGTTTAGTCTTAAGCTTTTAAAAACAAATAGTTTTTTTAAAGTTGGTTCAAAACTATTTGCAGAACACAACAAACAAAAAAATCTAAAAATCAGTGTTTTGGAATCGTAACAGTTTAATGATAGCAACAATAAATAAAATAAAATATTTAAGGTTTAATAAAAACACATTAGGACTTTACTTAATTTATTATTATTGTAATATTGATTTTTTTTGTTGGTGTAAGATTTTCCTGGAGTTTTAGGTAATCTTGTAATAAAAATGTAATAAATTATTTTAAGCTTAAGATTTTTAACACTTTTAAAAATAATAAAGAGATCCAAACGATTTTAATTTTACCAAATCTTGTTTTATTATAATTAGTCAATTATATTTTAATTTTTTCAACAGGTATATTTTTTGGTAAAATTATTTAAAATTGATTTTTTTTAAGTTTCCTGAATTTATTGAAATTCACACGATTACGTCCGCCTATGGTAGAGCCCTGCGCTCAGATTTTTCAGGGAAACTGTCGGTACCAACACGTGCTATGTGGGGCTGGGCACGTATTAATATCCCCTACACAAAATCTATTCATGTACTGTGGTGTCTTTACTATAGGAGTAAGCGAAATTTGTCGTTTAAAATTAAAATGTTGTGAAATAATGTTACTAATTTACATTCCTTTGCGTGCTTAACATTATTTTGAATTAAAACTAGTAAAAGAGATGTGATGCATTAAATTGTAAAAGATATATAAATAAAATAAACAATTAAAAAAATAGTTATTTTTTTAACTAAAGATAAATTATATTTAGAAAGAAATTTGACAAAATATGATATAATCCTAAAATTTAGGGTAGATAATAACGATGGTAGAATTATAAAGAATTAAATCATCCCATCACAATGTCCGGAAATACCCTTGAACCAAGTGCCTCCATCTCGATTTTGGGAGTCACGGTGTCCAATAATATTTCTTGGCATGACCATGTTGCTAACATCGCAAAGTCGGCAAGCCAGAGGCTAGGTTTTCTGTGGAAAGCCAGAAAGTTTTTTACTCCTGATCAACTGTTGACGACGTACAAGGCTCAAATCCGACCTCTACTGGAGTATTGCTCGCATATTTGGGGTTCAGCACCAATGCATTCTCTTCGTCTTCTAGATTCCATTCAGAAAAGAGCCATTCGCTTGATAAACAGCTTAACTCTCACAGATACCATTCACCCTCTAGAACAAGGAAGAAGAGTTGCAGACCAGTCATTGCTCTACAGATATTTACATGGCAAATGCTCCAGAGAAATAAAAACTTTTGTACCACCATTGGCCACATTCGGCCAAAGAACTCGGCACGCTGATCAGTCTCACACATTTACTCTCAAGCTTGACACTACAAGGACCAATCTTCATCAAGAATCCTTATTTTACAGGGCTGCTACGGAATGGAATAAGCTTCCAAAATCAGTTTTTCCAGAGAACTATGACCTGCAACTTTTTAAAAAGCGTGTCCACAATCATCTCCTTTCTATAATTCCTTCCACTTCTAATAGTCGCAGTGCGGGCCGTCCGCGGCCCGCACGATGGGTCTACCCTTTTTACGACTATTTTCATAAAAAAAAAACTTGCACCAAAAATTACCGGTATTTTCAGGAGTTTAAAAAATTGATTCCAGAACACAATTAAGATATTTTTATAACTGCTAAAATACTTTACTGTTATTCTTTATTGGTAAGGTCTTAGTTTAAAATATAGACTTAATTAAATAGTTAAACCCCACAGTCAACGGTTTTGATTTAAGGTCAAGTATGAATTGTTATTGTTATTACTAGCGATTGTAGTTTTTACAGTATTAATAGTTTGCCCACGGTGGATTAGCACAAAAACTAATTATTACTACACTTTAACCCGAATAAATTCTAAAAAAGAAAATCTAGAATGTTTCAACAGAATTTCCTTAGAATTTCCTTGCCTCAGCCAATCTGAGGCTGGGTTAGTGCACTTTGGGCGCCAATCCATTTAACCCCAAAACGGATAAAAGATCAAAACAAAACCTTAAAACTAAACAATAGAGAATGGCCGGACACCAGGGAAATAAATTATATGGAGAGAGTGAGAGGGTACATCTAATTACTCACAACAAAATGATGCATGCACTTTATTTCACTTGCTACGGTACTTACTCATTTTTTGCTTCCTCTACTTTCTTCAGTGCTTTCATACATGCTCATCGGTCGTTGGTACTCTTGACCTGGTCTTTCTTCAAAACAATGTTGATTCGATCGAGATATGTTCGCCGAGGTCGACTTCTACTGACTTGTCCATTCACACTTGCCCTATCTAGACACGCAGTAGCGTGTACAGTCAAGTTCAAGCTAACAGAATGGCGAGCGGTACCATGTGTAATATTACACGAACCATTTGGAGCCACTTTTGACCCCCTCATTACTCAAAAACTATTCCACATAAACATGTAATTTTTGGCTTATATATAAAAACTTGCGAGTTACATATGTGCTTCAAATTTTATAAATACAGCTCAACCAGTTATTTAGATATTAACGTCTAAAAATCGTCATTTTTATTACTGACTGACCTATGGATCACAACTCTAACCCATTTCTAGATGACCTAGAAAGTTCAAATTTGGCATCCTGATGGGTATTTGGGTAAATACAAAGAAATAAATCAAAAACTAGCAAATGTTCATCATTTAATTATAATTTTTTAATTAATTGATTCCATTAAGTAGGTATGGTTCAGGCAATAGTTTAAATTAAAAGTAAATAATATTTTTGGTAAAAAAAATTACAATATAATTTTAGCATAATTTAATTTACGAACTAAAACGAGTTAAGACCAAATTAAATATTATTATATTAATATTATTATTATAAATATTAAGTATATTCATAGGGAACAATTACCTATTTGCTTAGCATATACTATTACTATCCACAAATCACAAGCCCTTAGCCTTGACAGCGCAATTCTCGACAAAGGCTCCTCTATATATAAGGGCAGGCTTACGTTGGACTTTCTAGAGTTAAAACCTTAGATGGAGTACATTTTAACAATTTAGATCCAAGTCAAATCAAGGCACAGTAGAGCTCTATTGTAGAGTACAACCGCCTGTTCACGTTGTACTGCCCCGACTTGGTCAAATTAAGTATAAACAGAAAACGCGTAAAAAAAATTCCGGATACTGAATGGAAAATTCACTCAAACATTTCAAAGGAACAAGAAAATATAAAAAATAACACAAAAAAACAATTGTACCCCGCAAACGTAGGAAAATACAGTGGGATAACAAAAACTTTTTTATTAATAATTTTATTATGAATAAGTACCTACTATAAATATAATATAATATAATATAAATATAATAATTTCTGCACAAAAAGTATTGATGATATCCCATCAAAAACATAAATGTGAAATAAGAGCCAAGTTAAATATTATGATATATGCCTTGGTTGTTGACTTTAACGGCAAAAGAAGTGAGATCTAAATGGGTGGCAAGTTTAATGGTCAGTCCTGAAATTTATTTATAACAACATAAAATATTTTATAACAACTTAAAATATCATTTCTTCTACAAACTTTGGATAATATATTAAAGCCTAAAGTCTGACTTGGCTAGTTTGAATATGCGAATTAATATTAAGTACCTACCAAAACAGTCATGAAAAAGCTCTGAGTTGGAGTTGATTTTTGTCAAACATTACAAGAAAGGACAGCCCTCAATCCCAATTTTTTAACATGTATCCGTTTTATCAATGAAGTCTCATTTACGCGACAAAATTTTTTTAATTCACATAAAGCATACTAATTAATAATAATAATAAATAACTTTATTATTACTTTATACCAGCATCGGTTATTACTTCATAATTTTGAAATCAAAATATTCCGAAAACGGTACACTGTATCGAGTTTTACCAGGAGTAACTATTTGGTGTAAAATTAAATGAAGTTTAAATTTATCTAAAATGTTTATTAATAAATCTAACCTTAAAAAAGTTATGTTCAATATTACTTGGTACGAACCGTGCAACGAGCGCCCTCTATGTGAGTCAGATATAAAAAGAAATTCATGGGATGTATCAAATTTCTAAAATACATTCGTATAAAATTTCATTACAATGTTTTCAGTAGTTTCGGCAGAATCGTAATAAATGTGTATACATTTTTTTTCCTTAACGCCCTCGTATCCTGAATACGGATGGCGTTACGAAAAATTTTTACTAAGCAAACCCCAATTATTTTTCAGTTTTCTACCCACTTTTTTTTTTAAACACCCTGTAGACTATAAATTTTTTTTATTTTATAACTTTATAAACAAATTATTTATCTTCTTTTGTCGAGTACAAATGTTACCCTATCATTTTCAGTTAATACATTACTTTTTATGTTGTTTGGAGCTTTTATAAAAAAATTCAACTATCTGTCACTTCAAAAACCTCATATTTTTTCTTTCTTTCTTTTATCTCCAAGCAAAGTTATATATACTTCTTCCAAATGACAGTGTTGGACCCCAGGGAGTCAGTGTATGTCCTACGTATTCTTTAGGGAGGACTAATAACAGTCAGTGTTTATTAGCATTTTCCTTTTTAAATTGAAAAATAAAATTGTTTAAATTAACATAAACATTTTCTTATGAAAAGAATATATTTTTTAAGTAAAAATGATCATGGCAGCCCTTAGAGACTTTAGTGGTAGGAAACGTCGGATACAGTCGTAAATTTTTTTCATAAAAGTTGTTTTTAAAGCAACATAATTAGGCAAAAAAGGGGCTGAAAAAATAAGTACAAAAATTAGGTCGAATGAACGTCTGCAAATAAAAGTTATTTATGCTCGTTACGTGATTAATTAGCAAAAAAATATTAAAGCAGAGTATGATAACGCGAAGGAAAAAAATTAAATGAGGTTTTTTTTTATATCGCATGCAATATTTATGAACAATTTCTAATTTATGCGATACTGCAACACCGAGCCTCCTCAAATGCAATTCTCTTCAGCTAGTTTAACGAGTTTCAATTAGCTAAATTTACCGACGTTGGCAGAAAAATAGCTCTTTTGTAAATTTTCCGAAAACACCCGAAATCATCGAAAGGTGCAAGCAAAAATGAAATAATTGTTAAACAATTGATTCGTAGGCAGGCAAAGTGCGCATGTGCGACCGAGCCCACCCGAACCCGCAAAGTTTATTCAAATGCAATTCGCGACAGCTATTGTTTAACAATTGTTTCATTTTTGCATGCACCTTTCGATGATCTGACCACGTAGCAGCTTAGTTTGGATTGGGAGCATTTTTTCGTGTGGTTCATTCATCTAAAAAAACTTTATTACAGACGATGTTCGTGTTTAAAAATCAAGAACATGAAAATTCACTTTTTCAATGTTTTCGGATATTTACAAGGGAGCTGGTTTATCTGCCGATTCAGTAAATAGAGCTAATTAAAATTCGTTAAACTAGCTATTGCAAATTGCATTTGAATAAACTTTGCGGGCTAGGGTGGGCTCGGTTACTTCTACTCCAACTCCTAAAATAAATTTAGATTAAAATTTTGATTCCTTTGTTAGAAATTTAATGTGGCCAAGCACTCCTTCTTCATTATCTAAGATTTAATTAATTCTGGTTTTAAATAATATTTTGTAAATTTCTATAAATATTATGATTTAATAAATGAAATGAAGTGTGCTCTTATGCATCTTTTGTTTATGATTTAAATTTAATATGTTCTGGTTTTTGACAATACTCTGTAAACATTTCATTAAATTATACTTAGAAAATTGTAACAAGTAGTTTTACCGTTTAAGTTTTTGCATAGATCCAAGATTTTTGTATTTTAACCTTGAATAAAATACACGGCACTCAAATTTAGATAAACATTTGCGTTTCCTCATAAGATAAAAAAAATTCAACAATTTTTCTTGACTCACTCTAATCCAGAGCAGCTGACAGGCTAAAATAAAAATAAGCTGTACTAAAACATTTTTTTAGTTACACAAATTGGCGTCCAACGTTAACATTTTTTTTTAAATACTTAACGCTACAATTCGTTAAATTGTTATATATTTTTTTTGTTATTTACACGCATGATCTATGCATTTTTAAACAGTACTTTTGGAGACTTGGTTTGAAGTGAACTTTGATTTTTTGGGGAGCATATTACATACATACATACATCTGGCAACGCCTTGGCATTTCTTTAAAACATTGTTGATCTGATCGAGATATATTCGCCAAGGTTGACCTCTACCGACTTGTCCATTTACATTTTGTTTCGTCAATTTTCCTTTATCCATCCTTTCTACGTGTCCAAACCATCTACGAATTCCTATGTCTATCTTTGTAACTACATCATCTTTTACAACACATTATTCCCTTATCTCTTTTCTTCACTTAATCCAACCAAGTCACACCAGCTATACTTTTTAGACTATTTATCTCCGCAGCATTAATCCTATTGTTATGCTTCTTCTGCCAAACCCAGAATTCACTACCATACATAAATTTAGAAACCAACTCTTCCCTATGCACAGCCAGATGTGCCTTTTTGACACTTTCTGGCTGTTCATAAAGTTATGCAGTTCCCCATTTATTTGTTTTCCAGCCAACACCCTTTGCTCAATGTCACTGTCATTCTTTTCATCTCTCGTAAACTTTGAACCCAAGTATACAAACTCATTTACTTGTTCCACTTTTTGTCCCTTACTCAGAATTTCACAGTTTGTCATGCTTTCTTTTCTATTAAAAACCATTTCTTTCGTTTTGCTTACATTTAATTTTATTCCTTTGATTTTCAGGCCGTCCTGCTACAAACCTTTACCCTTGTAAAGCAGCACGATAACGGCCTTGCACCAGTCGTTTGGTACGCTACCACTTCTCCAACAAAGGTTAAATAGGCGGTACAGCAGACTAGTTACCACGCTTTGTCTAGCATTCAGCATTTTAACTGTTATCCTATCGTACCCAGCATTTTTACCCAATTTAATACTGTTTAACGCTTCCACAATTTCTGTCGTACTTGTTTTACTTTTATTGCAACTTTTACTCATGCCTGTACTTGTGCATCCTCTTTTTCAAATAAACTAAACTAAAAAACTAAAAGTATTCCTTCCATCTCTTTAAAATGCCTTTTTTTACCACGCTACCATCTTGGTTTCTGATTTTTTTTGGTTGCGAGGTGGTATTTTTACCTCTGGCTGTTCTTATGGACTTCCAGAAGAGTTTAATATTGTTTTGGAAATCATTAAATAACCTTTTATTAAATTTATCTTTATCACTTTCCTTCTTTCTTGCCACAACCTCTTTTGCCACACCTTTTAACCTTTTATACTTATTCCTTTTACGTCCTCAAGCATTGCCTTTTGCGTTCTATGATTGGCTTTTGTAGTCAGCCAATCCAGCCAGGCATTTTTCTTCTCTGACACTGCTTTTTAAGCCTCTACGCACATTTGCTGTAACTTGCATACTTTCCTTTTTTTACTTACACCACACACTTAAATAGCAATATCCGCGATTCCTTCCTTAAATGGCTTCCACAATTCTTCAACCTCACATGCTTCATCTAAACTGTCAAATTTCCTGATTAATTTAACGAACTCCTCTTTTATACTTTTTTTTACAAATTCTCAACTTTTATACGCTTTAGTATACTATTTGATTCCTGCACACCATGCCGCCACCGCTTAAAGAGACCTCTTATTCGGCTCATTACTAAGAGGTGGTCTGTGTCAATACCTGCACCGCGGTATGCCCGAGTGTCCATTACTTTCTTTTTTAATCTTTCATCCACAATAATTACGAAATTACTTCTCTGGTATTCTTCTTGTCTTGTGTACAAGTGGGTCCTTTTATGATTAAACATTGTTTTTGTTACTACAAGATTCCACTTATACTTTAAGTAAAATTTCTCTGTTTTTATTTACTCTGCCGTTACCGTTCATTCCCAGAACACTGTCATATCCATCATGCTTTACTTCTACCCAACTATTAAAATCACCCAACATTACATTTTTTTTATTCTGGTTACACTTATTCAGAATATCTGTCATACTATCCCAAAACTCCTGCCTCTCTTTTTGGGCTTTTAAAGATTGGTTCCACTGCGCATATTATTATTACATAAATCTACAAAATATCTTACTTAATATTTATATATATATATATATATATATATATATATATATATATATATATATATATATATATATATATATATGTGCAGTGGAACCAATCTTTAAAAGCCTAAAAAGAGAGGCAGGAGTTTTGGGATAGTATGACAGATATTCTGAATAAGTGTAACTAGAATAAAAGAATTGTAATGTTGGGTGAAACATTAAAATTATTTTTTGCCTGTAAATAACTTTTTCCTTGTTATAAATCAAATTAAGACTAATTTTGATAAAGGACGAAAACCTTATCATTGAATATAAAAAAAGAAAATAAAAAAGTAGCATAATTTCACCAAAAATTAAAAAAAAAATGTTTACAGCAGAATATTTCTATAAATGATAATTAAAAAATATTTGATGCGATTTAAATCGTAAAAAAAGTTTTCCGGATTTTTGGTCACTTATTTAAAATAAAAAAACAGTGACTCATTTTTCTTGTACAGGGTAAACTAAAATGTAATTAAAAATTATTTTGGTTAGATTTTGTAAATTTTTAACGGTCTTATTTATATTCATTTGCTTCGTCGACTTTACTGAGGCATTTGACAGAGTTCGCCTGAAAGACGTCATAAAAATCCTAAAGGAAAAAGAAGCCTCCACCAACATAGTTACAACCTTAACACTACTAACAGAACGCAAATCAAAGTTGGAAAGAATATTACATCTAGCATACCCACTCCAGAAGGAATTAGACAAAGAGATAGCCTTAGTCCATTTTTATTTAACCTCTTAATGGACAAGATCATAAAAAAAGTAACATCCATAAATTCGGCATACAGAATTAACAACATAAAAACGAAAAAAATTCAATAAATAAAAAATCTAATTTTTAAAATTTAAACATAATTTATTCTAATATTTTGGATATGGAAAAAAATTCAGTAAGAAAAACCATATACTTAATAATTTAGAAAGAACTTGATTCAACCTTTTACAAAAAGTAAAAGAGTTTCATTTAAACAGCTGCATCCCCGACAATTTTAACATTGTGTAATTGTATTCAGCTACAAACAAGAATTCGTATATATATATATATATATATATATATATATATATATTTTTTTTTTTTTCTTCTTTTTTTTTTCTTAGTGTATCTTCATTTTTATCTTATACTGAGCTGTGCTAAGTCCGGCTTAAGAATTGCTCAGTAGAAATTGTCCTTCCTGGCGTTACGTGATTAATGAGGAAAAAAATTTTAAAACAGAGTATGATAAAACAAATTAAATTAAGATTTTTTTTAATATTGCAAGCAAAATTTATGAACAATATCTAAATTATGCGATACTCCAACTCGTTAAATAAATTAAGATTAAAATTTTGATTTTTTATTATATTTAAAAAGAAAATATGGTTTTTTGTTAAATATATTTAATATTTTTAAAATCACCGACCCTTTAAAATAAACTAAAAAGTCTATCAAATAATTAATCATTATAAAACACTTTGGTACGTCTTTGCTTTTTGTAATAAAAAAAATACAGTTATGTTTATAAAGAAAACAGGAGAGCAAATGTTCCTTGTGAAATGAAATGATGCTCGACTCTATTAGGTTTACATAATAGAAAAGAAAAACAAACGACAAAAGCTTTGGGGAGTTGTTGTTTCCGTAGTAAAGTGCGCCATTGAAAATAATTTTCGAGTTTAGCTGAAAAAATTATGTATAAAAAATGTTAAATATATATTACTTATCCTGATTAAATTACTTCTTAATATAACAAAAATATTTTTATTGTTCTAAACAACTTTACTCAATTATTTTAGTGTTAAACCTATTTATTAAATAAATAAACACTTTATTAGTATATTTATATATATATATATATATATATATATATATATATATATATATATATATATATATATATATATATCTATATATATAATAATAATAATAATATATATTATAAAAATTGACTCGGTTGGATAAAGTAAAGAATAGTGAGATAAGAGAACGCTGTGGTGTAAAAGAAGATGTGGTTACAAAAATGGATAAAGGAATGCTTAGATGGTTTAGACACGTAGAAAGGATGGATGAAGGAAGATTGACGAAACAAATTTATAATGCGAGTGTGAATGGACAAGTCGGTAGAGGTCGATCTCGGCAAACATATTTCGATCAAATCAACATTGTTTTGAAGAAAGGCCAGGTCAAGAGTACCGACAACCGACGAGCATGTATAAGAGCACTGATGAAAATAGAGGAAGAAATATATGTGTGTAGGAACTGTAGCAGTGGTATCTGCCTACCTCTACGGGAAAAAGGCGTGAGTATATGAATGTATGTATAATTTTGTTTACTTATTTATATAAATTGTATTAAAAAGTTATAGGTAAATGTGCATATAAATTTAAACTCTTAGCTTGATTAACGTAAAATTTATAATAAAATAACCATGAATTTTTTTTATGACTTTTTAGCTAAAATGATTTTTTACCTTGATCATCACCGCTGACCTAAATAAATTTGATTTATTAAACATAAGCAAACTAATAAATTAATGGTGTCACTGTGCTATATAATCATTAAAAATGAAGTTATGCTACCTACTAGGCACAAATGGATGGAGGGAAATCGTTATCCATTTCAATTTTTTTATTTTGCAACATGCAGCGTTTTACATATTGTTTTTTATACAAAATACTCTATGTAACTTTCTTTGGTATTACAGTTTTTTGATTTTTTCTTTTAAATTAAACCAATATTCGTTTAGGCAGCGTGTAAATATTTAAATTTAAAGTGATTGCATGTTATATGTGTAGTTAACGGGCCGCTTGGGCCGTATTTCAATGTTAAACCACCGACAATTACATTTGAAACATGGTCCCAGATTAACGCTGACTTAAATTACTCCGCAAAAACTCAGTTTAATTAAATAATTTTTTATTTTGATGACCTTTCATCGTGTACTTGGTTTAAACGTTGACCCTTTTAAATAAATAAATAGCCAATAAATGTATACAATATTGTAAATTTCATCTATGCATATAATATGCTTTGTCCTGAATGACTGACTGCCGGATCAACGCACAGCCTAAACTGCTGATCCTAAAGACCTGAAACTTGAAGGGTGTGTTCTTTGTATGGCTTAAGCATCCGATAAGAAATGATTTTCCGAAATTCTGCTCCTAAGTGGGTGAAAAACGGGGGCAAAGTTTGTATTGGACAACGGAATTCCTTTGTCCAATCTACTTTAAATTTAACAGAATTAATGAAAAACGTGTTTCGTATTTTATTAAAACTCATCGTCTAACGGGTCCTATTTTCGACTTCTACGAAGACAAAGTTGCGGGCAAATATACAGTAGGGACTCGTTGATCCGGACTCCCACTGTTATTGTTAGATAATTGTCCCGAGCATCCATCAGCAAATAAACTTGTCTCTGAAGACAGCAACATTTTTGCAATGTTCCTGCCGCCTAACACCACGGCGTGTATACAACCAATGGATCAGAACGTTATAAAAAAATGTGAAGTTAAATTACCGCAAATCACTTTTAGTTAACATTAAAATCGATATCTTAAAAGAAAACAATTTTTTATTTGGCCAATTGCTGGGCCGATGTTAAGGCATTTCTAATTAACAAATCTTGGAAGAATTTGCACCCTGGATTTTTCACTGGTAATGACGAACCAGAAGATGATATTCCTTTAGTCCAGCTTTTTAATAAGTTAAGGGGATCCAATGATCCTCAAATAAGTGAGGCAGAAGCTCAAGAATGGGCTTCTGGTGGTGCCAAAAGCAAGTTACAAAGATATGAAGTGTTAATAAATAAGGAGATTGTGCGAGCGGCAATGTGTGACGACGATGAGAAAGATGAGGACAAAAGCGTTGAAGTTCTCGCCTCCGAAAAAGTTCGTAATTCAGAGGCAGTAGAAGCTTTAAAATTTGCTTTAAAATGGGTTGAAGATAACGAATTTGATAGTCAAGAAGTTATGTTTCTCCGAAGACTTAGAGACCAAGCTTCCGAAATAAACTGCGAAAATTATAAACAGGAGAGTATAACAGACTTTTTCTAAAAGAATTAACTAATGTTTTATTTTAACTTACTGTTTTTCTTACATGGTTGTAATTTAAACATGTACATTTTTGTCTTTGTTTGTCTTTATGCTTCAATTTAAAAATTAATAAATGAAATTCAGGTTAAACATGTGTTTTATTACCTTTAAATATAGCATACTATAATCCGGACGCCTCGATAATCCGCAAAGGGTCCTGTTTTTGCCTCTCCGAATTAACAAGGCCCTACTGTATAAAATGCATCTACGTTGGATACAAAATTTTGCATGGTATATTTTGGAAAGTTTTGGATTAAACTAAATAACCAACAGTCCAACAAGGATTACCGATAAAAATTCTAACTTGATAGATTTCATCATAATATCCGAAGAGAGAAAATTTTTAAACAGTGGTGGCTCCCATTGATATGATATATATATATATATATGTGTATATATATATATATATATATATATATATATATATATATATATATATATATATATATATATATATATATGAGAATTATAACTGCTGTATTTACCTACATATTTTTAATGTATAGGTATAAGTGCGTCGATTATATATCAGGAAACAAAATACTGGCTGTATGCCTACGACAGGCATTAAATTACATCTGATATAAAATAATAATATACTACCCCATCACAGAAAGCAAGATATACAGTTGCTTGTTAAATAAGAGAAAGGGCTATTGGATTTATTTGTTCAAAGAAACCACCTGTATACTAGTTTCGGAGTGATTGCTCCTCATCGGTACAAGGCAGGTTATCTCGAGCAATTGAAGCAATCACTCCGAAACCGGTATACAGGTGGTGGCTCACTTTTTTTTGAAACACCATGTATAAGGAGTGACTTCCGAATTTTCAATTGCCTCCTAAACCTATAATTAACAGATGGGGTACGTGTATCAAGTCATATTAGCGTTATCTAAAGAGGAGTTGCAGGCGATGGTTAATGAAATGCATAATGCCCTGAAAATCAAAGGGATGTAAATAAATATGAGCAAAACGAAAGTAATAATTTTTGAAAGAGAAGAAAGCATGACTCTGGAGTTTTGATTAACGAAGAAAGAGTGAATGAATTTATGTACTTGGGTTCAAAGATTACTAGAGATGGAATGTATGACAGTGACATTGAGCGAAGGGTGTTGGCAGAAAAATAAATGAATGGGGAACTGCATAGCTTTATAAATAGCCAAAAAGTGTCAAAAAAAGGACGTCTGGCGGTGCATAGAGGTGTGTTGGTTCTACACTTATGTATGGTAGTGAATGTTGGGTTTGACAGAAAAATCATGAAAATAGGATTAATACTGCAGAGATGAGTAGTCTGGGAAGTATAGCCGAAGTGACTCGGTTAGATAAAGTAAATAATAGTGAGATAAGAGAACGCTATGGTGTAAAAGATAATAAAAGATAGATAAAGGAATGCTTAGATGATTTGAACACGTAGAAAGGATGGATAAAGGAAGATTGACGAAACAAATTTATAAGGCAAGTGTGAATGGACAAGTCGGTAGAGGTCGACCTCGGAGAACATATCTCGATCAGATCAACATTGTTTTAAAGAAAGGCCAGGTCAAGAGTACCAATAATCGACGAGCATATATAAGAGCACTGATGAAAGTAGAGGAAGCAAAAGATGTGTGTAAGAGCCGAAGCAAGTGAAATTAAGTGGTCTCTGCCTACCCCTATGGGAAAAAGGCGTGACTTTATGCATGTATGTATGGGTCATGCACTTGTACGTCTAAGCTGAAAAGGACTGTAAACAAAACCTGAGACAACAATCAGGTTACTCTTTGGGTTACAGGTCATAAGAGAGTTAAACGCAACGAAGAAGCAGACTGCCTTGCCAAACAATGGAGCAAATACACAATTTTCCGGCCCAGAACCTTTCTGTGGACTCTCCAAAGCCCATTTGAAAAAAAAGGTTCGACGCTGGGAAATAGATGAAATGAAATCTCACTGGCATAAAGTGCCATGACAAAGACAAGCAAAAAAGCTAGTAAGCCTTTCGCCAAGGAAAGCTAAACAGCTTCTTGATTTGGACAATAAAGACTTAAAACTGGTGACCGTACTCCTTACTGGACACTGCCCTTTGATGTATCACCTAAAAAATGTGGGCAAAACAGGAGGTGACAAATGCCGCTACTGCAAAAACTTCGCTAAAACTGCAGATTTGCAGATTTGCTTTGCGATTGCCCAGCACTTTTCTGCAAGAGGCTCAAGTTTTTGAATGGGGCCTTTCTAAAGCCCTTTGATGTAAGAAACTTAACTCCCAAAAAAATGATAAATTTTGTACAAAGTCTCGGAATTTCGGGCCTCGAATAGATTAAGGGTTATGCATAAAAGGTCAAAGTGCTTGAGGGGCAGCATAGCCTTTACGACCCCCCCTACAATCTAGTACTTGTAAACACTTTAAAACAATTAAACATTCACAATAAAATATCATTTTATAATTTTGATATAACACATAATTTTGTAAAAAATTATTGGTACATTATGAAATAAAACATGTTATTACACTACAGCGCTGCCGAGTGAGCATCGGCAGAACTCAGTTTGGATTTCGATCAGGATTGGTAACGCGTAAAGCGCTCTTTGGAGTTCAAGTACTGATACAGCGCTGCCGAGACGTTGACTCTGACGTATTCCTGTGCCGGGTGGATTTTGAAAAAGCCTTTGACAAAGTGCGACATGACAAACTTTTGGAGATACTCAAAACAACTGGTATTGATGACAAAGACATCCGCTTGATAGGTTATTTATATTGGCACCGGTCTTCCAAAGTCAGAATTAACGGTCACCTGACAGAAGATGTTGTAGTAAAGAAAGGTGTGAGATAGAGATGTATATTGTTTCCACTCCTTTTTAATTTATACTCTGAAGAGTTATTTGGGCAGGCCCTAGGAGACATGGATTTGGGAGTTGTGATAAATGGACAAATTCTCAACAACATAAGATACGCGGATGACACTATAATACTCGCGCAGTCCATCGATGATCTACACAGACTTATTAATAGGGTAACTAAAACTTGCGAAATATTTGGTTTAAAAATAAATAGGGCAAAAACCAAATAGATAATAATAAGCAAAAAAGTTCATAATCAAGTTGCTAGTGTCTACGTCAACGAAACACAATTAGAGGGAGTCTCAAGTGCGAGTTACCTTGGTTGCATGATAAACGAGGACTGGGATCCATCAGTTGAAATCAAAATACGTATTGAGTGTGCCCGAGCAAAATTTATTCGCATGAAAAAACTTTTTTCCAGTCACGATCTATTGATTGCCCTGCGAATGAGGATGATTAGAGCATATGTTTTTTCAGTTCTTTTGTATGGAGTCGAGAGCTGGACACTAACAGAGGCCACACTCAAAAGTCTACAAGCTTTTGAGATGTGGTTGTACAGGAGGATGCTAAGAGTAACTTGGGTGGAAAAGATCACAAACGAGGAGGTGCTTGGAAGAATGCATAAAGATACAGAAGTGGTTAATATTGTAAAACAACGAAAACTTGAATATTTCGGACATATCATGAGACATTTAGAAAAGTATGACGTTCTAAATATTATAATACAGGGTAAGATTAATAGTAAGAGGCGCCCTGGCAGACGAAGAACTTCCTGGCTCAAAAATCTTAGACAGTGGTTGTGTCTTACCACTATACAGCTTTTCCGAGCGGCTACCAACAAAATAATGATTGCAAATATGATAGCAAGAATGATCGCCAACGATCGTTAAACATCAATAGCACCTAGAAGAAGAAGAAAAAGAATATAGTACTCGTTCGTATAAAACATCTCGTAAGGTAATAAGTCACCTATCTGTCCTATAACATAACATATTATTGTGACGAAATTAAATTTATTTTAATTTTAAAAAAATTCTCTCTAAGAGTTCAATACCATTTTCCATGCAATTTAACCAACTTTTACAATCGATAAGATTTATCGTTCATTTATTTAAATGCTTCGGTCGTAATTAAAATTGCTTTTATTCTTTAATTTGCTGATTTTTTTGTTTAAAGAACCTCACGTATCCTGTACGGAAAAAATTTCATCCCTTTTTTCTGACCGGAAATATATATGTTTTCGCATGCTCCGAAATACTCCAGGAATTTTAATTTAACACAATGGACAACGTATTCGGGGATAAAATTGAAAATTCTTTTCCGATATGTCAATTTAAAACGGTAATATCCATCTGCTTGTTTAAGCATGTTTAATCAAAATGTGTGTAATTGAAATTTTCGCCTTATACAGTACGTATTCAATTGCTTAGCTAAATGACGTTTTTTTTTAAATACCTCACGCGTATATTTGGTTTAAGGCAAATAAGTACGATCATGCTAAAAAACTAATATACCAAAAAAAATTTACAATAACGGCAGTTTAATTGACACTTTGTTTAAAAAACGACTTAATAAAATTTAACTATTTTTTAATAAGAAAAAATTTATGGTATTTTTTAACCCGACGTTGGAAACTATGCATTTATATTACTAGTAAGTTAATAAAAAATAAGGTGACAAATTTATAATTACAAATTGTTGTAACTAACCTGAATTATTTTTAAAAACCTTTACTGATGTTTATAGATCATTATATGAGTTTTTAAAATTATTTTAATTGTTATAAAATTTATTATTAAGGTTTAAAAAATTAAATAAATAATAATTTAACATAAATTACCCATTTCGGCTTTTTAAATATTTTTTGAAGCTTTAATATAAAAAGAGTTTGTTAAATTTTTTTTTCTTTTTATTACAAATTAACACATTAAAATGATTTATGGATATTAATTGTAATAATAAATTAACTATTTTCTAAAACGATAAAAGTTAACTGTCATCGTCGCGCGAGAGATTTTAAGTAAATTAAGCAACGTGCTACTTGGGTAGCTATACCTTAACAAGAAATAGATAACTTGATTATATTCATACAAAAATTATGTTAAGCTGCTTTAAATAATTGAAGATGACATCATACTGTTTAATTAATTTTATTTTGGGATAACAAATTTAAATTAACCGCCTATATTAGAATTATATGGAAAACGTCTACAATTTGTTCTAACCATAAAATGTTTGGGAATGACATTTGATCATGTATTGAACTGGAACATGCATACAAAAAAACTTATTTCATCATGTCAAAATGGTTTTAATCTTCTGAAGATTCTATCAAATAGAAAATGAGGATCAGATCAAAGAACCTTACATTTACTATACAAACATATAATACGATCTAAACTTGATTATGGTGCAATTGCATATGGCTCCGCTAAAACACATATCCTAAAAAATCTTGACTTTGTCGATAATAAGGCTCTAATGATCATAATAGGAGCCTATAGTACAACACCAGTTGAAATTTTATACGTAAAAATAGAAGAACCATCGTTGGCCAGAAGAAGACAATACTTAACACTCTTTTATGCTGCATCCTTACTGCCTAAACAACAAAATAACGTTCACAATAATAATATTTGAATCAAATTTTACGAAAAAGAAAACAAAGTAATCATCCCTTTTATTGCCGAGTAGAATGGGAGTTAACAAATCTCCAGATTCAATTTCGGCCCATTTTTTCTCTTATAAAAACCTTTCAGCCTTGGTTCATTAATCGGCCCTCTGTCAACACCGACCTTAAATCTTACAATAAGACTGAAACCCCATCATTTATATTAAAACAAATCATTTTATCCACTATAGCCAAATATCCCAACTACCCAAAAGTATACACAAATGCCTCCAAAACATTATATGGTACTAGAGCTGCTGTGGTTACACCAGCTGGAACTCAACAATATAAGCTTTCAGAAATATCAAGTATTTTTACGGGAGACATGTATGCTATTCTTAAAGCTCTTACTTTAATTAACACTACAAAATTCCCTAAAGCACTTATTATAACTGACTCTCTAATCTCACTTATAAAAATTAAAAAATTATATACCCGACACACAATAGTTCTACTTATAAAAAATGAGTTATATCATCTTCAATTAAAAAAAGTGACATCAAATTTCAATGGACACCTTTCCATGTAGGACTTGAAGGAAACGAATTAGCCGACAAATATGCCAAAGAAGCAGTGAATAATGACAGTGTAACTAACATTAATTTAGCTGTGGTTTATGACGTAAAATAAAATATAAAATTTAAAGTGAAAAGTGCGTGGCAAAACCAGTGGCTAAAAAGTAAAACAAAATAACGACAAATAAAAGACAATATACTGCCGTGGTCAAGAAATGAAGAAGAACGAACTGATTAAGTACTGTTATCAAGACTAAGAATCGGACATACAAAATTACCTAATGAGTATCTAATAACAAAATCGGAAAAACCATTTTGTCAACTTTGCAGCTGTGACCTGTCTATAAAACAAATATTAATTGGCTTTCTGTTGGAAATTAGTACTTCCGAGTGTAAAATTCCTCTCTGAAAAATTCCTTAATTTTTAACACTACATGGCCCTGACGCCGACAAAAAGTCTGCCACGTCGTTTTCGTTCTCTAAAGAGTACTCTGCTAGCGGTTTCTCTACTGGCAAATTATGCCCGAGCTCAGCCGTAGAGGGTAGAAGAAAGAAATATAAAAGTGAGCCGCGCCACCGACTTAGACGGTTCAAGCCGGAAACCCCTAGGACTTATAGGCACTAGCAGAGCCACACGATAAACAACTAAGATTATGGTGAACCAAATAAATAAAATTATAGCTAAAATATATTGAATATTTTACTCACACAATAAATCGAAGTACACTGTTCAATAATAAAATTATAACACATATAGTCAAAAATTAACAGCTGTGGTAAAATTTTCTTGCTAAAACAAACCAAAAATTTAAAATTTACAGCTTTATAAAATAACCATAACAGAAGTAAGAGTAACAGACTTTACCAAGTTACAGACAAAGGTAAAACATATATAAATTAACTCATTAATAACACTAATTCAAACGTTTACATAAGGCTGATAATTTTCTCGTTTTAACTATTTACATAAAGATTTTCATTGCCAAAACAATCGAGTTTATTTAAAAATATTTTTACAATGGTTGTCCTTTAAAATATCAACATTGTAGGATATTTACAAATAAGTAGGAAGAAAATATATTTTTACTTGGACATAAAGAATTATTGAGAAGGTTATTTTAATTCAAGTTTAGTTTTGGCATATTATCTAATGCAATAAATAGTTTCCAACAATGTACTATATTAATAAACTAAAACAAAACTTAATAGTGGTGTCAAAATAAGTCACGGCGTTATATATTTAAAAATAAATCACTTATAACCTTTGGGTATACGAATTCACAAAGTACTATATTGATAAACTAAAACAAAACTTACTCGTGGTGTCAAAATGAGACACGGCGTTATATATTTAAAAATAAATCACTGATAACCTTTGGGTATACGAATTCATATGTACTTCTGTGGCCTACTCCTGGGGCCGGATTGATTATTGGGCGGCACCAGCTAATTAACAATGGCTTCCCTCAAATAGATCCCACTTGCGGGTATTTAACTCGACACCAAAATATCAACAACGAAGGTAAGATAGAATGGTCAAGTTAAAAATTAAGTGGTTATTCTTCAAAATCCAATTAAGATGGCCCAAATACAGCCAGATATGAAAGAAATCCCATAGAGGTTCTGCACACGTGCTAATAACACACCGTCCTAAAAAACTTTCACCAACACCCCGACTTCGAAGACTATCCCCAAACGACTGACACTCCTAGGCCGGAAATCAAGAAATGACACGGAATAAACGTCAACCCACAATCTTCTCAAGTCCGTGCTCCACAATCGCCTCGTCCGCGCTGTTAGCCAGCCCCGTCCACACAGAAATGCAAACCAAACAATCGAATCCTACCCCTACAAGGTATGCAACACTATCTACAACGAATGATATATTTGAGTTACAACACAGCACGGTATGCAACAAGGAATACGAAACTATCAGAGAACTGTGGAAGGAAAAAAAAATAGGTACGTGACAAGTCATCTAAAAACACGTGCATTCATTATCACTGCAGAATATTCTGAAACTGTCACGCGCAATGTTAAAAAACAGCTATACGATCACGTAAAAAAAAAGGTTACGATTTTTTGACCAATAAAAACGCTGAATTCAGCGCGAGAACCGAAGCCACGTTTTACCGGGCTTCCGGCCTCGCTGCTTTTTTCGCATTTCATCAGTCGACAGAGGAACATCTAACAGCGTTCAGAGCACCACTTTAAAACACCACATAGTAAAATGCATATCAATATGATCAGATAAAATAAATTAAATTCAAAGCTCACAACCAATAAAATTATTCTGAAGATACAGGATTCTTGAAACTGTAAGCTCCATGTATTAAATTACACAATATATTCTCGATGACAAGTGTGTTGTTTTATTTACTGTGATAACAAAATTCACGGCGATAAAAGACAATAAACCCATCAGCCTATAGTAGGTAAAAAACCCATCGAGCCAGCTTGACTGAATTATCGAAGGATTACACCATCTACGTCGCGGAAGACGTCGTCAATAGCGAGAGTGAGTCGAAGTATCAGAGGTTCCGGTGACGCTGCCTACACATCAGCTCATTTCAACAGCTTTACACTTTAAAGCCACTGCTAGCTACTTGCCGTCGTCACCTGGCGTCAATTTTCAAAATATTAATTTGAAAGAAAACAAGAAACTCTTTTTAAACCTGAAAGACATCTTGGGTCAGGACTGAAAGGTTGACAGCATTAAAAAATTTCTTATAGAAACAAAATTATTACATTTGATATAAAACGAATAATATCTAACCTATATGTAATGTAATTTAAATATATATATGTATATATATATATATATATATATATATAAAGATATATATATATATATATATATATATATATATATATTGACATGTGCCTATTTTTTTTTCCTTTCTACAGTTACATTATTAATTGGATCACTAATGGTTTTGTATTTCTCAGGTCCTCGTAAATAGTTTCGCTTACCGTATTTTGTTGTAAATTGAATTTATCACTCGTTGTAAATAGTGTTGCATACCTAGTAGTGTTAGGATTTAAATATTAATGGCTGTGACATTTTTGTTAATTGGAGTGGGAGTCTTTGTTATTAGATTTCGCCTTGATTTTTGGCCTCGATTGTCGTGTGTTGTCAGCTATATTATTGTTTGGTTTGCTTTTCGGTGTGGATGGGCTGGCTATCAACACGGACGAGCGCGATTATGAGTTGGGAACATAGATTTGCAAAGGTTGGCTGACGCGTGTCCTGTGTCATTTTTCTGATATCCAGCCTGGGAGTGAGGAGTTGATAAGAGTCGCTTGGTGTTAGTCTTGGGAGTCGGTAGTGAGGATTTGAGTATCGTCGTGTGATATTAACAAGTGTGCAAAACCTCTACGGTTTTATCTTCATATCTGGCTGTATTTGGGGCCATCTTAATTGGATTTAAAAAAAAAATCATTTGATTTTTAACTTGACCATTCTATCTTACCTTCGTTGTTGATATTTTTGGTGTCGAGTTAAAATAACCACATGTGGGATTTATTTGAGGGAAGCCATTGTTGATTAGCACGTGCTGTTCCATAACCATCATCCATATCGACGATAAATTTCAGTGTTATAAAGACTTGCTTGGTGTTTTTAGCAGAAATTATTATGATAATACTACTTGGTGTTTCTGTTTCTTGGATCATCGATGTAACAGTGACGTCTCAATGAAGTTTTCAATTGGTTACATAGTATTGAGTTTAATTTTATTAACTTATCAGTTATTATGTGCTTAATCTAAGTGTTTTCAATAGTTTAAAAATAACAAATTATTTTCATTAAATTTGTACCTGCTCCAAGTTGAATCTGAACGTATACATTACTGAATATACATTATGTAATTATTGTGATGGTTTCAAATTAATATTTTTGTTGCAAGTTCATTTATTTTGTATTTTTTTTTAATCTTTTGCTATCAAGAATTGTTGTTTATTTGCAGTGGGTTTGGGTTTGGTTGATGAAAAATTGAGTCCAGATTTTTGCAATAACTGAATTTATTAACTTACAATCAAAAAAATTAGCATGTGACGACAAACTTTTAAAAGAAAAATACAGTTTTTAATTTTACTGAAAAATGACATACATTTTATTCAATACAATGACACTTGTCATATTATAAACAAGACTAACGCCAAACAATAGTATGAAGTGAGGATAGGGTCAAGGTTGGGTTGGGTTGGATGAGCTGTCAGTTGATCAATTTTCAACAAGAATTCTATCTAAAACCAATTATTTTTGAAATTTTAAATATTGTGAACATTTTTTTTTTTTTTTTAATTCTCTTTTGTACATCATTAGGTTTTTATTATTGTCTGAAAGATTGTTATAATTAATTTAAATATTATTTTAAGAAAAGTGTATTAAATTTGTTTAATCCACCTTACAAAAATACAGAATTTGTTGTAAAAAAAAAATCAGAACATTATTTTTACTTAATTAATATATTGCAGGAATTGTAAATATAGTTTTATTTATCTAGTTTACCATAATTGTTTGTTGTTTATCGTGTGGCTCTGCTAGTGCCTACAAGACCTAGGGGTTTCCGGCTTGTACCGTCTTAAGTCGGTGGCGCGGCTCACTTTTAGATTATTTTCTTGTACCCTCTACGGCTGAGCTCGGGCATAATTTGCCAGTAGAGAGACCGCTAGCAGAGTACTCTTTAGAGAACTAAAAGACGTGGCAATATATATATATATATATATATACAAATATTTTAATAAGCTGTGGTAAGAATAAACTCATTGTAACGTTTTACTTGAAAACACTTATAAATATTACTGTACACTTTATGTATACAAGTAATGCACTGATCAAACAGATACTGACTGACTTTCACGATCAATGGTCGAATATTTATATGACGACGCTACTGTCTGGATAATTCAAGAGAATTCGATTGGTTATTATAAAACAATCATGATTTGACGCGCCTAGAAATTTCTCAATTGGCTGTGACGTTATCGTAGCTTATTCCAGTGGCGTATCGCGAAATTGTTACAGTAATAAAAGTTTTTTTTATCATATTACTTGCAAAATTTTAAAATAATGTTCATTTCCAAGTTAGAATAAAATATCCTTAAATTAATAATTTTTAAGTGATTTGCATATTGTTTTTTATTCGGTATAATTATTTAAAACATTACATAAAAAATAACAAAAAATATTTCCAACAAAGTTGGGGTAGAACATTATAAATGTATTTAATGCACCAAAAATTTTTAAAACAAAAATAAAATTTAAATTCATAATTATTATTTTTCTTAATAATGCCTTAATAGGTAAGGGTAATTGGCACTGTGAATTTAAGATTATAATTATATCTTAATCAAAAAGTCGATATCTTGTAGAAATTTTAGTAATTTGTAAAGTCAGTTTTTGCGGATAAAATATTTTTAAGTGATCCTGTTGTATTATTGTATAAAAATAACGTTAAAAATAAGAGATTTTCAATGTGAACCCTTACCTTACAAATGCAAACCCCAAAGGTTTAAGTCTATTGATTTACTTATTTATGAATTCGAAAATTTTGATTTCAATCGCCCCAGGATTTAAGTATGTAAATATTTTTACCACTTCACTTTTTCAGACAAATCACAAAGTTTTATTTTTTTCTAATCGTATTCACCCTGGAAATGCAAATTTTATTGGTACGGAAAAGAGTCTTTTCCTTTTTAAGAGCAGTGAACATCAATCGATTTTCACTTTCGAGAAATGTCATTTTTATATCAGGGGATGGATGGTGAAAAAGAACAAGGAAATATATGTATCGTATTGCTCGTATTGTTATTTAAACTTTTCAGAGGGCATCAAGTTTGTTTTTAATTTTAATGTAATTTTGTCAATCTGTAAAGACGTACATCAGTGTTTGAGTTCTTGTTTTTTTTAAAAAAGGTATCCAAATATTTAAAATATATTGACGATAAAATTTGTAAAAGTAAAGAGGTTGATCCGGTTCTGTTGAGATAGCATAAAAAAATATTTTTTTAGTCCAAAAATTTAATAAAATTATTGTTATTATTGCTTTTGGCCATTTTGGATTTCCAAAAGTAAAATAAAACAAAATGAAAATTAACCTATGAATAAATGAAGCGATTTAATAGAAAGTGAATAGTAAAAGAGACTTCCAAGAATTTAATAATTTAAGGGATAAAAAAAAGTAATTTTTTTTTTAAAATAATGTGTTCTCTGTTAACCACAAGCTAACATAAAATTTAGGTTACACGTTGACTTTTGACACAGTTTGTTTCTTTTTCACGTCGCTAAGTTTTCTGTATTAACATACAGTTAATTATTTTTTTAAATTTACTTTTTTGTAGTAAATTTAATAATAATTTCTGATACGATGGTACACTGGTGGATCAGGGTACCAGGGATGCTACGGGGAAAGTGCGTTTGGAGCATCCTGCAACCACAGGGAAAGCATACCCTTGGAGAAATACGTTTCGGTCTTCCAGGCTGAGGTCTATGCCATACTCAGGGGCGCCACGCACCTAACATAAAACAGAGTGACCAACAGTGAGATTGATATTTTCACTGACAGCCGCGCGGCCATTGAGGCCCTCGTGAGTAACACCACAACATCATCGGTGGGACTGTATGCAAGCCCTCACTGAGTTAGCGGCGGTAAACAAAGTCACCCTTACATGGGTTCCTAGGCACACAGGGATAAATTGCACCGAGATAGCCGATGAACTGGCAAGAAATGAGACCCAGGTGGAACCAAGAAGCCAGTTGGTCGGATTGCCAATTGTCGAAGCGAAACATTTATGAAAATTAATCTCTGAACAAGTACATATTGCTCAGTGAAATGCAAATACTGGCTGCAGAACATCAAGACCGCTACTGAAAAAACCTCTCCAGAAGAGGGCTGACGTACTCTGGGTGATGGACCGTAGTAAACTAAGCAGCACGCTTGGCCTGCTCACAGGAAACATCGCACTAGGGGCGCACCTCTTCAAATTTAAGCTGGCGGCCGAGAAAAACTGTCGACTATGCGGAGAAGAGAAAGGGAGCAGTATACACATTCAGGTAGTCACAGAGGATCAAAAAATCTAGGTAGCCTAGGTGCCGATACCAATGGCCCAACCGCAAGATTGTAATGTAATGTAATGCATTAATAATTTAAAATAATTTTGTTTGAATGAGAGAGTAAAAGTTACATTAGTTATAAAATTTTTGTTTGGTTATTTATGTGTTTTGGGATGTCCATTTTCTTTAGTCCCATGTTTAAAAAGTTTATAATAATAAACAAGTTGATATTTATTTAAAAATTTTTTTTTTAAATGAAACCGAGTACTGAGATTAAGTCTATGCTCTTAAGTCATTAACATATTTTTATATTCATTAATAAATCATGATAAACAATTAAAAATTAAATTAAAAAGATTTATTTAGAAAAAAAAACAATTAGCGCTCAACAAATATATTTTAAAATTTTTTTTGAAACAATTTTAATTTTACGAGTCCATTTCATATTTTATTTTTTTTTTCATGCAGCCAAAATTTTAAATCGTAACAATATACAACGTGCTACTAAAACGCCGCGTAACGGTAAGTACACGAACCTTATTGTATAGGTTTATACAAAAATAGGTCAAAATGACGTCAATCCAATTTTCGCAGCGACGAAGTCCAAAGATTTACTGAACCGTTTGCAATATTTTGTGGCACGAGGCAAGTTCACGTCTGTAAATCAGACGCCACTTTACACAAAACGCCACCTTAACCGCGATTTTAACATGGATGAATGCCGGCAAAGAATAATCCAAATCTTTAAAAACATAAGCTGTTCGAAGCATGACTAAAAGAGGACAGCATGAGGTGTAAGTCATTCCTGTATACCTTAAACAGGACCAAATTACGCACTAGCTGTAAGACAATGACTGGACGAACGATTTTTAAAACATTAGATTGACAAAAGGGGTTTTATGGAATAGCCGGCAAAATTTTTAGATCTACCACCACTTGACTTTTTTCTGTGGGGCTATTTAAAAATATTGTTTAACAAAACACCTCCAGAAGACATTGAAAAACTAAAGCTTAGAATAACCAAAGTACTAGCGAAACTTTGCAAAAAGATAAAATTTGGAAAATAGGCCCACAAAATATTGGAGCACACTTTAAATAGTTGTTGTAAATGCATTTAAGGAGCCTTTTGTAATTAATTTCATTATAGTTTCTGATGTTATTTCGCTGTTTTATGTTATCTGCAAAATAAATCATACATACATACATACATAAAGTCACGCCTTTTTCCCATAGGGGTAGGCAGAGACCACTTCCTTCCACCTACTAAGGTTCGTACACACATTTTTTGCTTCCTCCACTTTCATCAGTGCTCTCATACATGCTTTTCGGTTGTTGGTACTTTTGACCTGGCCTTTCTTCAAAACAATGTTGAACTGATCAAGATATGTTCTCCGAGGTCGACCTCTACCGATTTGCCCATTAACACTTGCCTTATAAATCTTCTTTTATCCATCCTTTCTACGTGTCCAAACCATCTAAGCATTCCTTTATCTATCTTTGTGACCACATCTTCTTTTACACCACAGCGTTTTCTTATCTCACTATTCTTAACTTTATCCAACCGAGTCACTCCGGCTATACTTCTCCGCAGCATTAATCCTATTTTCATGCTTCTTCTGCCAAACCCAACATTCACTACCATACATAAGTGTAGGAACCAACACACCTCTATGCACCGCCAAACGTGCGTTTTTTGGCACTTTCTGGCTGTTCACAAAGCTATGCAATGGGGCATTGCATCTGCTTTTCCTGCCAACACCCTACGCTTAATGTCACTGTCATACTTTCCATCTCTCGTAAATTTTGAACCCAAGTACACAAATTCATTAACTTGTTCCACTCTTTCTCCCTCAATCGAAACCCCACAGTTTGTCATGCTTTCTTCTCTTTCAAAAACCATTACTTTCGTTTTGCTCACATTTATTTTCATCCCTTTGATTTTCAGGGAATCATGCATAACATTAACCATCGCCTGCAATTTCTCTTCAGATAACGCTAATATGACTTGATCATCGGCGTAAAGAAGGCATTTGACGATCAAATCATTCATTTTTAATCCATACGCACTCTTTTTCAGATCTTTTAAACAATTGTCTATGTATAAGTTAAACAGCCATGGCGAAGCCACACATCCCTTTCTCACACCTTTTTCGATGTTAAACCAGTCCGTGCAAGCTCCGTTTATCCTGACACAAGCAGTGGAATCCTCGTAAAGTGATTTCAGTGCTCGTATTAAACTACCACTCACCCCATACATAGACAATGTAGACCACAATTCACTCCTCACCACTCTGTCATAGGCCTTTTTCAAGTCTATAAAAGCGCAATAGACCTTCTGACTTCTAGCCAAGAATTTTTCGACTATACCTCGTAAGGAAAAGACCTGATCCATACATCTCCTTCCTCTTCTAAATCCTGCTTGCACATCCCATTTCATCTCAGTTTCATTCGTTATTCTTTTGATCAATATCTTTGCATAAATAAATCAATAGAATAAATTGTTGTTTGTATGGCTGATTTGCATTGATTTTCATTTGATATTTTACATTTTAAAAAAGGAGTGAGGGTTGTTAAAGGGATGTCACTTGGAAATAGCAGAATAACATTTTTAAAACTTTTCCTTGATATAAAATTCGACGTGTTTTTGTTTTTCTTACATTTGCGCAATATCAAGTTATTTGGACTGGCTGTTTTTAAAATAAAAGCACCGTAGATAAATCGTTAAGAGAGCAGTTAGATTTTACCTGTTTAAAAATGCTTGCACACAATTTAAAAATGACAGTCTTTGCTAGAATATTTTTATGGTTTAATAAATAATATTATTACCTGATCATATTATAAAAAAACATTTTAGTTCACAAATGTTTTCTTAAATAAAATTATATTTGAAAATAAGTTTTCTTACAGGTTTATACTGTATTCTTTCTTTGCAAACATCATCCATATCCTGTAGGTTTTCATTTTCCTTCGAAAGGGTCACGTGCTGCCAGCATGACGATCCCTTGACATATATCTGCTGCAAATAACATGAACACTTACGCTTTTTTGTACCATAAAATAGAAGAATATGTACACCTTCTCTACGAAATGCTTTTTTTCTACCTTTTTTTAGACTAACGTTAATATAAAGAAAAAACTATTCCAAAAACAAAAATGTTTTCTTACTTAAAAAAAAAGTAAATTACTTGAGTTTGTAAGAACAATTTTATTATTCTAATATTTATAAAATATCTTAATTATAGTATATCTTGTTTGCTTGGTTGTTTAAGGCTGAACAGGGCGTGGTCTGCTGTACTGCCCTTTTAACCTTTGCTGAAGAAGCGTACCAGGAGAGTATCGTTTCGCTTAACAAAAATAAAAAATGTTTGCAACAAGATTGCAAAAACTAATGGGGTATTAGCTTACTCAGCATAGTCGACAAACCTTCGACTTCCTTCATTCATTTGTTTGCCTGCCAACACCCTTTGCTCAATGTCTCTCTCATACTTTCCATCTTTCGTAAATATTGAACCCAAGTATACAAACTTATTTACTTGTTTTATTTTTTCTCCCATAATCAAAACCTCACAGTTTGTCATGCTTTCTTCTCTTTTAAATACCATTTCTTTTGTTTTGCCTACATTTATTTTCATTTCTTTAATTTTCAGTGCATCATGCATAACATTAACCATCGCCTGGAACTCTTTTTCAAATGACGCTAATGTGACTTGATCATCGGCGTAAAGAAGGTATTTGACGATCAAATCATTCATTTTTAATCCATTTCAAATCCTTTAAACAATAGTCTATGTATAAGTCTAACAGCCATGGCGAAGCCACACATATATGCCTCACATATTTTTCGATGTTAAACCAGTCCGTGTAAGCTCCGTTTATCCTGACACAAGCAGTGGAATCCTCGTAAAGTTATTTCAGTGCTCGTATTAAACTACCTTTCACCCCATACATAGACAATATTGACCACAATTCAGTTCTCACCACTCTGTCATAGGCTTTTTTTAAATCTATAAGAGCGCACTAGACCTTCAAGTAGTAGTAATAGTAACAGATAGTAGTAACAAAAGTAGAACTTACAGATAATTGCAAAAAACAATCTTTATCATTTTATGATTGAAGCAAGAAATTAAGCTTTGAGATGTACAAAATTCACGTCTTATATCTGTTTGGCTGCCATTTTATTTAGCATGCCAATGGCTATTCGTACGTGGTTTGTCCTTTCATGTTTAATTTAAAAAAATTTGTCATTTACTTCAAACCCAAATCAACACTAACATATTTTCTTTAGTGTATAAACTAATTAAATTTAAAACAACTAGCTTTTGCCCGTGACTTCGTTCGCGTAGAAGTCGAAAATGGTTCTTAGAGGATTTTTAATTGGTTTTTTATGGTATTAATTTTGTTATAACATTTAAATTATTATGTTAAAATGAGATGAGTAGTCTGAGAAGTATAGCCGGAGTGACTCGGTTGGATAAAGTTAAGAATAGTGAGATAAGAAAACGCTGATTGACGAAACAAACTTATAAGGCGAGTGTGAATGGGCAAATCGGTAGAGGTCGACCTCGGAGAACATATCTCGATCAGATCAACATTGTTTTGAAGAAAGGCCAGGTCAACCGAAGAGCATGTATGAGAGCACTGATGAAAGTAGAGGAAGCAAGAGATGTGTGTACGAACCGTAGCAAGTGGAAGGAAGTAGTCTCTGCCTACCCCTATGGGAAATAGGCGTGACTTTATGTATGCATGTATGTATTTTAAAATGTTTAAATACTTATAAAATATAACACTATTTATTATGATGTAAGGATTTAAAGGTTAAATAAACATGAAAATAAAATAAAATTTTGTTATATTTTATGAACACGAAACTCGGCCTTTGATCTGGTGAAAGTGACATTATATTTTAACAGCGAAATCGAAATACTGCACCTACCGCAGTATTTCTTTGTAAACAATATTTTTTGTTTTTCCTTCAGGTGCTAGAATCACCAGGCTACTCTGTGCGCTTACTATGGAGCATGCCACATAAAACTGGCCGTGGGTGAAGCAGCTTTCTCTCAAGTCTACTACCGCTACCTTAAGATTTTAACCTTGAGTTTTGTTTATGTTTATGGCGAAGCAGACTTTGATGGAAAACTGCACTTTTTTGTAATTAAAAATAAAAGTTGATAGTGTTAGGGTAATCCTAGGAATAAATACATACTCTCCTCCAGAACAACCTGTCAGTATAGTTGCCTCAATAACATTGCGATGCAATATTTTCACTTGCAATCTAGTGCCATTGCATAATTTTGGTGGATTTATATTGCGCAGCAACATAATTGGCGCGCAACTCTTAATTTTAATATGTGAGTTGGGAGACCGGTAGGCTTTAGTGTATTCAGGAACTCGACCGGATAATAAGTGGCATTATCGATGTTTATCACTGACTCGACGGATTTATATTAATAATCGACCACTTTGAATGATCTCAAAAGTATTTCATTTATGACTGAGGCTTGTTCGTTTTTTGGTGTTGGGATGGTACGCTTGCATAAACATTTTGCAGGTTTATCGTAAATATTATTAACGTTTGGATAAATTTTAGCTATAAGCTCTTCTACAGTGGAAACATTTGTACCCAATTCTGTAGCGAAAATTTTATTAGTATCCTGTTCCGGGAAATCACCATTACCTATTTTAATCAACAGGTCTGAGAACTCTCCGGATATAACATCTTCCATAAGAGAAACTCTTATTTTTTTTGGAATGCTTAGTTTTGTCATTAAAGGCCACAAATAAGACCGCTTCACGCACGATTAAATTTCGTCTGCTCGCTTTCCTCTGAGCACTATTGGTAAAGTCTGCCGAAAATCGCCTGCTAACAATACAGTTACTTCTCCCATTTGACAATTATTATTCTTAATATCTTGTAAAGATCTATTTAGGGCTTCGAAATCCCCTTTATAAGCAATAGTACTCTTATTCCAAACAATTTATTTTGTTTTCCGGAGTACTTCTGCGAAATTACTTTTTTTGGGTATATTGCAGAGTGGGGTTTCGGTTTGTATCAAATCGAGAGGAAGTTTAAACGCGGAGTGTGCAGTCAAGGTATAAGGTAAGTTTTTCATTCGAATATCCAAGAACAAATAAAATTAAAATTTCGAATTCTACTCCAAATTAAAAAAAAATTAAATTTAAAATTCCAATTTTAGAGAGTATTGCATTTCACTAAGCTTTTATATCAGTTCAACGTTTTTTGAATTAAATCGGATTAAGTTTTCAAACATGTGTCAAAATAAAATGTAATTTGAATCAAAAGCACTAGGGATTATTGATATTAACTTTGATGCAAATCCCCTCCAAAATAACTCTCTACCCCTTTTAAACCCCGTTAGACGATGAGTTTCAATAAATTACGAAACACTTCTTTCATCAATTCTATTAACTTATGTTTATGCAAAATTTAAATTAGATTGGACCACGTTGTCCCATACAAATTTTGCCCCCGTTTTTCACCCCCTTAAGGACAGAATTTCAAAAAATCCTTTCTTATAGAATGCCTACGTCATACAAAGAACACACCCTCCAAGTTTCAGGTTGTGAGTTTAGGCTGTGCGTTGATCCGTCAGTCAGTCATTCAGGACAAAGCATTTTATATGTATAGAAGATAACAGAGAAACGTTTTTTCAGCATTTTTGTAAAAACTTTAAAAAAACAGTGAAATACAATGTTGGTTAAGGATACAATATATTAAATAAATTTACTTAACAATTTTTTTAAACAAATTAATATCATTAAACTTATTTAATGTGTGAAGGAATGCTTTTTTAAAATTTTTAGATAAAATACCACATGAAAATAAAAACCTTTTGTTTGTGAGCGTGAATGATTTAAACTATTAAATTTAAAAATTATCAAACAAAGCACGATAGCCAAAGTGTTTTCTAATAATTAAGAACGTTATAATAGCATTATTGATCCTTTGTGCTTAGCTTGGCGTGTTATTTTTGTAAAGTTGATTTTTTCTGTCAAATAAAAACCCAATTATTTTTATTTCATTTTCGTTGATAGGCCCCCGTGACCTTTTCCAGTTAAATCCAGAATTCACATCCAATCATCAATTAGCACATTCCGAAAGAATTTTTTTTTTTCGGTTAACGAGATTACTAAGTTTTGTCCCTTTTCGCTCCCTTTAGGCGGAAAAACTCAACTGGCGCCGAAATAAGGCCTCCAAGGAAACTTTTCGAGAATGACAAGTGATTTTGCTTCTGAATATTTCATGATGAATTGTTTGTTTTGGACTGAGCCACGAAAACTTTTGTGACTTAATAAAATAGAAATTATTTCGAACATATAATGATAAATAAGGACGGTAATTAATCACTTCGTTGCCTTTGGTGTCTAATCTTGCTGTCGTTGTAGTTAGTCAATTAGTTTTGAATTTAAAATTTAGCCACATGGGGGCAGCGTAATTAAAATATAAAAAATAATGTTTACTTTTAACAGGACTAAAGTTTAATTACATTTTAAATAAAGATAGAAAAAAATATTTGCGAAACATATGAATTTTAATGCAAAGCGCACAAAAAAACAGTCGACCAGCAAAAAAAACGACGGGTTGCACTCTGGGAGTGCCGTAGAAAGAGAGGGTGATACTCCCTCTCCTACGCCACGCCAGCTGTCTACTCTCCATCCGTCTTACGAATTTTCGATCAGGTCACGTGTCCTGACGCGAGTTTAACATTTTTTACCCATTACAAAAAAAGTGTACAACGCCGCTAAAAAAGTTTTCACTTCAAAAAATATTATTTTTAATCTGAAAAATATTGTCTCCAGATTTCCATAGTTTATGAATAATGCATTATTTTTATTAACGCTTTATTATAAATCATATATTAAACATCAGTACCAGATTTGAATGTTTTCGATTTCTTTCTTCCGCTTTTTGCTTGATCTTCTTTCAATATGGCGCTTTTCTTCCTACCTCGACTTTTTCGTTTTCGGCTACCTCGTTTTCGGTTTTGTCGCTTTTGGCTACGTCGTCTACGGCTTCTGCTTCTATTTTTTCTTCGTCTTCGAGCCTCCGTTATCGGCAAACCAAAACCTAATTTAAAACTTCCCACGTTCTCTTTGATCAAACCAGCTTTCAGTCCAGTTTTTATTGCTTTTTTAACACAAATTGATGCATTTTTTAACGGCTTCTTGCACTGATAAATTATTTGATCTAAAATTTTGTCGGGGGGAGAACCATTAGAGTCATTAAGACATGCTATGGTATCCATAACATCTGCTAAAAACGACACCTCTCCTTGGTCCATTTTAATGCAGCAAAAGCAGAACTTAATCAATAAACTAATGAAAAGCACTTAAATTTTGAATTTAGCTACTAAATTAATTTGTCAAAATGACATAAAAAATGTACTTGAATTGCCAAGTTACCAGTCAAGAAAAGTCGCATTTTATATTGCTCCAGTGAAAAACATCCGTCTTACGAATTTTCGATCAGGTCACGTGTCCTGACGCGAGTTTAACATTTTTTACCCATTACAAAAAAAGTGTACAACGCCGCTAAAGAAGTTTTCACTTCAAAATGTAAAAAATATTCGCGGCAAATAATAAAGTAATTAATTACACGACTGCAATTTAAAATGTCTCCACCTCGACGACATGTGTCTGCGCCTGTGACGCTAAAAATCAGTATAAAACTTTTATATGTGCTGGGAATTCAACAGAGATCTCCACAATTTAATTGTGGATTTCAAACAGGCGTATGACAGTGTTTTCCAAATACGCTTGTAAAAAGCCATGGAGGAATTCGGAATTCCAAAGAAGTAAGTATGCATGGTGAAGACGTGCGTGAAAGGGTCAGAAAATAGCATAAGATTAGAGGGTAAAAATAGAGAAATATTTCCTGTAAAAAATGGACTTAAACAAGGAGACCTGCGTTATATTTAACTTGGCCCTTGAGAAAGTATTGAGAGTAGCACAAACAAACACACAAATATTTGGAGCCAATGGACCTATGCTGCTCCTAGCATAGACTGATGACATCGATGTTGTAGGAAAGAGCACAGTTAACGTTAAGAAAAGAGAAAGAAGTTAAAAGGATGAGTCTGACAGTAAACGAGACGAAGACGAAATATATGCATTTAACAAGGAAGAAGAATAGAGACCGAGTGGGACAAAATGTAAATATGAACGACCACAATTTTAAGAATGTCCAGTCTTTCAAATATCTAGGTTAAAATAATGAAACTATGCACCTTTTGTCAAAAAGCAGTTGCTAAAAATATAAATAAGTGTTACTCAATTAACTATTAATAAAAAATATATTTTTATATTGTGGCTTTTAACTTTTTTTTTGGTGTAATTGCCAGTTTTAAAACCATTCAATGTATTTCTGTAAAATAAGAAACCAACTCCAGTAGATTTTTTCAAATAAAATAAGATCACTTTCATTGAGCCTAACTTTGTAAGTTTAAAATAAAATTATTAAGTAAATACGTTTTGATTATCTTAATGCCTGAGTAAACATTAAAAACAGTTTTGTTGGTATCAATAAAGTTTAATGACGTTCAGTTGGTTCCGGCTCTAAAAACATTGAAATCTCAAATACAGGCTTCAAAATATTCTGTTACTTTGGATGTAAGGTCACATTTTGTAATTCCCATAAATTCAGTGGTGACTTTTTAATCTTGTTCACATTTTTTTTCGATTTTTTTTTTTTTTTTTACTTTTTTTATTTTTTTTTTTTATTTTTTTTTTATGAAAATAGTCGCAAAAAGGGTAGACCTATCGTGTGGGCCGTGGACGGCCCGCACTGCGACTATTAGAATGGGAAGGGATTATAGAAAGGAAATGATTGAGTACACGGTTTTTAAAAAGTTGTAGGTCATAGTTCTCTGGAAAAACTGATTTTGGAAGCGTATTCCATTCCGTAGCAGCCCTGTAAAAGAAGGATTCTTGATGAAGATTGGTCCTTATAGTGTCAATCTTGAAAGTAAATGAGTGAGACTGATCAGCGTGCCGAGTTCTTCGTCCGAATGTGGCCAATGGTGGTACAAGAGTTTTTATTTCTCTGGAGCATCTGCCATGGAAATATCTGAAGAGCAATGACTGGTCTGCAACTCTTCTTCTATGTTCTAGAGGGTGAAGGGTATCTGTGAGAGTTAAGCTGTTTATCAAGCGAATGGTTTTTTTCTGAATGAAATCTAGAAGACGAAGAGAATGCCTTGGTGCTGAACCCCAGTACACTCCAGTATAGGTCGGATTTGAGCCTTGTACGTCGTCAACAGTTGATCAGGAGTAAAAAACTTTCTGGCTTTTCACAAAAAACCTAGCCTCTGGCTTGCCGACTTTGCGATGTTAGCAACATGGTCATGCCAAGACATATTATTGGACACCGTGACTCCCAAAATCGAGATGGAGGGACTTGGTTCAAGGGTATTTCCGAACATTGTTATGGGATGATTTGAGGAATTCACTTTCTTGGAAAACGTGGCACTTTGTGTTTTTTGGGCGTTAAACTGAACAAGATTGTTGGTTCCCCACTCGACGATTGCTTTAAGATCTCTATTGATGGAATCAACCTGTTCCTGTCTGAGTCTATTTGTATCATTCACCGAAAGTGATCGATATGATGTGAAAGTTTAGACAAGTTTACTTGCTGTAAAGTGTAAATTATTTTTAAAAACTTTGGTGCTCCTTAGCTAATCGATAATGCCTTTATTAATATAGTAGTATGGTATAAACTTTATTATACATATATACATACAGGGTGTGGCGCAAAAAATTTTAATTAAAAGTAATGGTGGATATAGTTATGTTAAAAATCTGAAATTACAAAGATGTAGGTTTTGTATTAATTTAATTAGATAACTTACAAACATCAATAACTAAATGTAATATTAAACAAATAAAGTTTTATAATTAGTGTTAAAAATTAGCACAATTCACTTCTAAACATTTATGAATCCTTTTCATAAAATTATGTCTTGTAATTTTAGAAATATGGTCGGGTGTTAAAAAATTAAAAGCAAGTAAGACTCTCTGCATTATATCTTCCTTTGTCGTTACAGGTTTGGAAAATACCTGATTTTTAATGTAACCCCAAATACCAAAATCTAAAAAAGCCAAGTCAGGAGAGCAAACTGGCCAACGAAACGAACCCTGATTGGTAATCCATCTATTATCAAACATCTCATAAAGATGCTGAGCAACAGGCCCAATTTTATAAAGAGGTGCTCCATCTTGCTGATACCAAGCTGAAGCCACCTCTCCATTTGTTAAAGTATGTAACGCCGATCGTATGACTTTTTCTAAAATGTGGCAATATCTTTCACCATATAAATTTTTATCATAAAATTTTAATGCTAAAATTTAATCGTTTTTTATTTCACAAAAAACATTAAAACTCCAACTATATTGGAACTAACGTTCTTTACTATAATCTGGATTTTCATTTGAACCAAAATGGGAATTATGTCGATTAAATAATCCGTTTTTACTAAAATTTGCTTTATCACATCATATAACTTTTTTTATACAGCTTTTATCCCCTTGGATCTTTATTAAAAACCATTCACAGAATTCTACCCTTTGAGTAAGATCACCTAATTGTAATTGTTGCACCAAATGATATAAAAATGGTTTTTATTTGTGTTTTTTTTAAAATGCGATAAATTGTTCTCGTCGACAAAGTAAGATCTTTTTCACAATCTCGAATAAAAGCATTTGGAAGGGACGTGAAATAACCCAAAACAATTTATACTACTGTACAATAGTGGTTTATTTTCACTAATTTTTGTCAAAAATTGAACAATATCTTCAGTTGTATTCGGTCGATTTGTATATCTTTCTGCAAAAACACGACAAGTCCGTTTAAAATTCTATTACACTCGCTGTAAATAATAATAAGATTTAAAAAATCATCATTAGTAAATCCTACATTTGCCATTATTTACTATAAACCTGAAAAAGATAGGCAAAACAGAGAGTGATAGTTGCCGCTACAGCGAGAACTTCACTGAAACTGCAGAACATTTGCTTTGCGAATGCCCAGCGCTTTTCTGCAAGAGTCTTAAATTTCTGGAAGGGGCCTTCCTAAAGCTCTTCAATTTTAGAAAGGTAGCTCCCAAAAAACTGATAAACTTTGCACGAAGTCTCGGAATCCCGGGCCTCAAATAGATTAGGGGTTATGCACAAAAGATCTGATAGGTTGAGCTAAAACTGGCGACGGGACTCCTTACTGGACACTGCACACTGTGAAATCACCCGAAAAAGATGGGCAAAACAGAGAGTAAAAGTTGCTGCTATTGCGAGAACTGCAAAACATTTGCTTTGCGAATTCCCAGCGCTTTTCTGCAAGAGTCTTAAATTTCTGGAAGGGGCCTTCCTAAAGCTCTTCAATTTTAGAAAGGTAGCTCCCAAAAAACTGATAAACTTTGCACGAAGTCTCGGAATCCCGGGCCTCAAATAGATTAGGGGTTATGCACAAAAGATCTGATAGGTTGAGCTAAAACTGGCGACGGGACTCCTTACTGGACACTGCACACTGTGAAATCACCCGAAAAAGATGGGCAAAACAGAGAGTAAAAGTTGCCGCTATTGCGAGAACTGCAGAACATTTGCTTTGCGAATGCCCAGCGCTTTTCTGCAAGAGTCTTAAATTTCTGGAAGGGGCCTTCCTAAAGCTCTTCAATTTTAGAAAGGTAGCTCCCAAAAAACTGATAAACTTTGCACGAAGTCTCGGAATCCCGGGCCTCAAATAGATTAGGGGTTATGCACAAAAGATCTGATAGGTTGAGCTAAAACTGGCGACGGGACTCCTTACTGGACACTGCACACTGTGAAATCACCCGAAAAAGATGGGCAAAACAGAGAGTAAAAGTTGCTGCTATTGCGAGAACTGCAAAACATTTGCTTTGCGAATTCCCAGCGCTTTTCTGCAAGAGTCTTAAATTTCTGGAAGGGGCCTTCCTAAAGCTCTTCAATTTTAGAAAGGTAGCTCCCAAAAAACTGATAAACTTTGCACGAAGTCTCGGAATCCCGGGCCTCAAATAGATTAGGGGTTATGCACAAAAGATCTGATAGGTTGAGCTAAAACTGGCGACGGGACTCCTTACTGGACACTGCACACTGTGAAATCACCCGAAAAAGATGGGCAAAACAGAGAGTAAAAGTTGCCGCTATTGCGAGAACTGCAGAACATTTGCTTTGCGAATGCCCAGCGCTTTTCTGCAAGAGTCTTAAATTTCTGGAAGGGGCCTTCCTAAAGCTCTTCAATTTTAGAAAGGTAGCTCCCAAAAAACTGATAAACTTTGCACGAAGTCTCGGAATCCCGGGCCTCAAATAGATTAGGGGTTATGCACAAAAGATCTGATAGGTTGAGCTAAAACTGGCGACGGGACTCCTTACTGGACACTGCACACTGTGAAATCACCCGAAAAAGATGGGCAAAACAGAGAGTAAAAGTTGCTGCTATTGCGAGAACTGCAAAACATTTGCTTTGCGAATTCCCAGCGCTTTTCTGCAAGAGTCTTAAATTTCTGGAAGGGGCCTTCCTAAAGCTCTTCAATTTTAGAAAGGTAGCTCCCAAAAAACTGATAAACTTTGCACGAAGTCTCGGAATCCCGGGCCTCAAATAGATTAGGGGTTATGCACAAAAGATCTGATAGGTTGAGCTAAAACTGGCGACGGGACTCCTTACTGGACACTGCACACTGTGAAATCACCCGAAAAAGATGGGCAAAACAGAGAGTAAAAGTTGCCGCTATTGCGAGAACTGCAGAACATTTGCTTTGCGAATGCCCAGCGCTTTTCTGCAAGAGTCTTAAATTTCTGGAAGGGGCCTTCCTAAAGCTCTTCAATTTTAGAAAGGTAGCTCCCAAAAAACTGATAAACTTTGCACGAAGTCTCGGAATCCCGGGCCTCAAATAGATTAGGGGTTATGCACAAAAGATCTGATAGGTTGAGCTAAAACTGGCGACGGGACTCCTTACTGGACACTGCACACTGTGAAATCACCCGAAAAAGATGGGCAAAACAGAGAGTAAAAGTTGCTGCTATTGCTAGAACTGCAAAACATTTGCTTTGCGAATTCCCAGCGCTTTTCTGCAAGAGTCTTAAATTTCTGGAAGGGGCCTTCCTAAAGCTCTTCAATTTTAGAAAGGTAGCTCCCAAAAAACTGATAAACTTTGCACGAAGTCTCGGAATCCCGGGCCTCAAATAGATTAGGGGTTATGCACAAAAGATCTGATAGGTTGAGCTAAAACTGGCGACGGGACTCCTTACTGGACACTGCACACTGTGAAATCACCCGAAAAAGATGGGCAAAACAGAGAGTAAAAGTTGCTGCTATTGCGAGAACTGCAAAACATTTGCTTTGCGAATTCCCAGCGCTTTTCTGCAAGAGTCTTAAATTTCTGGAAGGGGCCTTCCTAAAGCTCTTCAATTTTAGAAAGGTAGCTCCCAAAAAACTGATAAACTTTGCACGAAGTCTCGGAATCCCGGGCCTCAAATAGATTAGGGGTTATGCACAAAAGATCTGATAGGTTGAGCTAAAACTGGCGACGGGACTCCTTACTGGACACTGCACACTGTGAAATCACCCGAAAAAGATGGGCAAAACAGAGAGTAAAAGTTGCCGCTATTGCGAGAACTGCAGAACATTTGCTTTGCGAATGCCCAGCGCTTTTCTGCAAGAGTCTTAAATTTCTGGAAGGGGCCTTCCTAAAGCTCTTCAATTTTAGAAAGGTAGCTCCCAAAAAACTGATAAACTTTGCACGAAGTCTCGGAATCCCGGGCCTCAAATAGATTAGGGGTTATGCACAAAAGATCTGATAGGTTGAGCTAAAACTGGCGACGGGACTCCTTACTGGACACTGCACACTGTGAAATCACCCGAAAAAGATGGGCAAAACAGAGAGTAAAAGTTGCTGCTATTGCGAGAACTGCAAAACATTTGCTTTGCGAATTCCCAGCGCTTTTCTGCAAGAGTCTTAAATTTCTGGAAGGGGCCTTCCTAAAGCTCTTCAATTTTAGAAAGGTAGCTCCCAAAAAACTGATAAACTTTGCACGAAGTCTCGGAATCCCGGGCCTCAAATAGATTAGGGGTTATGCACAAAAGATCTGATAGGTTGAGCTAAAACTGGCGACGGGACTCCTTACTGGACACTGCACACTGTGAAATCACCCGAAAAAGATGGGCAAAACAGAGAGTAAAAGTTGCCGCTATTGCGAGAACTGCAGAACATTTGCTTTGCGAATGCCCAGCGCTTTTCTGCAAGAGTCTTAAATTTCTGGAAGGGGCCTTCCTAAAGCTCTTCAATTTTAGAAAGGTAGCTCCCAAAAAACTGATAAACTTTGCACGAAGTCTCGGAATCCCGGGCCTCAAATAGATTAGGGGTTATGCACAAAAGATCTGATAGGTTGAGCTAAAACTGGCGACGGGACTCCTTACTGGACACTGCACACTGTGAAATCACCCGAAAAAGATGGGCAAAACAGAGAGTAAAAGTTGCTGCTATTGCGAGAACTGCAAAACATTTGCTTTGCGAATTCCCAGCGCTTTTCTGCAAGAGTCTTAAATTTCTGGAAGGGGCCTTCCTAAAGCTCTTCAATTTTAGAAAGGTAGCTCCCAAAAAACTGATAAACTTTGCACGAAGTCTCGGAATCCCGGGCCTCAAATAGATTAGGGGTTATGCACAAAAGATCTGATAGGTTGAGCTAAAACTGGCGACGGGACTCCTTACTGGACACTGCACACTGTGAAATCACCCGAAAAAGATGGGCAAAACAGAGAGTAAAAGTTGCCGCTATTGCGAGAACTGCAGAACATTTGCTTTGCGAATGCCCAGCGCTTTTCTGCAAGAGTCTTAAATTTCTGGAAGGGGCCTTCCTAAAGCTCTTCAATTTTAGAAAGGTAGCTCCCAAAAAACTGATAAACTTTGCACGAAGTCTCGGAATCCCGGGCCTCAAATAGATTAGGGGTTATGCACAAAAGATCTGATAGGTTGAGCTAAAACTGGCGACGGGACTCCTTACTGGACACTGCACACTGTGAAATCACCCGAAAAAGATGGGCAAAACAGAGAGTAAAAGTTGCTGCTATTGCTAGAACTGCAAAACATTTGCTTTGCGAATTCCCAGCGCTTTTCTGCAAGAGTCTTAAATTTCTGGAAGGGGCCTTCCTAAAGCTCTTCAATTTTAGAAAGGTAGCTCCCAAAAAACTGATAAACTTTGCACGAAGTCTCGGAATCCCGGGCCTCAAATAGATTAGGGGTTATGCACAAAAGATCTGATAGGTTGAGCTAAAACTGGCGACGGGACTCCTTACTGGACACTGCACACTGTGAAATCACCCGAAAAAGATGGGCAAAACAGAGAGTAAAAGTTGCCGCTATTGCGAGAACTGCAGAACATTTGCTTTGCGAATGCCCAGCGCTTTTCTGCAAGAGTCTTAAATTTCTGGAAGGGGCCTTCCTAAAGCTCTTCAATTTTAGAAAGGTAGCTCCCAAAAAACTGATAAACTTTGCACGAAGTCTCGGAATCCCGGGCCTCAAATAGATTAGGGGTTATGCACAAAAGATCTGATAGGTTGAGCTAAAACTGGCGACGGGACTCCTTACTGGACACTGCACACTGTGAAATCACCCGAAAAAGATGGGCAAAACAGAGAGTAAAAGTTGCTGCTATTGCAAGAACTGCAAAACATTTGCTTTGCGAATTCCCAGCGCTTTTCTGCAAGAGTCTTAAATTTCTGGAAGGGGCCTTCCTAAAGCTCTTCAATTTTAGAAAGGTAGCTCCCAAAAAACTGATAAACTTTGCACGAAGTCTCGGAATCCCGGGCCTCAAATAGATTAGGGGTTATGCACAAAAGATCTGATAGGTTGAGCTAAAACTGGCGACGGGACTCCTTACTGGACACTGCACACTGTGAAATCACCCGAAAAAGATGGGCAAAACAGAGAGTAAAAGTTGCCGCTATTGCGAGAACTGCAGAACATTTGCTTTGCGAATGCCCAGCGCTTTTCTGCAAGAGTCTTAAATTTCTGGAAGGGGCCTTCCTAAAGCTCTTCAATTTTAGAAAGGTAGCTCCCAAAAAACTGATAAACTTTGCACGAAGTCTCGGAATCCCGGGCCTCAAATAGATTAGGGGTTATGCACAAAAGATCTGATAGGTTGAGCTAAAACTGGCGACGGGACTCCTTACTGGACACTGCACACTGTGAAATCACCCGAAAAAGATGGGCAAAACAGAGAGTAAAAGTTGCTGCTATTGCGAGAACTGCAAAACATTTGCTTTGCGAATTCCCAGCGCTTTTCTGCAAGAGTCTTAAATTTCTGGAAGGGGCCTTCCTAAAGCTCTTCAATTTTAGAAAGGTAGCTCCCAAAAAACTGATAAACTTTGCACGAAGTCTCGGAATCCCGGGCCTCAAATAGATTAGGGGTTATGCACAAAAGATCTGATAGGTTGAGCTAAAACTGGCGACGGGACTCCTTACTGGACACTGCACACTGTGAAATCACCCAAAAAAGATGGGCAAAACAAAGAGTAAAAGTTGCCGCTATTGCGAGAACTGCAGAACATTTGCTTTGCGAATGCCCAGCGCTTTTCTGCAAGAGTCTTAAATTTCTGGAAGGGGCCTTCCTAAAGCTCTTCAATTTTAGAAAGGTAGCTCCCAAAAAACTGATAAACTTTGCACGAAGTCTCGGAATCCCGGGCCTCAAATAGATTAGGGGTTATGCACAAAAGATCTGATAGGTTGAGCTAAAACTGGCGACGGGACTCCTTACTGGACACTGCACACTGTGAAATCACCCGAAAAAGATGGGCAAAACAGAGAGTAAAAGTTGCTGCTATTGCGAGAACTGCAAAACATTTGCTTTGCGAATTCCCAGCGCTTTTCTGCAAGAGTCTTAAATTTCTGGAAGGGGCCTTCCTAAAGCTCTTCAATTTTAGAAAGGTAGCTCCCAAAAAACTGATAAACTTTGCACGAAGTCTCGGAATCCTGGGCCTCAAATAGATTAGGGGTTATGCACAAAAGATCTGATAGGTTGAGCTAAAACTGGCGACGGGACTCCTTACTGGACACTGCACACTGTGAAATCACCCGAAAAAGATGGGCAAAACAGAGAGTAAAAGTTGCTGCTATTGCGAGAACTGCAAAACATTTGCTTTGCGAATTCCCAGCGCTTTTCTGCAAGAGTCTTAAATTTCTGGAAGGGGCCTTCCTAAAGCTCTTCAATTTTAGAAAGGTAGCTCCCAAAAAACTGATAAACTTTGCACGAAGTCTCGGAATCCCGGGCCTCAAATAGATTAGGGGTTATGCACAAAAGATCTGATAGGTTGAGCTAAAACTGGCGACGGGACTCCTTACTGGACACTGCACACTGTGAAATCACCCGAAAAAGATGGGCAAAACAGAGAGTAAAAGTTGCCGCTATTGCGAGAACTGCAGAACATTTGCTTTGCGAATGCCCAGCGCTTTTCTGCAAGAGTCTTAAATTTCTGGAAGGGGCCTTCCTAAAGCTCTTCAATTTTAGAAAGGTAGCTCCCAAAAAACTGATAAACTTTGCACGAAGTCTCGGAATCCCGGGCCTCAAATAGATTAGGGGTTATGCACAAAAGATCTGATAGGTTGAGCTAAAACTGGCGACGGGACTCCTTACTGGACACTGCACACTGTGAAATCACCCGAAAAGGATGGGCAAAACAGAGAGTAAAAGTTGCTGCTATTGCGAGAACTGCAAAACATTTGCTTTGCGAATTCCCAGCGCTTTTCTGCAAGAGTCTTAAATTTCTGGAAGGGGCCTTCCTAAAGCTCTTCAATTTTAGAAAGGTAGCTCCCAAAAAACTGATAAACTTTGCACGAAGTCTCGGAATCCCGGGCCTCAAATAGATTAGGGGTTATGCACAAAAGATCTGATAGGTTGAGCTAAAACTGGCGACGGGACTCCTTACTGGACACTGCACACTGTGAAATCACCCGAAAAAGATGGGCAAAACAGAGAGTAAAAGTTGCCGCTATTGCGAGAACTGCAGAACATTTGCTTTGCGAATGCCCAGCGCTTTTCTGCAAGAGTCTTAAATTTCTGGAAGGGGCCTTCCTAAAGCTCTTCAATTTTAGAAAGGTAGCTCCCAAAAAACTGATAAACTTTGCACGAAGTCTCGGAATCCCGGGCCTCAAATAGATTAGGGGTTATGCACAAAAGATCTGATAGGTTGAGCTAAAACTGGCGACGGGACTCCTTACTGGACACTGCACACTGTGAAATCACCCGAAAAAGATGGGCAAAACAGAGAGTAAAAGTTGCTGCTATTGCGAGAACTGCAAAACATTTGCTTTGCGAATTCCCAGCGCTTTTCTGCAAGAGTCTTAAATTTCTGGAAGGGGCCTTCCTAAAGCTCTTCAATTTTAGAAAGGTAGCTCCCAAAAAACTGATAAACTTTGCACGAAGTCTCGGAATCCCGGGCCTCAAATAGATTAGGGGTTATGCACAAAAGATCTGATAGGTTGAGCTAAAACTGGCGACGGGACTCCTTACTGGACACTGCACACTGTGAAATCACCCGAAAAAGATGGGCAAAACAGAGAGTAAAAGTTGCCGCTATTGCGAGAACTGCAGAACATTTGCTTTGCGAATGCCCAGCGCTTTTCTGCAAGAGTCTTAAATTTCTGGAAGGGGCCTTCCTAAAGCTCTTCAATTTTAGAAAGGTAGCTCCCAAAAAACTGATAAACTTTGCACGAAGTCTCGGAATCCCGGGCCTCAAATAGATTAGGGGTTATGCACAAAAGATCTGATAGGTTGAGCTAAAACTGGCGACGGGACTCCTTACTGGACACTGCACACTGTGAAATCACCCGAAAAAGATGGGCAAAACAGAGAGTAAAAGTTGCTGCTATTGCGAGAACTGCAAAACATTTGCTTTGCGAATTCCCAGCGCTTTTCTGCAAGAGTCTTAAATTTCTGGAAGGGGCCTTCCTAAAGCTCTTCAATTTTAGAAAGGTAGCTCCCAAAAAACTGATAAACTTTGCACGAAGTCTCGGAATCCCGGGCCTCAAATAGATTAGGGGTTATGCACAAAAGATCTGATAGGTTGAGCTAAAACTGGCGACGGGACTCCTTACTGGACACTGCACACTGTGAAATCACCCGAAAAAGATGGGCAAAACAGAGAGTAAAAGTTGCCGCTATTGCGAGAACTGCAGAACATTTGCTTTGCGAATGCCCAGCGCTTTTCTGCAAGAGTCTTAAATTTCTGGAAGGGGCCTTCCTAAAGCTCTTCAATTTTAGAAAGGTAGCTCCCAAAAAACTGATAAACTTTGCACGAAGTCTCGGAATCCCGGGCCTCAAATAGATTAGGGGTTATGCACAAAAGATCTGATAGGTTGAGCTAAAACTGGCGACGGGACTCCTTACTGGACACTGCACACTGTGAAATCACCCGAAAAAGATGGGCAAAACAGAGAGTAAAAGTTGCTGCTATTGCGAGAACTGCAAAACATTTGCTTTGCGAATTCCCAGCGCTTTTCTGCAAGAGTCTTAAATTTCTGGAAGGGGCCTTCCTAAAGCTCTTCAATTTTAGAAAGGTAGCTCCCAAAAAACTGATAAACTTTGCACGAAGTCTCGGAATCCCGGGCCTCAAATAGATTAGGGGTTATGCACAAAAGATCTGATAGGTTGAGCTAAAACTGGCGACGGGACTCCTTACTGGACACTGCACACTGTGAAATCACCCGAAAAAGATGGGCAAAACAGAGAGTAAAAGTTGCCGCTATTGCGAGAACTGCAGAACATTTGCTTTGCGAATGCCCAGCGCTTTTCTGCAAGAGTCTTAAATTTCTGGAAGGGGCCTTCCTAAAGCTCTTCAATTTTAGAAAGGTAGCTCCCAAAAAACTGATAAACTTTGCACGAAGTCTCGGAATCCCGGGCCTCAAATAGATTAGGGGTTATGCACAAAAGATCTGATAGGTTGAGCTAAAACTGGCGACGGGACTCCTTACTGGACACTGCACACTGTGAAATCACCCGAAAAAGATGGGCAAAACAGAGAGTAAAAGTTGCTGCTATTGCAAGAACTGCAAAACATTTGCTTTGCGAATTCCCAGCGCTTTTCTGCAAGAGTCTTAAATTTCTGGAAGGGGCCTTCCTAAAGCTCTTCAATTTTAGAAAGGTAGCTCCCAAAAAACTGATAAACTTTGCACGAAGTCTCGGAATCCCGGGCCTCAAATAGATTAGGGGTTATGCACAAAAGATCTGATAGGTTGAGCTAAAACTGGCGACGGGACTCCTTACTGGACACTGCACACTGTGAAATCACCCGAAAAAGATGGGCAAAACAGAGAGTAAAAGTTGCCGCTATTGCGAGAACTGCAGAACATTTGCTTTGCGAATGCCCAGCGCTTTTCTGCAAGAGTCTTAAATTTCTGGAAGGGGCCTTCCTAAAGCTCTTCAATTTTAGAAAGGTAGCTCCCAAAAAACTGATAAACTTTGCACGAAGTCTCGGAATCCCGGGCCTCAAATAGATTAGGGGTTATGCACAAAAGATCTGATAGGTTGAGCTAAAACTGGCGACGGGACTCCTTACTGGACACTGCACACTGTGAAATCACCCGAAAAAGATGGGCAAAACAGAGAGTAAAAGTTGCTGCTATTGCGAGAACTGCAAAACATTTGCTTTGCGAATTCCCAGCGCTTTTCTGCAAGAGTCTTAAATTTCTGGAAGGGGCCTTCCTAAAGCTCTTCAATTTTAGAAAGGTAGCTCCCAAAAAACTGATAAACTTTGCACGAAGTCTCGGAATCCCGGGCCTCAAATAGATTAGGGGTTATGCACAAAAGATCTGATAGGTTGAGCTAAAACTGGCGACGGGACTCCTTACTGGACACTGCACACTGTGAAATCACCCAAAAAAGATGGGCAAAACAGAGAGTAAAAGTTGCCGCTATTGCGAGAACTGCAGAACATTTGCTTTGCGAATGCCCAGCGCTTTTCTGCAAGAGTCTTAAATTTCTGGAAGGGGCCTTCCTAAAGCTCTTCAATTTTAGAAAGGTAGCTCCCAAAAAACTGATAAACTTTGCACGAAGTCTCGGAATCCCGGGCCTCAAATAGATTAGGGGTTATGCACAAAAGATCTGATAGGTTGAGCTAAAACTGGCGACGGGACTCCTTACTGGACACTGCACACTGTGAAATCACCCGAAAAAGATGGGCAAAACAGAGAGTAAAAGTTGCTGCTATTGCGAGAACTGCAAAACATTTGCTTTGCGAATTCCCAGCGCTTTTCTGCAAGAGTCTTAAATTTCTGGAAGGGGCCTTCCTAAAGCTCTTCAATTTTAGAAAGGTAGCTCCCAAAAAACTGATAAACTTTGCACGAAGTCTCGGAATCCTGGGCCTCAAATAGATTAGGGGTTATGCACAAAAGATCTGATAGGTTGAGCTAAAACTGGCGACGGGACTCCTTACTGGACACTGCACACTGTGAAATCACCCGAAAAATATGGGCAAAACAGAGAGTAAAAGTTGCTGCTATTGCGAGAACTGCAAAACATTTGCTTTGCGAATTCCCAGCGCTTTTCTGCAAGAGTCTTAAATTTCTGGAAGGGGCCTTCCTAAAGCTCTTCAATTTTAGAAAGGTAGCTCCCAAAAAACTGATAAACTTTGCACGAAGTCTCGGAATCCCGGGCCTCAAATAGATTAGGGGTTATGCACAAAAGATCTGATAGGTTGAGCTAAAACTGGCGACGGGACTCCTTACTGGACACTGCACACTGTGAAATCACCCGAAAAAGATGGGCAAAACAGAGAGTAAAAGTTGCTGCTATTGCGAGAACTGCAAAACATTTGCTTTGCGAATTCCCAGCGCTTTTCTGCAAGAGTCTTAAATTTCTGGAAGGGGCCTTCCTAAAGCTCTTCAATTTTAGAAAGGTAGCTCCCAAAAAACTGATAAACTTTGCACGAAGTCTCGGAATCCCGGGCCTCAAATAGATTAGGGGTTATGCACAAAAGATCTGATAGGTTGAGCTAAAACTGGCGACGGGACTCCTTACTGGACACTGCACACTGTGAAATCACCCGAAAAAGATGGGCAAAACAGAGAGTAAAAGTTGCCGCTATTGCGAGAACTGCAGAACATTTGCTTTGCGAATGCCCAGCGCTTTTCTGCAAGAGTCTTAAATTTCTGGAAGGGGCCTTCCTAAAGCTCTTCAATTTTAGAAAGGTAGCTCCCAAAAAACTGATAAACTTTGCACGAAGTCTCGGAATCCCGGGCCTCAAATAGATTAGGGGTTATGCACAAAAGATCTGATAGGTTGAGCTAAAACTGGCGACGGGACTCCTTACTGGACACTGCACACTGTGAAATCACCCGAAAAAGATGGGCAAAACAGAGAGTAAAAGTTGCTGCTATTGCGAGAACTGCAAAACATTTGCTTTGCGAATTCCCAGCGCTTTTCTGCAAGAGTCTTAAATTTCTGGAAGGGGCCTTCCTAAAGCTCTTCAATTTTAGAAAGGTAGCTCCCAAAAAACTGATAAACTTTGCACGAAGTCTCGGAATCCCGGGCCTCAAATAGATTAGGGGTTATGCACAAAAGATCTGATAGGTTGAGCTAAAACTGGCGACGGGACTCCTTACTGGACACTGCACACTGTGAAATCACCCAAAAAAGATGGGCAAAACAGAGAGTAAAAGTTGCCGCTATTGCGAGAACTGCAGAAGATTTGCTTTGCGAATGCCCAGCGCTTTTCTGCAAGAGTCTTAAATTTCTGGAAGGGGCCTTCCTAAAGCTCTTCAATTTTAGAAAGGTAGCTCCCAAAAAACTGATAAACTTTGCACGAAGTCTCGGAATCCCGGGCCTCCAATAGATTAGGGGTTATGCACAAAAGATCTGATAGGTTGAGCTAAAACTGGCGACGGGACTCCTTACTGGACACTGCACACTGTGAAATCACCCGAAAAAGATGGGCAAAACAGAGAGTAAAAGTTGCTGCTATTGCGAGAACTGCAAAACATTTGCTTTGCGAATTCCCAGCGCTTTTCTGCAAGAGTCTTAAATTTCTGGAAGGGGCCTTCCTAAAGCTCTTCAATTTTAGAAAGGTAGCTCCCAAAAAACTGATAAACTTTGCACGAAGTCTCGGAATCCCGGGCCTCAAATAGATTAGGGGTTATGCACAAAAGATCTGATAGGTTGAGCTAAAACTGGCGACGGGACTCCTTACTGGACACTGCACTCTGTGAAATCACCCGAAAAAGATGGGCAAAACAGAGAGTAAAAGTTGCCGCTATTGCGAGAACTGCAGAACATTTGCTTTGCGAATGCCCAGCGCTTTTCTGCAAGAGTCTTAAATTTCTGGAAGGGGCCTTCCTAAAGCTCTTCAATTTTAGAAAGGTAGCTCCCAAAAAACTGATAAACTTTGCACGAAGTCTCGGAATCCCGGGCCTCAAATAGATTAGGGGTTATGCACAAAAGATCTGATAGGTTGAGCTAAAACTGGCGACGGGACTCCTTACTGGACACTGCACTCTGTGAAATCACCCGAAAAAGATGGGCAAAACAGAGAGTAAAAGTTGCCGCTATTGCGAGAACTGCAGAACATTTGCTTTGCGAATGCCCAGCGCTTTTCTGCAAGAGTCTTAAATTTCTGGAAGGGGCCTTCCTAAAGCTCTTCAATTTTAGAAAGGTAGCTCCCAAAAAACTGATAAACTTTGCACGAAGTCTCGGAATCCCGGGCCTCAAATAGATAAGGGGTTATGCACAAAAGATCTGATAGGTTGAGCTAAAACTGGCGACGGGACTCCTTACTGGACACTGCACTCTGTGAAATCACCCGAAAAAGATGGGCAAAACAGAGAGTAAAAGTTGCCGCTATTGCGAGAACTGCAGAACATTTGCTTTGCGAATGCCCAGCGCTTTTCTGCAAGAGTCTTAAATTTCTGGAAGGGGCCTTCCTAAAGCTCTTCAATTTTAGAAAGGTAGCTCCCAAAAAACTGATAAACTTTGCACGAAGTCTCGGAATCCCGGGCCTCAAATAGATAAGGGGTTATGCACAAAAGATCTGATAGGTTGAGCTAAAACTGGCGACGGGACTCCTTACTGGACACTGCACTCTGTGAAATCACCCGAAAAAGATGGGCAAAACAGAGAGTAAAAGTTGCCGCTATTGCGAGAACTGCAGAACATTTGCTTTGCGAATGCCCAGCGCTTTTCTGCAAGAGTCTTAAATTTCTGGAAGGGGCCTTCCTAAAGCTCTTCAATTTTAGAAAGGTAGCTCCCAAAAAACTGATAAACTTTGCACGAAGTCTCGGAATCCCGGGCCTCAAATAGATTAGGGGTTATGCACAAAAGATCTGATAGGTTGAGCTAAACTGGCGACGGGACTCCTTACTGGACACTGCACTCTGTGAAATCACCCGAAAAAGATGGGCAAAACAGAGAGTAAAAGTTGCCGCTATTGCGAGAACTGCAGAACATTTGCTTTGCGAATGCTCAGCGCTTTTTTGTAAGTATCTTAAGTTTCTGGAAGGGTCCTTCCTAAAGCCCTCCGATGTCAGGAACTTGACTCCCAGTAAACTGATAAACTTCAGTCTATCCACCACTTTTTTTTTGTGCGGTCTATTTTTAGCTTAAAAAAAAGAAAAACAACAGTTGAAGCAATCTGTTTCTTGCTGCTATGATCAGTATATTAAAAGTTGTTTTAAGAATTATATTAAATTAGTTAGGTAGGTAATTTTTCTAACATATAAAATGGTTTTTTATTTTAGAATGCTTCTAAAACCAAGTAATTTTTTAAATAATATTTAATAAGTTAATTAATTTAATCTCTTAATTAATTTTATTTCTCATTTTTAGTTAAATTATTAATTCGAAATAATTTTTTGATAACACTTTACCACCAACATTACTACAAAATTTAAGTCAAGAAATAATCAAAATGGTTAAAGTTTTCATGTGCCATTATGAAGTCTCTTTGAAAGCTTTTAAGGGCTTATAGTTCAGGCAGGCAGGTATTAACATGGAGAGTGTTACGTACGAAGTTTTCATAATATAAATTCATTTTGGTGCAATAGCTGAGGATTTTCCTGGAATTTGGAAGACTTCAAAGTTGCATACAAACCATCCTAGGAAGTTGTTTTCATTCAGGGAATTAAGACCCCGTGATGTTGATGGTGATGGTGCAAAACGTAAGTTGTTATGGAATACAATGCATTAAATTGAACGAATAATAACAATTAAAATTAATTACCACCCCTGCATTGTCAATATCCGATGCTGATGTAGACATTAGGTATAGAAGAATTTTATGGGACAATTAAAACGACAATTAATAAAATCCCGAAAAAAAAATTAATTCTATTGGGGGACTACAATGCAAAAGCTGGAAGCACTTTTACTGACAACCACATTAGAACTGTGGTGGGAAAACATGGAATGGAAACACGCAATGAAAGAGGGGAACGTCTGATACAATTCAATATAGACAACCACTTTACAATTGCCAATACTGTTTTAACACAATACAAACGTAGAATAATAACATAGCGTTTGCCTAATGCAAAATACAATAACCAGATCGACTATATTTTAATCCAAAAACAATAACGATCTTTTATCACAACCGTAAAAACTCTTTCATTCGCTTATTGTGGCATATACCACCAATTTCCTAAGTTAGAGTTGACCATAAAACTAAAATCCTGCAGGAGAAACGAAACATAAACCCAAGATGAACCTAGAGCAAGTTTTAACATTTTCTGAGGAAGTTATATCAAAAGTACAGTTATATTTATTAGATATTACCAAAATAAATCCAAATGACATATGGCGGGCCCTTAATGACTTCATAAATGAAACACTTCATGAAATTCCATCAGAACCACAAACTAAAAACAACAAACGTGGTTATCAGTCGTAACCTTGAATTTTATTTTAAGCAGACGACATAAAAAAAACACAGGCAGCAATAACGATTGGGAACGTTACAGGGTCAGAAACAGAGAAATCCAAAATAGCTCCCGGAAAGATAAAAATGCACACTTCTTGAAAATATGTGCAGAACTATAACAATATGCTGACCATAATAATACCAGGATTTTTTTCAACAAAATTGCCGTATGAGTGGACAATTTAAACCACGAAATTGGGTAATTAAATATAAAGATAAAAAAAAATTATCAAACTTGACCAGATAATTAAGATATGGCGGATTTACTGTAAAAACCTTTATCTTGACAGAAAAAATGCCAACAGAGAACTTAATTTTTATAAAAAAGAACCAGACATTCTGAGAGAAAAAATTCAAGCCGCTATTAAAAAGCTTAAAAATGGTTAAGCAGTGAGAACAGATATGCTATAAGCGAAAGTATTTAAGCCAAATCATGCACCAACTGTGCCAGAAAGTATGGATAAAATGCACATGGCCCAAAGATTGGTCTACATCCGTAATAATACTTTCTTCTTCGTTTTCTTCTTCTTTCTTCTAATTAGGCATAATACCTGTTCTTCATCGTTACTCGCTTTATGGAGGTAGATTGTCACTCCAACGTTTTCAAGGCCTTCCTGTGCTTTGCCTCTTCGAAGGTGATTTATTTTTGGCAATATTTACTATTCATTTTTTTGTTATACGTGTGATATGGTCATTCCACTTAATTTTTTTTACAGCACCCAGTCGTTGATAATCTGGCATGTTTGTCTGATATCCGCGGCTTCTTTTCCTGTCCCGTAGTGTTTTTTCAGCTATTCTTTAAAATTATCTTCATCTCTGTTGTTTCCATAATTTGGCTTATTTTTGATGTTTCGGGTATTGTTTCTGCCGCATATGTCAGTATGGGTCTAATAGCAGTTTTGTAAAAATGGGCTTTTACTTCTGTTTTCAGGTGCTTGTTACGAAATAAGTATCTGAATTTCATCTCTTGATGTACTGTCTTGTCATTAACCACTAATTTACATCTCAGAGGTGTTTTAAATGTGGTCATGCATTTCGTCTTAGATATTGATATTTTCATCCCGAGAGTTTTAGCAACTGTGTTATATGTATAAAAAAGCCTTTGCAGATCATCTTTATTTTTCGTCATCAAAACTGCATCATCAGCGTAGCATAGGATTTTTACCTCTCAAACTCCCATTCGATATCCTCTTTTCCTGCGTACATGTCTTATTATTTCGTCCATAATAATATTAAATAGTAATGGGCTCATTGAGTCTTCTTGTTGAATACCCTTCTTTACCCTTTTAAAGATCTATAAAACAGAAGAATGCTGGTGATAATACCCTTACACAAAAAAGGCTCCACAACTACCGCCTAATCTCCCTTATCACACAAGTGAGCAAAGTAATGTTGTGTACACTACAATCAAGGCTAGAATCATTCATCTCTTAACAACTTGCTCATGAGCAGGCGAGTTTCGTAAGAAGGCCTTTGATAATCTGAAATGGTTACAACTATGGAAAGTGCTCCATAAGATTGAAGTATTAAAACACCTGATTACTTTATTAGACAGCTATATAAAGACAGTACTGCCGATGACAAGTTTGAAAATGTCGTCTTCGGAAAATGCAGGATTCGTAAAGGCGTTCGACAATGATGCGTACTTTCTTTACTTCTGTACAATTTATATATATATATATATATATATATATATATATATATATATATATATATATATATATATATATATATATATATATATATATATATATATATATATATATAGCAAATTCGTAATAATATATATATATATATATATATATATATATATATATATATATATATATAGCAAATTCGTAATGCGCTTAGTTCTAAACAATTGAAGCGGAGGCATCAGGGTAGGTGGGAAAAAGTTTTCCAATCTCCGGTTCACTGATGACACTGTTCTCATAGCGGAAACTAAATAGCAATGTTATTTGTTTGAGCCTTGGCAAAAAATTTAGTTTTTTTAGATTACAATTCATATTTGCATTGTTAGTTAGTTGGATATTAGTTAACTTTATAATTTTATAAGTTTTGCAAGTTTATAGGTGATCTTGTTAAAAACCTTTCATATCTTTTGCATTTAGAGATGTCCCCAAAGATAAAAACCTCAAAACATTTTGAATTTTTGTTAGGGCACTTATGTTCTTAGTGACCGTCTATTAATTATGTAGATTAGAGTCACATTTTAGCTTGTGACTAGCCTTTTTAGTATAAATCAGGTCGGGTTGCCGATATAGAAATGTAACCAATTAATAATGGACCTGAATAATGAGCGGGAAATTAAAAGTTTAGTTTTTTTCCAGTTCAAGTATAAACTTTGTAAATTATATTTAGTACTTGGTTAGGTAGTTTACAGTTACTTTTGGTTAAGCTTTATTAACTTAAAATTTCACCATATTTATGAATTAAATTAACCTCCATACAATGATACAATTCGGTGTCAGTAATGGGCATTTTGTTACAATTTTCTGTCGCAACTCTGCAAAATCTGCAGGCGGAGTGACGTAAATTTTTTATTTTAGGTGGCACCACAAAAATAAATCCAATGGCGAAAGATCCGGTGATCTATTGATCTATTGATAGTAATTATAAGCAAACCCATTGAGAGTTTTTGAAATTACTGTGTGATGCGTTTCTGGAAGCAGTATACATTTTAAAAGTCGTAAGAATTTTTATTATTTTTAATTATTATGGGACCGGATCAATCGTTGGAAAATAAAATATTTTGCAGTGGTCTAGTTAAACACTTATGAATATTTATCTTTTATATTTAGTGCTGGTTAACTGGCTAGGGTGCATATTATTCAAACGTTTTGTTAACCCTATATTCAGCACATCCGTACATATTTTTTTCTTTATAATTTATAAGGAAATTTGTACTTTTATTTTCCTACTATAGAATTTAAAATTATTAAACCAGCAACAATAACATTACACGCAGTAGTTTATCTTTGCAAAAAATCGTATTTAATTTGTATGCATAATTTAAGCTGCAGTAATTTTTGATTTTTGTAAAAAACTCAATTAATTATTAATTATTTTGTAAACAACATTATTAGCGTACATTATAAAATGGATAAACTTTAAAAATTATAAATTTAAAATCACCACAAATTCTATAATCCTTCAACACCAAAAATCTTTAAATTATACCAACCCTACCAACTATAAGTATACCACTTTTTTAAAATTGCACATCGTCCTTTTTATTACGCCCTCTCCTCATGAGGGTTAGCGATCCATATGGCTAATATTGTCCTGGATACGGCAGCTCCAAATATCTCAGTCGTAGTGCACCCGAACCATCTTCTAAGGTATTTTAACCACGAGTTCTGACGTCTACCAACAGATCTTCTTTCATAAATCTTTCCTTTAATTATCAGCCTTAGTTTTTTGTATTTTTTGCCTCTCATGATAGTTATTAACGGAGAGGTTATAAATAATATGCGATATGCTGATGACACCGTCTTGTTAACTAGCAATTAAAGAGACATTTTTTTTTATGAAAATAGTCGCAAAAAGGGTAGACCTCTGGAAAAACTGATTTTGGAAGCTATTCCATTCCGTACTATATATATTACTATATCTGTAGAGCAATGACTGGTCTGCAACTCTTCTTCTATGTTCTAGAGGGTGAAGGGTATCTGTTAGAGTTGAGCTGTTTATCAAGCGAATGGCTCTTTTTTAAAGGGAATCTAGAACACAAAGAGAATGCCTTGGTACTGAACCCCAAATATGCGAGCAATACTCCAGTAGAGGTCGAATTTCAGCCTTGTACGTCGTCAACAGTTGATCAGGAGTAAAAAACTTTCTGGCTTTCCACAGAAAACCTAGCCTCTGGCTTGCCGACAGACATACAACATCTACTAGCAGATCTTCCATAAATCTTTTCTTTAATTATCAGCCTCAGTAATTTGTATTTTTCGCCTCTCATGATAATTATTAACGGAGAGGTTATAAATAATATGCGATATGCTGATGACACCGTCTTGTTAACAAGCAGTTAAAGAGACATACAATATCTAGAGAAATTAAATGATCGATGTAACGAATACGGTCTAAAGATAAATCTTAAGAAAACCAAGTTAATGGTAGTTACGAATTTCCCCCAAAATCACAACCATGTAAACGTGTCAGTAGCAGACATCTTAATAGAGTATGTGCAGTCATACAAATACCTGGGAGCCTGGATAGAACAATCAGGTGACCAAACAAGAGAAATAAGAACGAGAATAGAGATAGCCAGGTCAACATTTACGAAAATGAAAGAGTTGTTCACCAGTCGAGATATCAATATTGGACTTGGGATGAGGATACTGCGTTGTTACGTGTTTTCCGCGCTTTTGTATGAAGTGGAGGCATGGAGATACATGAAATCACACAGATAAACTAAAAGCCTTCGAGATGTGGTGCTAACGTAGAATGTGGCGTATCCCCTAGACAAAAAAGATCTCTAATGTGAAAGTCCTAAATCGGATTAATAAGAAATGTGAAGTCATTAACACCATAAAAAAAAAGCTTCAATATCTAGGTCATATACTGAGAGGACCCAAATACGCACTTCTTCAGCTGATAGTTCAGGGAAAGATTGGTGGAAGGAGGAATATGGGAAGACACCGTGTGTCTTGGCTTAAAAATCTTAGGGACTGGTTTAATTGTAGCAATGTTGAACTCTTTCGAGCAGCAGTCAATAAAGTCCGGATAGCTGTGATGATCGCAAACCTCCAATAGGAGATGCACTATAAGAAGAAGAAGAAAAAGCCTCTCGTGATATGGCCTATGTGTCTTGTTTTTCTCTGTTTAATAATGGTTAATTCAACTGAGCAATAAACTCAAATTAAAATTAAAGCAAATAAGAGATGCAAGCTTATCAAATTACATTTCTAGTCTTAATCGATATGATAATCGATATGAAATTCACCAATACGCATAGAATCACCAACCATTGAAACTTGTGCTAAAAGTGATCAAGAAAAAACATATTTATTTGCTTCACACTTAGTTTTTACTCCAATTAATGACATTCCTGACCAACACATTTCCGACTATATACACAGTAAATACTCCGATATATTAACAAAAAACATAAAAAAAGTGACTCCTAATGCAATTAAACAAAACATCTCATTTTTAAATAACAAGAAAGCTCCTGGCATTGATCAAATAAACCCAAAATTTTTAAAAGAGCTGTCCAAAAAGGTATTAGTACTAATGTTGCGTCTTATAGACCGATAAGCCTGTTATCGAAAATTTCGAAATAATTAGAAAAACTTCTACTATGCCGTACAAATGATCTCCTGAAAATAATACTAGAACACCAATTTGATTTTCGAGCTAAACACTCTACTATTCAGCAGTGTCATCGCATAGTACATACAATTAATGAGGCTATAGATGCAAAAAATACTGTCCAGAAGTCTTCCTGGTTGTAAGCCAGGCCTTTGACAAGGTCTGGTATGATGGACTGCTTTATAAAATCAAAAAGTGTTTACCTTATTTATATTTCAAACTAATAAAATCATATCTAATTGACAGATGTTTTCGAACAAGAGTGAACGGAGAACTTTCTGAATTTTACCCAATTAAATCTGGAGTCCCCCAGGGTAGCGTATTGGGACCTATTCTGTACCTAATTTATTCTTCTGATCTCCCAACAACTGACAACAGGAACTTCTGCGGATGACACGGCTCATCTGGCAATCCATGAAAATCCTTTAGTAGCATCCTCAAATCTCCAGGAACATCTATTTCACATGGAAGAGTGGCTCACAAAATGGAAAATTAAAATTAATGAGATGAAATCCCTACACATCACATTCACAACAAGAAAAGAACAGTGTCTCCCTGTATACATTAATAATATAAAAATTCTTGTCAGCAAGCTGATTTGGAGACAGCATTTAAGAAAAAAGCGAAAACAAATCGACATAAAAACAAGAAAACTCAATTGGTTACTTGGTAGAAGATCCAAAATGTCGCTAAAGAATAAAATTCTTGTATACAAAGCCATAATCATACCCATTTGGAAATATGGCATTAAATTATGGGGATGTACTAGCAGCTCCAACATTGACCTCATTCAACGCGCACAATCAAAAACTATTCGCGCAATCACCATAGACTAGAGTCACATGAAAACACACTCCTTCAACAACTCCTACAAGAATACCCTCAAAGAAGACTGAAAAGGAAATGGCCAGCTGACGTGAAATAAGGTGCAAGAGGTTTTGCTCAATGAAGGAACCTCATCATGTCAAATTAAGGAGCTTTTTACATGTTGTCCTGTGCCAACAAAATAGCTTAAAAAATTTGTAAATTTGATTGGTGTTTAATAAAGGAGAAAAAAAAATATTGGTTAATAATTTTTTTCAACTTTTTCATTCGTCTTAGTACCTCTTTGTTTGTAACTCGGTGAATCCATGAGATAAGAAGCATGCGCTGATATACATACATCTCGATCCTTCTCTCAGTTATCGGATCGAGAGTCCAGCCTTTACAACCGTACAATAATACACTGAAGATACAGCACCTGACCATGCGCATTCTGAGCTCCAAGCTCAAATCAAGACTGGTGAAAAATTGCTTCATTCTGGTGAACATTTTCCTGGCTTCATTGCAAGTTTGATTTGTTATCGACCAAGACCTCGGTGTAGTCTGCGTATCTTATATTATCACAAATAATCGCATATTGACGACATGCTTATTGCAATAATTAAAATATGTACACGAAATATTAACCTATATTTCTAAAGAACTTCTATAATTAATTTATTTATATATTTATATATTAATTATTTTAATAAAATGACGTATTATTAATGCTAACGTATAATATTATTTAATAATCTTATTGCTTTTTAATTTATTTATTAAATAAATATTAAGTAAATGTCAAAATTAAAACAATGAAACCTCAAAAAACATCTCTACACAAGAAAGAGCGACAACGAAATTATTGTGTGTTCAAAAGTACATAATGACCGCACTTATAATATTGTTATTAAAATTTCAATTTCAGATCAATGGGATAAAATTAATTTAAAATTTTAATAAATTCTTATTTTTGCATTTAAATTAATAAATATTTAAAATTTTATTAATTTACACCATTATTTTAGTATAGCGACGTAGTATTCATAAATTTATATTCGTATAATATAGTATAGTTAGTTACGCCTTTAAAAACATTCCTATTTAGGCCACCTACTTTCGACTGCACTTCATATCACTCGTGCAGCAACTGATTTTTCTTTGGCTCTCTTCCAGATACCAATTTTATCAAAGAGAACTTGTTTTTTGCAAAATAAAAAAGTTAAACACGTGTTGGATGCTCTGTTGGGTTTGTATTCAAGCCAAGTTTGGAAATTTTATGTTTTATGCTGCAGACATAGAAAAAAATTTGTTTTATGCAATGCGGTTTTAAAGTTAAAGTCGTATACATTCTGGAGTTTCGTTAACAATTTACACTTTTAAAAGTTCAGTAATGGAAATACGATACAAAGTTAGAAATCATGGCAAGTTTGAAAGCAGGTTCTCCGTCGGATTACTAATTTATCACAGCAGTAAATAATTCAGAGCGAGCACACCTATTTAGTAGATTACTGTTAATCGCACCACGGAATAAATATGAAAAAAAAAAATTTTATACGAGATACGAGGGCAGTTTAATAAGTCAGTGACTTTTTGAATTTCCCGCGCAGTTACTCCAAATGCAACAGTGCTGCCGTCAACTATAATCTATCAGTGGGCAACTTTCTAATTTTGAGCAAGCTACGTCGTGCAGTTGGTGTTTCATAGCCGTTCAAAGCGGACAACCTCGCGAATTTTTACGAAAATGGAAAAAGTGAATTTCGTGTGCTGATTAAGCATTACTTTTTACGTAAAAAATCAATCACTGAAACTAAGGAAAGACTTGATAAATACTACGGGGACTTGGCACCACCAATTTCAATGGTTAAGAAATGGTTTACAGAATTCCGTTGTGGTCGTACCAGCACTAATGACGCCGAACGTCTAGGTCGCCCAAAAGAAGTGATCACGCCGGAAATCGTCGATAAAATCCATGAAATGATATTGGATGATCGGAGAATGAAAGTGCGTGAGTAGGCTCATGCTGTAGATGTATCTTAACTGAACGGGTAGATCATATTTTACACGAATATTTGGACATGAAAAAACTCTCTGCGAGATGGGTGCCGCGATTTCTCACACTCGACCATAAGCGCAATCGTGTGACCACTTCAAAAGAGTGTTTAGCGAAGTTCAGCCGTAATCCGGACGAATTTTTGCGCCGTTTTGTTACTGTGGATGAAACATGGATCCATCACAACACGCCAGATACCAAGGAACAATCGAAACAGTGGGTTGCTCGGGGTGAACGTGGACCAAAGAAGGCGAAACAGAGTCTGTCAGCCAACAAGGTCATGGCCACAGTTTTTTGGGATTTATGAATATTATTCAAAGCTTTTGAACAGACCCGACGTTAATTTGAAGCAAAAACGGGCCGCATTTGGCTAAGAAGAAGAAAGTGCTGTTTCATCAAGACAATGCACATGTGCACACTTGTCTAGTCACAATGGCCAAAATCCACGAATTGGGATACGAACTGCTACCCCCCATCCAGCAGTCGAATACAATAGTTTTTAAGTGGACGTCTGTGTGCGTGTATGTACGTATGTGCGTTCGAGATTATTTTTCGTCTCGATTATGTCGAGAACAAAAAAAGATGTCGACGTTGTACCAATTGCATCCGACGCATAATTATGCAACTTAGAACTGATTAGATTTTCAGCAAAATCGGTCACACTGTTTTTTATAGAGAATAAAAAAAAATGGTTAACTACCTGAATTTTGCAATTTATAAATTATACTATTTTTAATGCAGAATTTTAAGATCTTTTGAATAATATGATTATTGCATGTTGGGACTATTTGTATTAAACATATTATTTTTAAAAAAAAATTGTTTTAGAAAAAATTAGTAATTGGAGAATTTTAAACTTGTGTCAGTATTGAGAGAATAGCATTGAAGACGCTATAACAGTGAAAAATTATTGTTAGTAATAATCAAGCATTGTTTATAACAAATGAATAATGGTACTAACAAATGAATAATAATCATAATTTTAAAAAAAAATGTAATTGTTATAAACAATTGAAATGATAAGAAAAAGTTTAAAAGAATACGGTTGACATAAACAAAATATTGTTAATGACAATTATAATCTGTTATAAACAATTTGAAATCGTTTTTTATAATAATTTTAATAATAATAATAATTATAACAACAAAACATATGTTATTTTTTCATTCTATTCACTGGAAAGTTAGTAGATCTCTCGGGTTGCACCCAGACCACTGATATTTTTTATTAAAATCAAAATAGCTTACAAAAAAGTGAAAAACAATTTAAAAGTAAACGTTTTATTTTTTTTATGTTCACAAATTAATACTTTTTGTAGTAAATCCCAAATATAGTCTTCCATCATACTTTCATTGTTGATAACGTAGATGTAGACCAATTTTTTACGACTTTACACATTTTATAGCTGTTTTTACAAAAAAAAATTTTTATTTTAAAACTATTATTTTGTTAATTTAATTAAATTTTGCCCTTATTGTATTAGACAGTAAATCATTTTAGCTGGCGATTGTATTATACATTTTTTAAACTTTTTTAACATGCTGTCGTGATAAAATTAAAAAACTGTTATTTCATTTGTTTGAAAATAAAACCCTTTTTATATTTTCTCAAATATGTCTACGTTAGGTCTAATGAACAGGACATTGGATATTCATTGTCATGAATAGGTACATGCTTTTTACCACGACTAAAACGAATATAATGGCTGATAGTATTTTAGGATTGCGTGCAGCTTGAAAAACAGTATATTTCAATAAACTCCCTTGTCCAATTAACAATTGAACAAGGTAATTTAAAAGCAATCAGATCCTTGGAGACTGTACACTATAAAAACCCAACAAAGAAACATTAGAACCATAAACATGTTTTAAAAATTAATTGATGTTGCAGTAGTTTCTTCATTAATTTATTATTAATAATATCGTTTAGGGTTGGTTTTAAGTACAAAGGAATAATCTCTAAATACATTAAAAAGGAGACAAAATGAAATGTAGCAGCTACAGAGGAATCGCGTTACTAAACACATCGTACAAAATATTGGCCAAAGTACTTCTAGGAAGACTAAAGCCATACGCAGAAAAAATCGTAGAAGAATATCAGTGTGGTTTCAGAGAGGGCCGCTTCACCACAGACCAGATATTTACCATCTGACAACTAATGGGGAAATGCTGGAAATTTAATCGACACCTTTATCAACTATTTATCGATTTCAGGCAAGCCTATGACACCAAACCAAGCATCACAGTCCAAGAGATTCTAGACATTAAGAGAAGTGAAGAAGAACACGCAATTAAACAAGCAAAAAACATGAAGGCGGCAGGAACAGATGAAATTGTAACGGATGTACTTAAACTATTAACAGAAGACAAAGCTCTTGATACCCTCGTAGATCTCTTCAATGTTATCTACAAAACTGGCACCATACCGTCTAATTGGTTAAAATCCACATTCATCACAATAGCTAAAACACCTAAAGCAAAAACCTGCAATGATCATAGAATAATCAGCTTAATGAGTCATGTATTGAAAATATTTCTAAAAGTCATCCACAAAAGAATCTACTCAAAATGTGAAGAAAGAATAGGCGACACACAGTTTGGCTTCAGAAACGGTTATGGTACTAGAGAAGCACTATTTAGTATACAAGTACTTACACAACGATGCCGAGATATGAATGTGGAAGTCTTCGCGTGTTTCATCGACTACGAAAAGGCCTTTGATAAAGTACAACACGATAAATTAATCCAGATACTTACAAATATAGGAATTGACAGCAGTGATATTCGTATAATTGTTAACCTATATTGGAACCAATCTGCTGAAATACGCGTTAATAATCACACAACAGAAAACATAAATATAATCAGAGGCGTAAGGCAAGGATGTGTACTTTCACCACTACTCTTCAATTTATACTCAGAACAAATTATTAATGAGGCTATTGGAGACACTCTCACTGGTGTAATAGTGAATGGTACTCCCATCAACAACATCAGATACGCAGATGATACAGTACTAATATCCACAAACATCAACGACTTACAAGACATGCTAAACACAGTAGTCACCCACAGTTCATCAATGGGACTCACGCTCAACACAAAAATAACTAAATGGCTAGTTTTCAGTAAGAACCCAAACAACACCCAAAAATATTTACGAATTGGCAATGACATTATAGATAGAGTGAAGCACTACAAATATCTAGGATGTTACCAAAACGAGTCAAATGATAATGGCCAAGAGATCCGCTGCAGAATAGAACAATCCAGATCAGCATTCATCAAAATGAGAAAAGTACTGACAAGTCGAGACCTCCCAATTACACTACGAATAAGAATACTCCGCTGCTATATATTCAGTATACTCTTATATGGAATGGAAGCATGGACACTTACCAACAGTATGTGCAAACGACTTGAAGCTTTCGAAATGTGGACATATAGAAGAATGTTGAAGATCTCATGGACTGAACTCAAAAAAAATCGGGAAGTGCTACAACAACTAGGCAAAGAAACCGAAATAATAACAACAATAAAGAAACGGAAGCTAGAGTATTTCGGACATGTGCTACGAAACGAAAAATATTCACTTCTCCAAAACATTATGCAAGGCAAAATTGAGGGCCGTCGCAGCAAAGGTAGCAGAAAAACATCATGGCTCAAAAACTTAAGACAATGGTATGGCCTCAGCACCAGAACACTTTTCCGTACGGCAGAAGATAAAATTAGGCTACAAATACTGGTTACCAACGTACTAGGAGTACATGGAACTTAAAGAAGAATGACACCGTCCGAAGAGTAAAATTGTGGCAAGTGATGGAAGAACTGGGCTTCCCGAAAATACTCATAAGGATAAAACTACGTATCGGTGGCTCTAAAAGCAAAGTTATAGTTTGACAAAACTTCTCGGAGGTGTTCGATATAAACAACGGCCTTGAACAGGGTGATGCCCTATCACCGTTGCTTTTTAATGTTGCTCTGGAACATGCTACCAGAAGTGCTAAAATCTGCCGTCCAGCGACGGTCTATCAAAATAATGGCCCTAACCTACTCCTGGGTTTTGTGGATGACGTGGATATCATTGGAAACAGCAGACTACATGTCAAAAATACATTAAGATACTTCGAAGAACATGCTGAAAATATGGTGCTCAATATTATTGAAGAGAAAACAAAACATATGTACTCCACCAGAAATAACCGGATCAGAGACAGAGTAGGTCGAAACATTACAATAGGTGACTACAATTTCGAAGGGGACAAAAAATTAAAATATCTTGGAACAACACTATCATAAGACACTGATGGGACAGAAGAAGTTAACTGTAGAATACAAGCCGGAAACAAAGGCCTTTATACAACTCATAATCTACTAAAATCAAAGCAAACATTAAGGCGTACAAAAATAAACATATACAAGAAGACTACCGGATAATCGCACTGTCAAGCTTGTATGGAAAGAAACACCAGAGGGTAAAAGACCCCTAGGCTGCCCATGACTCCGATGGAAAGACCATATTTCCAAAGTTTTAAGGAAAATGGGCATCCAAAATCTACTCGAAGCCTGAGCGACAGACAACAATGGAGGACTTTTGTGACCCTGGGTTGTAAACCACGAAGTAAGTAAGTAATATGTGTCTAAGGTATGCTGTCTTGCTTACTTTAATTGTTTTTAACAATTTTTTCTCTCGACCCATCCTTGTAACATTTAATATATTCCAAGAGGAAGGACCCAACGTACTACTGGCCTTCGCAGATGATGTGAACATAATTGGCAACAGCAGGATTAATCTTAAAGACGCCTTCCTAAGATTCGAAAAGGAAGCAGAAACAATAGGCCTTAAAATAAACAAGGACAAGACCAAATATAAGTACCTCACTAGGAATGTTCGTAACAGAGACAGAATAAGGCAAAACGTCTCGATTAAAGACTACAATTTTGATCGGATAAATATTGTTACAATTTTTTGAATCCGTCTCTGTTGATCTACCCAGAGACGACGGTGCCGACCAAATATGCTTTGTGCTTTGTTATGCCGACCCGCGATTCGCCTGGTAAATTCTTACAGCCTCTGGATCGTTCGCGAAGGGCCCTGGACCCTTGAGAAACAGGTAGAAAGGTCTAGAATTATGATTTAGATGTATAAAAAAAAGGAAAGCGGCCGTGAAGAAAATAGTTAAGTATCAGTTTTAAAAGTTTTTATGATTTAAGAAATGTAAATATTAATAAAAAGTTGTAAAAGTTGTATATCTAAGTGATTTATAAAAGTAGAATTTATTGTAGGAGAATAAACATTGTTTTGTTACTGTATCAAGAGTTTTAAATTATCGAACCCACGGAAGAACTAAAATTCTTAACAATATCTAGGCACGAACACAAGTGAAAATAACGACATCACAGAGGAAGTAAATAACAGGATACAAGCCGGAAAAAGATGCCTTTTTGCTCTCCAGCGTTTAATAAAATCAAGGGGACTTACCAGCAAAACCAAACTACACATATTATACTGTACAATCATAAAACCTATAGTAATATATAGTTGCGATACCTGGACACTAACCGCTGCAAACAAAGATCCACTTAAGATATTTGAAAGACGAGTGCTAAGGAGAATATTTGGTCCAACTAGAGAAGAAACATCAGGAATATACCGTTTAAAAACCAACCAAGAACTTTTAAAACTGTATGCGAGTGGTAACATACTAAATGAGGTAAGGGCCAAGAGACTACAGTGGGCGGGCATTCTGGGCGTTACAAAAAAATAAAAAATAGCTTACATTTACAACTTTTTTAAATACCATAGTAAAAAATAATATCAAAGCAGTAAGACAATAACAAATATATATGGTAGAATTCATGGAAATAAAAAAAAAATAAAATAAAATATTTCTTTGTATTTGTTACCTTTTTGATTTTGTAACAACCACTCGCGTTTTAGGAATTATTTGTTTTCTTGTTAAAATTTTTCCCCTCAAAAATTCGTTAATATTAGCTTTGTTAGTTGTTCTGGAAACTGTATAACTTGATACAGATTTTTTGTAAAAATTGTTTGACTTTATTTGCACGAAAAAAAATGACGAGTTTTTAATAAATATAATGATTTTCATTTCCTTGAATGATACCCTAAATTGCAGAGCCGATGTACAGGGCCTGAATGCACAATATAATAATTTATTTTTTATGGCAGAAGAAGCATGAAAATAGGATTAATGCTGCGGAGATGAGTAGTCTGAGAAGTATAGCCGGAGTGACTCGGTTGGATAAAGTTAAGAATAGTGAGATAAGAAAACGCTATGGTGTAAAAGAAGATGTGGTCACAAAGATAGATAAAGGAATGCTTAGATGGTTTGGATACGTAGAAAGGATGGATGAAGGAAGATTGAAGAAACAAATTTATAAGGCGAGTGTGAATGGGCAAATCGGTAGAGGTCGACCTCGGGGAACATATCTCGATCAGATCAACATTGTTTTGAAGAAGTTTTGAAGAGTACCAACAACCGAAGAGCATGTATGAGAGCACTGATGAAAGTAGAGGAAGCAAAAGATGTGTGTACAAACCGTAGCAAGTGGAAGGAAGTGGTCTCTGCCTACCGCTATGGGAAAAAGGCGTGACTTTATGTATGTATGTATTTTTTATGTTTAAAAATCAATAAAGTCAAACAGCCGATGGCGTTAGTAGTATGTAGACAATTAGCGAAAAAAATAAAGAAAAATAGTTCATAAATTAACATAAACTTATATTCTTTTGCCTCAGTTTGTTTGTGCTGTCTGCATGTGATTTTACTATTGTTTAAGGAATAGAAATTATTCGTTTTTATTTTGTTTGGTTATTATGTGATTAATCCATTTGCTTGATGTTAATTGTAAACACGTTTGCCCTGATTCTGTGATGGATACGATATCAGAAGTTTTACATTACAGACTTTAGACTTCCACGAATTAAAAAGGTATGTAATTTATTGAAACACGACATGAATATCTAGGTTCCATACATGTTCACGGAAAATAAGAGTAAGGATACAGGTAGAAACGGTAAAAAAAGCTGTTATGGATCTTAAAAATGGCAAAACAAGTGGCCCGAAGGACATATTTGCGGAAATGTTGAAAAACGAAACATATAAACTTTACAACAATCTAACATTTATTATTAACAATTGCCTAAATGGTCATCCAGTACCAGCACCTTGGAAGGAAGCGTACATCTCGTCAATCCGTAAAAAAGGAGATAAGACGAACTGCAACAATTATAGAGGAATTTCAGTTACCAGCGCCATGAGTAGATTTTATGGAAGGATTTTACGAAACCAAATAGAGGATGATAAGACAGAACGAAGAAGAAGAACAAAGTGGTTTTCGAGCAGGCAGACAATGTTTTCTGTTTGAAACAAATAATAAAGAAAAGAGCCGCAAAAAACATAATAACTTATATTACATTTGTAGACCTTCAAAAAGCTTACGACACTGTACCAATTCGTAAAATGTGGAAAACTCTAGAAAAATCAAGTATTAATTACTCTCTAATTTATGCGGTAAAATAACTTTATAGAAACACGAAATCACAAATAAAAATGGGAAAATATATAACCAAAAAATTTCCAGTTACCACAGGACTAAGACAAGGATGCTGCAGTTCACCAACTCTCTTTAAAATATATGTTGCATGCGCATTAAAGCAATGGAAAAGAAAAGTTCATGACATGGGTGTTCAACTGGATAACAGATGTATTTATACATTACAGATGATCAGGTCGTTATAGCAAATGATATAGAGGACATGCTGAGAAAACATGATGAGAAAACTAACAGAAAAATATAGCCAGTGGGGACTAAATGTAAATCTGACGAAGACAAGGTATTTGTGTGTGGGCGAGGAACCGAACAATCTGGTACTTGAAAATGGACAACAAATTACATCTTGTCAAGAATACGACTTGGGTGTTACATTCTACAGCACAGAAACTGACGTCAAAAAGATCAAAAAAAGAATTGTTTAAAACAAAAAAGTTATCCTTAACGGCATACTATGGAGTAAAAATATTACTTAAAACGGAAATATAATTTATACAAAACAATGATAAAGAGCGTTACCTAGAGCAGAGACATAGAGAGTGAATGAAAGGCAGACGAAAAAACTGGAAGTGGTGGTGATGAAAGCGATGAGAAGATCTTTATGTATATTCAGAAGGTACCAAATTAGAAATGAAATAGTAAAACAACGGATGGGTGTGAAAGTATCTTTAATTTAAGACGTAAATGCCAAACAACTAACGTTGTATGGGCATGTACAGCTAATGCCAGCATCAAGACTACCTAACCGAATATATTTGAATCTAAGGGATTAATATGTGACTAAATTGACTTTGGAATTACTTTTTATTAATATCATATGCATACATAGTCAATTGTTAAACATAAGAATAAGTCACTGATGATGTTGACTAATTGTACCCATTATAGAGTTTTTTTTTTGTATGTGTAGCCTTGAGAAAGATCTAAAATAAAGATCGAAACGTCGGCGATTTAAAAAAAGCGAGAAGTTTGTTTTCTTTCGTCCTAAACCCGCTATCCACCCCGAAAATTAATTGAGAAGGACATGAACCAGAAGAATATAAATAAATATAATTATGTTTTTGACAGTATTGCCAGTTTTTTATTCCATACCTAATCACAAAACAAATTAAATAGGTTTAAATAATTTGTTTAGTTTTATTTAAGATATTGTTAAAAAAAAAATTATTAAAATCTGTAATGAAACGATTATTATTTTCAGTAATTAAAAAAACAATCATATTATTACTTCCACTGGACTTTTTTGTAGTGTATTTTTCTTTAAAATCAAAAGGCTGCTAAAGAAAATGACCCACAACTTCAAAGATAAAATAAAAATACAATTAAGTATTTTAAAAATCAAGCATGGCGTGCATGTAATGTTATGCATACGCAAAGTAAACAGTACGGGGTTAAGGTAAGTATTAAATAAAATGCAACGTAAAGGGTAATAAATGCTATTAAGAGGGTGGTAAAAAAAAGAAAAAAATTGTAAAAATAAAACTATTGCGTGTGCAATATAAAAAATAATTCAGTAAGTCTGAATTCATTATAATATTTCGTAGACATTATCGGTTAACATTTAATATGCAAACATTACCGATGCCAAACATACTTGTTTTTGTTTGTATAATTAATATTTCAAAAATTTTATGATAAATGTGCAGTACAAACTAAGAAAAAATTGAAAAACTTTACTGGGTTTTACCCAAATGCAGATTTTTAACAATTTTAAAAGTAAATAAACTGGTTAAATTAAATATTATTTAGACTTTAAAAAATTTAATTGTAAAATACCTGTGATAAAAAAAAGTTATTAAATAGCAGGGGTGTATACATCACTAAACACAAGCAAAACAAAATATATGCTGCTAACAAAAACAGCTCAAGACAATCGTAAGATATATGTGAGGAACCAGCCTATTGAAAGAGTAAGACAATACAAATACCGGGGCACGATTATTAATAGGAACAATTACAGCTCCGAAGAAATACGAGTCAAAATGGAATAGGCGAGAAGCACCTTTACAAGAATGAAGAGGCTTTGCTGCTTCCGAGATTTAAACCTTGATTAAAAAATACTATGGAATGAAGGCCTGGACACTGAAGGTAACCGACATGAGAAGACTAGAGGCATTTGAGATGTGAATATACCGGAGAATATTGAGGATCTAACGGGTAGAGAGAAAAACCAACGTGGAAGTGATGAGACGTATACATAAGGAGAGAGAAGTGATTCCGACAATTAAGAGAAAAAAACTGCTGTACATGGGACATGTCATTAGGGAATAAAAATATCAAATGCTACAAATAATTATGCAGGGAAAAATCCAAGGCAAGAGATCTATAGGAAGAAGAAAAAATTCTTGGCTGAAGAACCTTAGGGAGTGGTTTGGACGCAGTAATAATGAACTATTTGGAGCTGCGATCCCAAAAATAAGAATTGCATGATGATTGCCAACCTTTGAAGCAGAGACGGCACCTAGAGAGAGACAGAGAGAGAGAATAGCAAATCCGAGAGGCTTCCGGTTAGATTTAGTCGAGACAAGGGCGTGGTTAAAATGTTGACCAAAGTAAAAAAAAAATAGTTTTGGGAGCTCAGATTTTGTATGACCTCTTTTTAAAAGCTCCATTGTTTCTTTTTTACAAGTCCACAAAATTGGAACTATTTAACCTCTTTTTCTTCTTTTTCTTCTTGTAGCGTCACAACCCTTCGTGGGTCTCAGCTGCATCTACGACTCGTCTCCACCTATCCCTGTCCAATACAACCTCCTCTCAATCCCGTACTTCCAAGACTTTTACGTCATATCCGATATTGTCTCTTCATCTGAGCCTTGGTATTTATAAAGATCTTTTTCCTACTGGGTTTTCCTCCCTTATCCTTTTGAAAAGACGTTCATTAGACGATCTATGTACGTAACCGGCCCATCCGAGCCTTTGTGCTTTTATTTCGTTTACTAAACTCGGTCTTTTGTACATTTTCTTGAGCTCCTCATTCGTTTTAATTCAATATTGACCCGTTCTATTATCTACTGTGGGTCCAAAGATTTTCTGAAACATATTTCGTTCAAAGCGTCTTAGCACTAGTTCGTTCTGCTTCGTCATTGTCCATGTTTCCGAACCGTACATAATAATTGGCTTGATTACTCCCGAATATATCCGTATTTTAGAGTTCCTAGATATTAGTCGGGACCTAAACAGGTCTTGTAAGGCGAAAAAACATTAATTGCCCTTTTATATTCTTGTTTTAATTTCGTTACTGATATCGTTATCCGAGGTTAAAACTGCTCCTAGATACTGAAATTGGTTTACGCATTCGAAATTGTAGGTGTCCATAGTTATGTTTTGTCCTATTATGTCTCTTGCTGCTCTTTCTTCTGACATGCATATATTTGGTCTTATCTTCGTTGATCGTGAGGCCTATCTTCTTGGTCTTTTTCTATATGTTCATGAACATTTCTTTTGTTTTGATCGTTCTGCTTCCTAACGTGTCAATGTCGTCGGCATATGCCAAGATCATTTCTGGGTCCTTATTTATAAATATTTTCGAACCAATATTCGTTTTTTTAATAGCCATGTCCAGCACTATGTTAAAGAGCAATGGTGACAGGCCATCGCCTTGTTTTAGGCCATTGTTGATGGAGAATGTTCCAGCGTTGTTCTTTCCTACCCTTACTTTGGCTTTAGAGTTTTCTACGCATATCCTAGTTAACTTTATGAACTAGATCGATCATATCATTGTAGATGACGGCCACGGGAGCCACATATTAGACGTAAGTAGCCTTAGAGAAATAGATGAGGACACAGACCATTACTTAGTCCGTGCAAAAGTTAGAATTAGAATATCGACACACAAATAGAATAAAACCAAGACAATCCCACAATGGAACATGGATGAGCTGCTGAATGAGGCAAAACAAAAAAAATATAGAGAAAAACGCAAACTAACACTGAACTCTGAAACAGAATATAATATAATTAAAAAGCTCTAGAAGACAACTGCAAAAATAATAACGTAGACCACCAAAAATGTATTTGAAAAAAGTAAGAGAAAGATGGCAAAAACATGGTTTAACGAAGAATGCCGAAACCAGCAAGGAAAGAGAGAAAAACTAAGGTGAAGAATGATACAACTACAGACAAACGAGAGTAGACAGAAATACGCACTGCCAGGAAGAAACAAGAACAATATTAAGAGCGAAGAAAAATAAATATGAAGCACAAAAGTATGAAGCAAAAGAAATAAATCGTTCTAAACCAGGATCTAGAGAATTTTATAAAGCAGTCTCTTTAGAGAAGACAGGTTCTAATTTTAGATCCATCCCAACACAGAAGGACAATCAAGGTCACATGATACTCAGTGACGAAGAGCTAATTTAAAATGGAAAGGACACTTTAAAGATCTTTTAAACGTAAAACAGGAAAAACCGCACAAAGAAGAAACGTATATGACAGTGGACCTACCAGTTGAAGAAACCTTTCTTGAGGAAACACAAATGGCAATAAATAAATTAAAAAACTCCAATGCACCTGGCTCAGACGAGATACCTGCGGAATTTCTAAAATATGGGGGAGATGAACTACATCGACAAATTTACCGATTAATAACTTTTATTTGGCGAAAAGAAAAAATACCAGCAGGATGAAGAGAAAGCATCAGTGTGCCCATCCAAAAAAAAGGGGACAAATCAAAATGCTGCAAATACAGAGAAAAATCACTAATAAACACTACATATAAAGTTCTCTCAAACATCCAACTATGCAGAATTACCCCATATGCAGAAAACCTGCTGGGGGAATACCAAGCCGGATTTAGGACAAACAGGTGAACGGTAGACCAACTCTTTACACCAAGGCAGCTCCTGGAAAAGGGATGAAAATAAAACAGAACAGTACACAACCTCTTCATAGACTCATAGACTCATAGACTCATATGATAGTATAGAGAGAAGCCAAGTATGGAATGCGATGGTGGAATTCTCAATACCAAGGAAGCTCATTTAGATGAGCAAAGTTTGTATAAAGGGCGGAGTATCTAAAGTACGAATAAATAACAGCCTATCCAGTAGTTTAGAAATACACAGTGGGCTTAAACCAGGCGACGCCCTATCACAATTACTTTTTAACCTCGTCTTGGTGAAAGCCGTGAGAGCAGCCGAAATTAAAACCGAACTGCTAACAACTAAAGGTCCCAATTTACTGCTAGCATACGCAGATGACATTGATCTCATCGGATACTTCATAGTAACCGTAAAAAACATTTTCAACAAGATCAGAAAAAACGAAGTGGGACTGAAAGTCAACGAAGAAAAAACAAAATAAATAGAATGGGAGGAAGAGATAGAATAGGGCAAAACGTCACAATCAACAATCTTAATTTTAAAAGGGTAAATCTGCCACGTCTTTTCGTTCTCTAAAGAGTACTCTGCCAGCGGTATCTCTACTGGCAAATTATGCCCGAGCTCAGCCGTAGAGGGTAGAAGATTATGGTGAACCAAATAAATAAAATTATAGCAAAAATATGTTGGATACTTTACTCACACAATAAATAATTAAGGTACACAGCTCAATAGCAACATCATAACAAATATAGTCAAAATTAACAGCTATGGTAAAATTTTCTTGCTAAAACAAACCAAAAATGTAAAATTTACAACTTTATAAAATAACCAGAACAGAAGTAAGAGTAACAGACTTTACCAAGTTACAAAAAAAAAGTAAAACATATATAAATCAACTCATTAATAACACTAATTCAAACGCTTACATACAGGCAAAGAAAAAAAAGGTAAAACATATATAAGTTAACTCATTAATAACACTAATTTAAACATTTACATAAAGGTTGAAAATTCACTAGTTAACCGTTTACATAAAGATTTTCACTGCCAAAACAATCGAGTTTATTTAAAAATATTTTTACAATGGTTTTCCTTTAAAATATCAAGATTGTAGGATAGTTACAAATAAGTAGGAAGAAAATATATTTTTACTTGGACATAAAGAATTATTGAGAAGGTTATTTTAATCCAAGTTTAGTTTTGGCATATTATCTAATGCAACTAATAGTTTCCAATAATGTACTATATTAATAAACTAAAACAGAACGTAATAGTGGTGTCAGAATGAGTCACTGCGTTATATATTTAAAAATAAATCACTTATAACCTTTGGGTATACGAATTCACAAAGTACTATATTTATAAACTAAAGCAAAACTTACTCGTGGTGTCGAATGAGACACGGCGTTATATATTTAAAAATAAATCACTTTTAACCTTTGGGTATGCGAATTCACATGTACTCCTGTGGCCTACTCCTGGCCTACTCCTGGGCCTACTCCTGGGGCTGGTTAGATTATGGGGCGGCACCGGCTAATTAACAATGGCTTTTCTCAAATAAATCCCGACAACGGATATTTAACTTAACACCAGAAATCCAAAATATCAACAACGTAGGTAAGATAGAATGGTCAAGTTAAAAATTAAGTGGTTTTTCTTCAAAATCCAATTAAGATAGCCCAAATACAGCCAGATATGAAAGAAATCCCATAGAGGTTCTGCACACGTGCTAATAACACACCGTCCCCAACGACTTTCACAAACACCTTCCTTTGAAGAAGCTCCCCAAACGACTGACTCTCCTACGCCGGAAATCAAGAAAAATGGCGCGGAATAAACGTCAACCCACAATCTTCTTAAGTCCGTGCTCGCCTCGTCCCTGTGGATATCCAGCCCCCATCCACACAAAGATTGCAAACCAAACTATCGAATCCTACCTCTACAAGTTATGCAACATTATCTACAATGAATGATATATTTGAGTTACCACAGAGTACGGTATGCAACAAGGAATACGAAACTCATCTGAGACAATTATAATGAACGGTAGAAGGAAAAAAAAAGGCACGTGACAGAGCGCTTCAAATTCCTTGGAGCTACAATAACTGCTGATAACGACGTTACTGAAGAAATCAATGGCCGGATACAACTGCTGCCAATACGCACTTAACAATTTTTTAAAGTTGAAAAACCCAACCAGAACATCAAAAATTAAAATTTATAAAACTATTCAGGCCAGTAATAACATATCAGGCCAGTAATAACATATGGAAGTGAAACGTAGACAATGACCGAATCAAATGAAGAAAAACTCAGGTGTTTCGAACAAAAAGTTCTCAGGAAAATCTTCGAAGCTCACCACGATCCGACGACAAATCGGTATCGTGTTTAAACGAATATTTAAATACAGGAGCTATAAAACGATAGCGATGTCGTGCAAGAAATTAAATCCCAACGATTAATATGGGCAGGCCACGTACACAGACTTCAGGATGAAAATCTTGTAAGATTGCTGTGGAAGGAGGTTTCAACAGGAAAGAGACCACTCGGACACCACAAAATGCGTTAGAGAGATAACATTAAATTAGATCTGCAGAAAATTAATGTCTCTTTTAACCAAAGATTGATGGAAGACCGTATGAATTGGAAAAAAGTTGTGCAGTCAGCCAAGACCCACCCAGGGTTGTAGCGCTAGCAAATATTTCAGTTTTAAAAAAGAAAAAAAGGTACTACGAATGTACATAAATAAATCCATGTTTATTTAAAATCGCAAACATATTTTAATTAGACAAGGTAAATAAAAATCTTGTTTTATTCCCTAATTAATTTTTAACTTTGAGCTAACTACATAATTAAAATTGTTTTTTTATTTAAACGAACGACAGCTATTAATCAAAGAGATTATTTTTAGAATTATGCGTTTCACGAATGAATACATAAATGAGATGGTGTTCATTTTATGGAAGTAAACTTTCATCATATTTACATGAAGAAACATTATAAGGCAAAAGCAATCTCCGGTACCAAGTTTTAATAGCCAATTTTCCACAATATTACCATAATACTGTATCTTCATGCAGTTTTATTAACAGATGATAAATGCCAGCGTTCAACCGTAGGTTCGATACACTGAAATATTAAATTTTCCATAAGCAATTTTCTTGTGAAAGTAAAATGCATTTTTTTATCTTGGATGCGTCTCCACGGACACCTTTAATTTGAATTTACTTTTTCACCTTCACTTTTTCAGCGTAGCTATCTAATTTTTGTCAATACAGAGTGGATCAAAAGTCTGGAAACGGAAAATTATCTTATAAATTGCTAGTCCAAATTGTACAAAGCCTTTTTTAAGATAAGGAGATTCCAGATTTGACATTTGCATTTGTCGTTTTTCTGATATTATCAGTCAATTTGGTTTTTTAAATACATCATCCTGTATATTCAGTCATTATTGGAATATTCTCTTTAATACGAGTTCAGCCATATGTAACACTTATGATTTTATGTACTCTAAAAGGTCTAGTCAAGGTATAAACCTAGACCTATTAGGTCTATGGTCTAAAATATCATGGAGAAATGTGGTGGACGCACTTTACCATCGATTAAGGTACTGTCAACTTTCAAATGGAGCACATTTTGAACACTGAGTAAAGTAATCATAATGTTAAAAATGTTGTAATCTTAGGCATTGCCAAACTTCCGTTTTATTTATTTAGGACCTTTAAAACTACATGCAATCATGAGTGACATATGTGGCTAAACTCGTATTGAAAATAATATTTCAATAAAGACTAAATATCCAGGGTGATGTATTTAAAAAACCAAAGTGACTAATAATATCAGAGAAACGGCACATCTGACAACATTGCAAATGTCAAATATGGAATCTTCGTGTCTCAAAATAGGCTTATCCCAAATTTTGTACAATTCGGACTAGCAATTGACGACATAATTGTCCGTTTCCAGACTTTTGGTCCACACTGTATAATTAACGTTTCCAGCAGTAATTTGCATTTTCAAAAATATCCTTATCTTTAACCAAGATCAACTTTGTCTGATTTACACAAAAAAGCTTTTTAATATAATAAAATAAAATGTTATTGTTTTTATTAGATAAACATAGAAGAATCTAAAAATATTTTGTTCCAAGCTATTAATGGATGGATTTATGGTACATATATATTTTTTTAAGGTTTAACTTAGCAAAGCCTAAAACAATTGTTAAAAGTTCTGCAAATTCCTGCCACCCTTTAAAATTCTTTGTTAATGAATAACTTACATACAGTAGAAAAAATTGACCTCTACCCTGACGTCATACCTACAAACCTCGTGAAATGAATCAATTAGTCAAAGATGGCTACTATTACTTTGTCATGTGCCTAAATTTTTCCACTGTTTGTTTATCTTGTCAGTATTTTTTTGCGTTATTAATAACTAAATATTGCTGTTGGTTGAAGTCAATTTAAATAATTTCATATTACTGTTTAAAAATAGTCAAAAATTAAGATAAAATTCCTATAATATTCACTAATAATTATTTTGTCTGCTACTAATACACAAAAAAACTATTCCACGAAAGTGGAAATTTCTATAAATCTCTTATTTAAATAAGTTTATTTAAATTTAAAAGATCACATAATTTAGCGCAGAAACAATTGGATAGCATAATAAAAATAAAAATAATCATTGGTAATGAACGTATTTAATGTACACTATTCATATATTTATTATTATTTAGAAATTTACAATGCAATATATATATATATATATATATATATATATATATATATATATATATATATATATATATATATATATATATATATATATATATATATATATATATATATATATATATATATATTTAGTATTTTAAAAATCATCGTCAGACTTATCGAGGCTTGTATGGGAGTGAACACCAACTGGAAAAAGGCCGCTAAGACGACCTTGACTTTGGTGGCGAGATAACATAACAAAAGACCTAGACGCCCTGGGCATTAATAACTGGAAGGATATCTCCATGAACAGAAAAAAATGGAGAGGTGTCATCGAGTCAGCTAAAACCCACCCAGGGTTGTAGCGCCATGGAGTAAGGTAAGGTAAATCAGAGCTGTATAGTGGCTTAACCACCAAAAATTACATTTATATTTTTTTAGTACATAATATAGATAAAGATTTTTTTTTTCTTTAATTACAACTTTGTAGATTTTTTGTGCATTTTAACACGCTGGCTGCCACACTGTTAAAAAAAAATCAATCCCTATGGCCATTTACTTTTTTTCTTTTAAAGTTCAACCCCAGTGTACCATAACCAACGTAAATGTTTATTTAAAGAAAAAATTGTTTTATTTTATATTTTTTGTTATTTTTAATGAGACCTGCCGTTTGGTCACGTGACCCCAACACATCAATTCTGACCCGTTGGCAGCGTGCGACAAACGTGGAGTCGAAACCCACATGTCTGGTCCTGTCGACACATGCACACAAGTATCGTCCAAATGCATACATTGGTCCAGAAGGGCGAGCATATATCTTTCGTTCTTTTTATGTGTTTGTTTTTTTGTGTTTTGTGCGACATCGGCCTATTGTTCATACCTTCTTGGATCTTATTTTAGTGAACAGTGCTGCACGAGAACCACAAATTTGTGAAATAACCTGTAAATTCGCTTCGTTTTGCCTTTTGACCAATCACAATAGTAAAATGCTTACAAACGAGAGCAAAACTCTTGCAAATGACTTGCTTGACAAAGAACGAACAATTTATACAGATAACTATTGTACAAGCGGGGCTTTGGCACGTGCTTTACTTGCCAAGAACACTCACTAAGTTGGGACTCTTCGGTCAAATCAAAAAATAAATTTTAAGCAAGTTGTGAATAAAAAAAGAGAAACAAATGCTGCTAAAAGCAACTAAGGTGTAATTGTCCAGAAATGAGAAGACAAAAGAGACGTTCTTACTTTCCCCACAAAACACACCGATGAGTTACCGACGATTAGAGTTGGCCATGATAAAGAAAAAGAAACTGCTGCTGTTGTTGACTACAACATAAACATAAAGCTTACATCGACTTGTCAGATAAAATGAAATCGTACACCTCATCATAACGCAGAGTGGTGAAGTGGTAACACAAGTTGGACATTTAGCTTCTTATTGGTAGTGCATCGATAAATGCACATATTTTACATCAAAAAGTAGCCAAAATTCAAAGAGGAAATTGTTTGCAGTCTCCAAGGTTTAGAGGAGTTACAACATATGCAGAATGTTGCCATTGAATGAAGTCGATATTCTTTGGAAAATGTTGGTACCAACAATAGACGTCGATGCGTTCTTTGTTATGAAAAATTCGAAAGAGAATCTGGACGAGCCCAAGCTCAAAGTAAGGCTTCTCGAACAAAACTAAAGTAAAAAATATTTCTGCCTTGAATAATTTTTTCAAGTGCACAACTGCACCAATTAAGGTTTTGGATGTTTTTTTTATTTGCCAGAAAAATTGCATCGACTCTGTATCTTTGTCAATAAACGTATTTTAAAATATTTTTGGAAATTATGTATAACGTATATTTCAGGCCATGAGGAGCGGGTTGTGAGTCTCAGATTTAAAAGCCAAAAAAAGTTTCAGACACTTACAGCCAAGCTCTTTCAGTCCCACATAACTAATATTGGTTTAAGACAACGACCGAGGCACACGCGGTGTTAATGCAGAAAAACCCAAAAACGCCATGTTTATGTATCACGGCAGCCAGCGTGTTAAGTAAATAGGTTTACTAAAATAATAAATTTGAAGGCAAAAACGGCATTTATCTTTTGTGATGAGACGCGTTAGTATTAAGATATAACTGATTAATTTCCGTGCTTTCAATACATATTCCTCTTTATTTTATCGGCTTATTTTATGACACAAAGTATTTTTTCCTGTAAAAGCTTTTCCTTTGACTTTGGTTACATTTTTGCCGAAATTTACGGCAGTAGCGTCGTTAGTTTATTTAAAAAACACGCCACAACTATTTAAAAAATTATTTCGGGAAAGTAATATTTAGATGGGTACTTTTTTTTATAAACTTCTTATTATACAAAGTTTTAAAGAAGGAAAAAATAAAATTAAGTTGTCTGCTTAGCCTACACTGAATCTACCCAAGGCATCCAATGGAACAATTAATAAGATATGAGCTGTTCCTTTCCCAGAGTTCTTAAATAGTGCTACAATTTATGTGGATCCCATCGCATACAGGAATCCTAGGAAACGAAAAGGCCGATGAATGTGCGCGTCTAGCGATCAACAGTGTTAGTACCGAGTTATGTCTGCAGGTAGTGTCTTCCGATTTAAAATTTCATTAAAAAAACCCCGTGATACGAGAGTGGCAAAATAAGTGGCAACAATCTAATAATAAATAAAATAAAAATAACATTTTAGCAAATTTTCTTGAAGCACAAAATCGAAAGTATTAAGAAATAATTACTCGTCTGAGATTAGGTCAAACTCGTCTTACTCACAGTTATTTAATGACAAAGGATGAGCCTCCAATCTGCGATACTTGGAATGTACATCTAACAGTAAAACATATTTTTTCAGAATGTCGAAAATTTCATCAGCAAAGAATTTGTTTTCCTCAGAACATTTATTTTCTGTTGGGACAAAGTAGATATATATATTAGAAAATATTAAGTCTCTTAGTAGTATTTGTGGTTTTAAAAGAGAGCTAAAACTCTTTATAAATAATACTGTAACTAAGCATTTTTAGAACTAGTTAAGAAAAAAGCAATTGTTACTAGTAATATTGTGTTAAAGAATTGTTTATCTTTAATCATTACATGTATGTTTATTTATTTGTTTATGTATTGTTTTTTTAATATCTTTAATGAAGCACTAGTATTATTATTATTATTATTAATTAATATTTATTATTATATATAATAATAATAATAATTATTAATGAATCTGAATGAACAATTGGTAAAGGCCGACCTCGGCGAACATATCTCGATCAGATCAACATTGTTTTGAAGAAAGATCAGGTCAAGAGTATCAACAACCGACGAGCATGTATGAGAGCCACTGATAAAATTAGATAAAGCAAAAGATGTGTGTAAGAACCGTAGCAAGTGGAAGGAAGTGATCTTTGCCTACCCCTACGGGAAAAAGGCGTGACATTATGTATGTATGTATATTAATTATTATAAACTATTTTTTGGTTATAAAGAAAAATTAAAATATAATATTTACATAGGAAAACACCTTTTCTACTCATTTCATCCACACCTCTGCTTAGACCGATAAAAGTTTTAGTGGTGATCCCAAGTCTAAGATTGGAAACTTCTCGAGTTTTTTTCCTTTTAGCACCGTAGAAACGTTGAAAAATTTAGAAAATTTTCGTCGGAAAAATTCGTTTAGTGCTTGTTGGTCCGAAAACGGTGAATCTCCTACAAGTTTTTTCAATCTCAACACATTCTTTATTCAACTGAGTCTTTACATTTAGTGGGTTGTATAAATAATTGCATGCCATAAAGAGTCGAAGGTGTCTGTTGGTTTTAAAAACCATTGCAAGAAAGTCTTTGTTAAAAAATAAAATACTTTCGTAATAAAATTAGTGACTGTACCTTTAGTATTTTTGGTTAGCATCCATATAATATAAAGGAATATAAATGTATTTAGATAATAATCCTTAAGTGAATAAAAGCCTTTTTAAAGTTACGTTTGTGGATAAATCGTATTTTATTTCATTAAAAAAGTTAATTATAGAACCATTTTAATTATTTAAATTGCCAATTAGTAATTATAAAAAAACTTACCCACCCAAATGCCTCATTACCTTACCGCTGTTAAAAGTATACTTTTATCTCTACGGCAACGGAAGTAATAAAATTTAAAATTTGACGTTAAAAATTATTTTAACTTTAACTTTTATACATTTACTTTATTTTAATTATTTATAATAAAATTTTAAGAATAAAACAACATGGTTTTAAGTTTTTTTTGATAAATTTGGTATACTAGTTATTAAACTTATGAGGTTAGTTGGGATTTAAATAAATAGGTACATTAACGAAAAAAACTATCGTTTTTACCACCGTTTTAAATAACAATGTATTTGCACATAAAATATCTGTAAAAATAAGTATACAATTAGTTTTTACTTCTTTTTTTTCATGTACGATGTCCTTTCAGAACTTCAGTCACCAACACAGCTACTTGAATTTTGTTCACCGCCATCCTGAAGAGTGTGCTCGAGTTTACGCCACACCAATCGGAGAAGTTCTTCGGCATTGCATCTACCTGGACCTGCACGATGTTCTGCAGTAGTCGGTATTTCGTTGCCACGTCTTATTCGTTTTCTATAGAGTACTCTGCCAGCGGTCTCTCTACTGGCAAATTATGCCCGAGCTCAGCCGTAGAGGGTAGAAGAAAAAAAATATATAAAAGTGAGCCGCGCCACCGACTTAGACGGTTCAAGCCGGAAACCCCTAGGTCTTATAGGCACTAGCAGAGCTACACGATAAACAACTGAGATTATGGTGAACTAAATAAATGAAATTATAGCTAAAATATATTGGATACTTTACTCCTACAATAAATCAAAGTACACAGTTTAATAATAAACTTATAACAAATATACTCAAAATTAACAGGTATGGTAAATTTTTTTGCTAAAACAAACCAAAAATTTAAAATTTACAATTTTATAAATAACCAAAACAAAAGTAAGAGTAACAGACTTTACCAAGTTACCAAAAAAAAAACGTATATAAGTCAACTCTTTAATAATACTAAATCAAACGTTCACATAAGGCTGCTAATTTACTCAGGTTTTTACCATTTACATAAAGATTTACACTGTTAAAACAATCGAGTTTATTTAAAAATATTTTTACAATGGTTGCCTTTTAAAATATCAATATTGTAGGATATTTACAAATAAGTATGAAGAAAATATTTTTACTTGGACATAAAGAATTATTGAGAAGAATATTTTAATCAAAGTTTAGTTTTGGCATATTATCTAATGCAATAAATAGTTTTTGATAATGTATTATATTAATAAGTTAAAACAAAACTTAATCGTGGTGTCAAAAATTGGTCACGTCGTTAAATATTCAAAAATAAATCACTTGGAACCTTTGGGTATACGAATGCACTACTCCTGTGGCCGGTTTGGTTATGGAACGGCACCTGCTAATTAACAATGGCTTTCCTCAAATAAATCCCGCATGCGGTTATTTTAACTCGACACCAAAATCCAAAATATCAACAACGAAGGTAAGATAGAATGGTCAAGTTAAAAATTAAATGGTTTTTTTTCAAAATCCAATTAAGATGGCCCAAATACAGCCAGATATGAAAGAAAAACCGTAGAGGTTTTGCACACTTGTTAATATCACACCGCCCCAAAAATTCTCACCACACCCGACTCCCAAGACTCTCACTAAACGACTAGACTCTTCCCAAGCCGGATATCAAGAAAAATGACACGGAATTGACGTCAAACAAGAATATTCGCAAGTCTATGTTCCACACTAAGAATCGCGTTCGTCAGTGTTGATAGCTAGCCTCACCCACACAGAAATGTAAACCAAACAATAATATAATCAAACAATTCTAATGAATTATGGAAAGGTATTCACGACTGCTGGGAAGAGCTTAATCCAAATGTTATAGCAAATTTAATTAACTAATTTCAGACAGATTAGTTTAAATAGTCGAAAAAGTGGTCATATGATCAATTATTAAATTTTTATAATTTTATTATAAATCATGTATTAAATTATAATTAAATATTAATTATAGTTTGTTGTTTTTAATATTGTTATTGATTACGTTTAAAAATATGCGTCGTAGAAATATTCTAATACATTAAAATCATTAATCACATTTTATATCTTTTTGTTTTGTCCATTGGCGTCGGTAAGTAAAGCCTACCCATTTTCAGTCAGTACAACTGTACTTGCTGGTATAATATAGTTCTGGTGCCCTCGAAAAAGGGCCTCTAAAAGTATTTTATTGTAGAGGGGTTAATAAAAGCGCGACCACTGTGTCTTTTCGTTATGCCGGGCGCATGCACACAAGATATTTCTTTTTAACATGTTGCAGACGCATAGTTTTATTAAAATGTAGAAAACAAAATCTTGCAATTCGCGCTTTAATACATCATCTCGTTGGATGAAAATGCAGTGGCATTATCGCTGATAAAATAACGAAGGGGAAAGAAGACACAAAGCTCAAAATATTAGATTTATCAATGTAGTACAATAGTCCGGGAGGCAGCGTCAAATTTCACCGGACCATTTAACTGAGGCTGAATTTTCTAGTAAAGGATTTTGTTATGTTTTTAAGAGTAAATTTTCATGTTAGTTGGTCCAGATCCCTGATTTAAGATTGCGAAAGGCTGCGGATCTCGCGAGAAAATAATTTTCGGAGTATTTTACTGAAGGTCATAATTTGCAGATAGCGGAATGATTGACTTATAATCGTGAAAAAACATGTTAGCTGCATAATTTCTGTGATTTAACGTGTTAGCTGCGTGAATGAATATGTAGGCAAATTTTTGAAAATAGGACCATTTTACCGAGGCTGAAAACTATGTACTTAATAGTAATCAGTTTAAAAATCATGTTAGCTGATGCTCAGGTGTGATTAAACCTGTTAGCTGCGCTTCCTTTGTGCAGCGCGCGGTCGGACCATTACTTATTAACTTTCTTTTTCCAATTTTTCTTCTCGTATTCCTTTTTTTTTCAATTTTTCTTCTTGTCGTCGTTTTTCTTTTTCCGAACGGCGTTTTCTTCTTGTCGTCGTTTTTCTTCTTCCAAACAGCGCCTTTCCAACTCCTCAAATTAATTTTTGATAAATTTTATAACGTCCTTCATGTCGTGGTATGGCGTATTTCTTGTGTTCACCATAAATATTCTCTCTGTTTTTTTTTGCAAAAATCCCACTTTCACACCACTGTTACGAATTTTAGTTCTATCTTGGGTTGGGCGATTAAAACTCTCGATCCAGTAACAAAACAATGTTTATTTCAATACAATAAATTCTACTTTTATTAACCACTTAGATATTTACTTAGCTATAAAACTTTTACAATTCTATATAATTATTTACATTTATTAATTCATAAAAACTTTTAAAACCGATACTGACTTTCTGCTCGCCGTCCCCTTTTCTTATACCTGAAAATAATACTTCGATCTTATTCTCGAATACGACAGCCGCCTTTTCGAACGGTCGAGAACTTTCGGGAATTTTCCTTTGGTCTCCGCGCCGACAGGCTCAGTTGTGGCCGACGCATTGTCGCGACAGAAAAAAGTCAACAGGGACGGGCTCGTAACAATATAATTTTCAGCCTCGGTAAAATGGTCCGATTTTAAAGATTTTTCCCATATATTCATACATCATACATCAAGTTAAATCACAGAAATTATGCAGCTAACATGTTTTTTCCCGATTATAATTCAATCATTCAGCTATCTGCAAATTATGACCTATAGTAAAATACTCCGAAAATTGTTATTTTCTCGCGAGATTCGCAGCCTTTCACCATCTTAAGTCACGGAGTCGCGTCAGCTAACATATTTTTTCTTCACTTCTAGAGAGAAAACTAAGGTATAAAAGGATGGATATTCTTAGTAAAATCACGTATAAAACTTATGAAGATGTAAGTATTATTGAATAATTAATTATACGTACTAATTTTAATGGATAATTATTAGTTTTGTTAGGACTTTTACTAATTACAACCTCAGATTTCTTCTTTTAGTATGGACAAGTCTTGCGATATATCCCCAGGGAATTATTGCAGAATAGAGGCGTTACTTTTGCATTTCACGTACTCCCAAAGACAGATAGCAGCAGCTACAGATGTTTCTTAATCAGTAGTAAACCGTATAAAATTAAAAATAGAGAACAATTTGCCGCGTAGGAAAAAGCGACAGAAAAAGGATCACCACTCGAATAAGATACGTGTGCCTACAACAAAGCAAAAAATCCGTAACCCACCTGACTACAATTGTCAATAACCAAGGGATCAACCTTTTTAAGAGGACAGTCAGGAGAAGGTTGGCTGAGTTTAATCTTAAGGGGTGTCGGCTTCTTAAGAAACCTCACTTAACTGAAGCGATGGAGAAAAAGAGACTGCATTGAGCAAAAGAACACCAAAATATGACTGTTTTGGGCTGGAGTCGGGTAAATATGATAAGTAGAAACTCCGATTTATACTTTTTTTGTAATATGGTAAGTTTTTACAGGTCTGCTTTTTAGATGAATCCACATTTAAAATTTTGGTGGATAAAAGCACGTTTGTTCGACGACGCCCAGGAGAGTAGTACCATCCTAAATGTATTGTTCAAAGGGCGAAACATCCTATTAGCATAATGGTATGGTCTTTAATCTTAGCCAGGGGTATGGGACGGCTTTACATCGTAGAAAGGACTATGAGGCATGATCAGTACAAGCGAATACTGGTGCAGGAATGGTTTTCTAATGATGAAGAGTATGTTTTATGCATGACTTAGCACCTTGTCACAAAGCCAGAAGTGTAACTGCATTCCTGGATAATAATGAAGTCACAGTTTTACCCCGGCCGGAAAATTCACTAGACATGAACCCGGTCCACGTTCAAGGCTGCTAACCAGAAAAAACCGCATGTATCTGCAGTACCTTGGGTATATAGCTAAAAGATAAGGAATAATGGAGCGACTAATCATAGAAGAGAGAGTAAAAGGCAAACGCACAAGAGGCAGATCTCCAACTAGATGGTTAGACCAAACAAAACCCTTAATAAACATGAGACTGCATGATGCTGAAAGGATTGCACAGAATAAGCAAGCATGAACTCAACTGCTGAATTAAATATAAATGGTGTCACTACATCCTTTGGAGGATAATGAAAAAAAGGAGGAGGATGAACCCGATAGAAAATTTATGGGAGCTCACAAAGCCCTTATTAGGGTATGAAACCATAATTCTAAACTCCGTTAAAATGGTCAAGTCTACATAGAGAGCATGCCTAGGCGCCTGGAAACTGTCATCGCGGCAAAGAGCAGCCTTACAAAATATTAACTTTTTTTTTAAAGTTCACCAATTTTCTAAATATTTTTTAATTGTTTATGTGCATAGAGGTCTGTTGGTTTCTACACTTATGTATGGTAGTGAATGTTAGGTTTGGCAGAAGAAGCATAAAAATAGGATTAATGCTGCGGAGATGAGTAGTCTGAGAAGTTTAGTCGGAGTGACTCGGTTGGATAAAGTAAAAAATAGTGAGATAAGAGAACGCTGTGGTGTAAAAGAAGATGTGGTTACAAAGATAGATAAAGGAATGCTTAGATGGTTTGGACACGTAGAAAGGATGGATAAAGAAAGATTAACAAAACAAATTTATAAGGCGAGTAATATCAACAATCTGAGGTATGCGAATGACACGGTTCTTGTTGCTGACTCACTGGAAGGACTGCAGGAGCTGGTAATCCGCGTGACGGTTGCAAGCTCAGAGGCCGGACTTAGCCTGAACGTGAGAAAGACAAAGTGACTAGCAGTTAGCAAATCAAACAACGTGGACGGACACCTGACAATTAACGGTCAACGAATTGAGCGAGTAAAAACTTTTAAATATTTTGGGTGTCAGTCAACTAAATGAGAAGTGGGACCATGCAGCAGATTCGTGCCAGAATAGAACAAGCTCGTGCTTCGTTCCTGAACATGCGTAAGGTACTTTGCAGCAGAAATTTAAGCTTGCCTCTGCGCGTCCGAATGCTTCGCTGTTACGTGTTCAGCATACTGTTTTATGGAATGAAAGCTTGGACTTTGACAGATGCGATGTGCAAAAAATTGGAGGCCTTTGAAATGTGGACGCACAGAAGGCTATTAAAAACCTCCTGGGTAGAAAGAGTGCATAACACCGAGGTACTTCAACGTCTCGACAAGCAGCTGGAAGTTCTGTTTACACTAAAAAAGCGCAAACTGGAGTATTTTAGTCACATCTTAAGAAATGACAAGTATCGACTTTTAAAGCTTATTATAAAAGAGAAGATCGAAGGACGAAGAGGCCCGGGTAGAAGAATGATATCCTGGCTAAAAAACTTAAGACAATGGTATGGAGTGAGCACTACCACATTGTTCCGCCGAGCTGTAGACAAGGTTCAGATAGCGCTGATGATTGCCAACGTCCGAGGAGGACAGGGCACTCAAAGAAGAAGAAGAAGAGTATAAATGGACAAGTCAGTAGAGGTCGACCTCGACGAACATATCTCGATCAGATCAACATCGTTTTGGAGAAAGGTCAGGTCAAGAGTACCAACAACCGACGAGCATGCATGAGAGCTCTGATGAAAGTAGAGGAAGCAAAAGATGTGTGTAAGAACCGTAACAAGTGGAAGGAAGTGGTCTTTGCCTACCCCTACTGGAAAAAACGATAATTGCTAAGTATGATATTATTCTAAATAAAGCTCTCTCATAAATTAAACATAAATACAAACACGAAAACCTATAAAGTACTAAATTATATTCACTTTAACTCAAAAAGAAACAATTATATTGTGTCCCCAATAATTTGGCCTCCCACTCATTTTACTTTTTTTTTACATGTTTCCAGCACACGAATGCTACAGTTACTCATTTGTTTTAACCAACATAACTTTTAAAAAATCTAAAAATATTAAAAAAAATATGCAAAATAAAAGAAAACTTAAATTTGTGTCGATAATTTTTTTTCATTCCAACTAGCTAAGTATGTTCCAACCATGTTTGTACTGTCGCCAAACTAAATGAATAAAGTCGTCGCATAAAAGGACTTTGTTTAGTGATTCTGAGAGTAAAGAGGTGGTTTGAGTTTAAATAAATACGCCGTCTTCCATTAAACAAACTAAAGGTCTCTGTTTTACCTACGGCGGGTGCTTCGTTTATTCGTTTAATTTCGGAAATTGCCGTCTTTTTGGCTTTTCCCGACACTACGGAATATTGATGAAGAGACTAACGGTGACATTTCCTTTGTTTGTCCACGTTTAACATAGTTAAATTTACTCAATTTCTTGATAAATTTAACGAATACTTGTGTCTTAGATAATTTTCTTTTTGTTAATTTAAAAGGAGAAATAAAAACGGAACGAAAAATACATTTAAAGGAGCGTTTAATATTTATTTAATATTTATTATTTGACAAAAAATTTATTTAGCCAAAAAAATTTTAAAGTTTTGATTTTAAATTTAACGTTATTAAGAAAGTGGTTCTAAATATACTACTTTTTATAAAAATAATAAATAATTATAGATAAAATATAGGTCATTAATTATTTTTAAAATCTTATACCTTTAAGTTTAGGGTAAGCAAAACCCGATGTATCAGCTCTACATAAATATATTCACGCCTTTTTTACCGTAGAGGTAGACAGAGACCACTTCCTTTTACTTGCTACGGTTCTTACACACATCTTTTGCTTCCTCTGCTTTCATCAGTGCTCTCATGCATGCTCGTCGGTTGTTGGTACTCTTGAGCTGGCCTTTCTTCAAAACAATGTTGATCTAATCGAGATAAGTTCGACGAGATGGACCTCTACCGACTTGTCCATTTACACTTTATTTCGTCAATCTTCCTTCTTCCATCATTTATACGTGTCCAAACCATCTGAGCATTCCTTTATCTATCTTTGTAACCACATCTTCTTTTACATTACAGCGTTCTCTTATCTTACTATTTTATACTTTATCCAACTGAGTCACTACGGCTATACTTTTCAGACTACTCATCTCAGCAGCTTTAATCCCATTTTCATGCTTTTGCTGCCAAACCCAACATTCACTACCATACATAAGTGTAGGAACCAACACTCCTCTATGCACAGCCAGACGTGCCTTTTTTGACACTTTCTGGCTGTTCATAAAGCTATGCAGTGTCCCATTCATTTGACTATTAACAATAGAAAATGTTTAAAAACAAATTAAGAAAATTTTTATTAATACCAATGAATACCAATGGAAAAAAAAACCCCAACGATACCTAGAATAAACGCATCAATGCCTGAGGTCACTATCCGCCATCGCACTATCAGGAAAATCCTACGATATCTTGACTCTAATTAGGCAGTAGGACCAGATGAAATTCCGACAATTGTACTAAAGACCTGTGCTCAAGAGCTCACCCCAGTTCTCTGTAGACTCTTCAAGTTATCATACAGCAAAGGAGTATTTCCGTCCATGTGGAAAAACGCTAAAGTCCAACTGATTCCAGAAAAAGGAAAGAAGACTATTCCTGCAAATTATCGCCCTATTGCATTGCTTTCAGTCATATCCAAAGTTATGGAAAAAGCGATTAACACAGAACTTATCAAATATCTGGAGAAATTTGAGATAATCCATGACAGACAATATGGATTTCAACAACTTCGGTCTACTGGAGATTTGCTGGCTTATGTCACTCAGCTCTGGACAAACACTATTAAAAAGTTTGGTGAATCTCGTGCAATAGCCTTGGATGTATCTAAAACCTTTGATCGCGTTTGGCACCAGGCATTGTTAAGTAAATTATCTGCCTACGGTCTCCCAACCAAACTGCGCCAATGGCTCTTGAGCTTTATGCAAGATCGCTCCTTACATGTGGCAGTTGACGCTATTTCTTCTGATGCGTTTAAATCTAATGCCGGGGTCCCCCAGGGTTCCATCCTGTCCCCCACCTTATATCTTTTACACATCAACGACCTCTTGAAAACCACCACGAACCCCATTTACAGTTTCACAGACGATAGCACACTTGTCTCAAGTTTCACATCCTATCGATCAGTTTCGGTAAATGATATAAATAGACTCAGGCAGGAACAGGTTGATTCCATCAATAGAGATCTTAAAGCAATCGTCGAGTGGGGAACCAACAATCTTTTTTAGTTCAATGCCAAAAAAACTCAAAGTGCCACGTTTTCCAAGAAAGTAAATTCCTCAAATCATCCCATCACAATGTCCGGAAATACCCTTGAACCAAGTCCCTCCATCTCGATTTTGGGAGTCACGGTGTCTAATAATATGTCTTGGCATGACCATATTGCTAACATCGCAAAGTCGGCAATCCAGAGGCTAGGTTTTTTGTGGAAAGCTAGAAAGTTTTTTACTCCTGATCAACTGTTGATGACGTACAAGGCTCAAATCCGACCTCTACTGGAGTATTGCTCGCACATATTTTCATAAAAAAAAAAAGTTAATAGATTAGCACTGACGATGGCTACCTAGCCAAGAGCGCTTTGCTCAATGGAGAATTTAACACAAAAACATTTTTTAATTCATTGATAATTCGTGTATACTTTAAACAAACTTAGTTGGACAACGCAAAAATCGGGGTACGGTCAATAATTCCTCGTCGAGCATTAAGCTAAACTAAACCGTATTGTCCACGTGGACTGTCAGCGTAACTTTTGTGGTTCTATGCATCTTATTATAAAGTGCTTAACTCTAATAAGCCAAATTTTATCGGCAGTTTTTTCACCGCAAAAGTCGATGTCGGCAACAAACAAATCAGTGTTTACACAACTATTTACTAGTGCCGTGTTGTTATAAATACATTTTTTTCCAATTTATACATACCTATTATTTTGTTTTCTGTTTTATTAAAGTATCTGTTACATAATTAGTAACATAGAAATACAATTAAAAACTGCACAAAAAAAATTGTTGGACTAGTGAAAAAACAAAATTTTAAGAAAGAATACGTCATAGACAAACTTTTTGAATCTTACGGTCATACAGTTTTGCGTTTGCCTTCATATTATTGTGTATTCAACCCTATTGAACTGATCTGGGCTGCTTTAAAGAACAAATTATGAAAGTGTAATCAAGCTCCTCAATAAAGCGATTCTGTTCTAACAAATATATGAAAAGTAATTGATGTACTCGCCGAAACTGACTAACGTACAAATTGTGTGTACCACGTCAAAAAAAAACAATATTGTGTTTTGCCACAAATCGAACCGATAGTGATAAATACCCAAAAAGACTCAAGTACTGATGAGTGTTTCGATAGTGACTAATGTATAATAGTGTTTCGTTTAGGGTCACCTTATCACTTAAGTCAAAACAATACTTACTTAAACTTTATAAAAAAAATTTAAAATAAGTTTAAAAATACAAGCCAATCTTTGAACTCAGTAAGGTATACTCCAAAACCCCTTATATTCAAAAAAAATACATTTAAAAATATATACTTTATTGGGAACATTGTTAGCCCAATAATTATTTAATGACTATTAATAAAATTTTCCTTAATTTGTTTCCTAAAATTTTTCTATTTTTTAAAGCCAAATGAATGGGGCACTGCATAGCTTTATGAACAGCCAGACAGTGTCAAAAAAGGCACGTCCGGCTGTGCATAGAGGTGTATTTGTGAATGTTGGGTTTGGCAGAAAAAGAATGAAAATGGTATTAATGCTGCGGAGATGGGTAGTCTGAGAAGTTTAACCGGAGTGACTCGGTTGGATAAAGTAAAAAATAGTGAGATAAGAGAGAACGCTGTGGTGTAAAAGAAGATGTGGTTACAAAGATGGATAAAGGAATGCTTAGATGGTTTGGACACGTAGAAAGGATGGATAAAGAAAGATTAATGAAGCAAATTTATAAGGCGAGTATAAATGGACAAGTCTGTAGAGGTCGACCTTGACGAACATATCTCGATCAGATCAACATTGTTTTGGAGAAAGGTCAGGTCAAGAGTACCAACAACCGACGAGCATGCATGAGAGCCCTGATGAAAGTAAAGGAAGCAAAAGATGTGTGTACGAACCGTAGCAAGTGGAAGGAAGTGGTCTTTGCCTACCCCTACGGAAAAAAGGCGTGACTATATGCATGTATGTATGATTTTATTTTATTTTATTATTTATTTCATCACTGGATTGTAACTACAATAAATTATTCAAACAGACTTTTTTGGCGGTAAAAATACGAAATTATTTATATGTTTTTCAACAATTTGTAAAATTGTTGTTTAATGTCGATTTAAATTTTAATTTTAAATTATTTTGATAACGTGGTTTCATTTTAAATATTTGTTTGTAGTTTAAACGCGGCTTATTTTAATAATAATTTGCATGAAACTCCGCTAGAATTAACTGTTTCCATTAAAACAAGTACGAGTTTGAGAAAGTTTTGATCCCAAAAAGTACAATTGATGTTAAACATGGTTCAATATAAAGTGGTGCAATGCCAACTTGCATTCGTGCACGAAAAAACTTTTTGCCTAAAATACTTAAAACATTAAAATTAAACATTCTCATCCAGTAGATAGTATTCCTTATTTAAATAATGCTGCAATAACGTTATTAAAATTACATTAAGGATGTGTCAGAAATAATTACGTTTTTAAGTAGATAACTAAAGAGCTGGATCCAGTGTCGGCGTTTACAAACAGATTTATGGGATGTTTTTTTATTAACACTTTATTATGATGTTACTCTTTAAATATTAAAACAATAAATAATAGTAGAAGATCCGAAGTAAAGTCGACCTTCACCCATCTGTTTAATGGATAAAAATTATTTTATAAGTAATTTAGTTTGTTAAAAATTATAAAAAAATGGGTTGCCTGAAAAAGTCCAGGCTAGTCTGCAATAGATTAAAAATTTAAAAATAACCGTAAGTACAAAGCCTACAGAATATGCAAAAGTAGGGTTGCCTATATTTTTCTCGGCCTAACTATTGGGTTGCCAGGTATAAACAGGTATTTTGGTCGTAGTTATTTTTCACCCACTTGTTTAATCTATAAATTAAACATAAAAATAAGAGCTGTTTTATTGCGAACACAATGATAGGTTTGCCCGCAAAAAGTCTGTCCTAAATGATGCTTGTCAAATTTTAAAAAATAAAAATTTTCTGCAGCCGTCTCGAAAACAAAATTTACACAAATCTAAAATATCCATTTTCGGTAAGATTTTTTTCACTTTCGAAACGATTTCTTTACTTTTGGTACGATTTTGGATATCTATGTAGGCGGTTTTGACAATAACATGAACATTGGTTTATGTTTTTTCGATTTTTAAATTCAAAAAATGGAAATCAGTAGTGAAAGTGAGGCTGAAATAATCCCACATGAGATAAGTGAATCTGCTAAAGAAGCTACTTACGAATTATTGCTGCTAAAGCCAAGAGAGAGGTATGAATTGGTTTACAATTTATTTAAAAAATGAAGTAATGATAAAAATGTGCATATTTTAAATGAACAATTAATTCTTGTATATTTAATGGAAAAATCTAAAATATTAAAGCCAACAAGCCTTTGAAGCAATTACTCGATGCTTAAGTCCACAATTAATATTAAAAATAACCTAGATATAAGCCGCTATCCCAAAGTTATTGCTTTCTTAAAAGAAAATCTATTGGCTTTAAAACATATAAATCAAAAGTATTGAATAAAGAAGAAATATATCACTTCTTTTTAGAAGCTGGAGATAATATCTACCTAATGACAAAGGTAATATAATTAAATCTAATTCCTCTTTTTCAATATGATTATTTTTTTTATTTTAGGTTGCATTAATAATTGGTTTGGTAGGCGCTTGTCGTCGTGAAGAGCTTTGTAAAATGAATCAACACTGCCACTTCTGTTAATATCCCTAATAATATACATATAAGTATTTATCATAATTGTGTAATTAATATTCTCAAGTAATGTATATATAAGAGTTATTGTCTTATGCAATTGTCTATATAAAGTTATTATCCATCGATATTCTTTTTAACATACAAAACGACTAAAAAAAAATATTGTACATAACAAGTTCCTAAAGTGATAGTTTACGGGATAAGTAGGCAGTTTCCAGGACGAGCCGTAGGTGAGTCCTGGATTCCAATAATAAATAAACAGTTTTCTGTCATACTGTGTTTTATTGACAGTGATAGTACTATGCAACAAAGTGAAAGTTCTATGTTATAAAATGCCACTTTATTAAACGATTTTGAATTTAGTTAAATAGCACATTATCAGTCAAAATGCGAAAAAAACATTTATTTTCCATTTGGAACAATTTTTTGTTTCCCTTCTTCTTTTGTTAATTTAAAACTATAGCAATGAAAGTTTGCTGTGACTGTTTAAAGGTAAATACTCGTAAATTCTAAACATAAATTGTTTATCACTGTTTACAAATATATTAAATTAACTGCATAAATACAAAGTGGGTCAAGCGCCGTAGGGCAATGGGCTTGCTGTCAGGTAAAACTGGATCATTTCATTTCCATATTAATCCTATTTTCCATCTGTCTTTTATTTTTCCTAGTTTCTTTCATAATTCTTATTTCAAGTTCTTCCTCTTTGTTTAAAATCGACTTTTTCATCATATCACCCCAAATGACTTAGCTGAAAAATACCTTTTACTTTATCATGTAAATCTATATCTGTATTTTCCCGATGTTTAATGTGTAAAACTATAAAGTCATCCAATCTTTCCCTGAATTGATGTAAATTCTCATGAAATATTTAACCAAGTTCGGTACGAGATAATTCAGGAGAATTTTTAGGACCTACTATAATCTCTCTAGTGCAAATCAAATCCCAATTATCCTGGCCCATAAGTAATTTTGGTTGTACTTTATTTATGTTAGGAAAACTTACTTTTCGTAGATGACAACACTTTGATTTCAGCTTAGTAGCATTGATGGATTGTACGGGTAAATCCATTCCTCCAAAAGTGTACACGTTTTCCAATTTTAAGAACTTACCTTCATCTCCTGATATTTCGAAAGAGATCTTTCTTTATGGAAAGCCTTAAAAAACATAGAATATACTTTTCTGTAAATATCATTTTCTTTTAGGGTAATCTGGGGGGCTATTTTAAAAAGAACTTTATTACAGACAATATTCGATGTGTGAGCAACAGTTTTACTTACCCCTTTACTTTCTGAAATTATCCGCGTGCGAAAGCTTGTGATAAAGTTTTTCACAGTTGCTTACTCTACACTTTCCTTAGCCCAAACAATTTTAAATCCTATGATATTTTTTTAAACAACTAAAACATATTTCGTTTTTCTTAATGAACTCCCACTTCTTTTCTACCGGAAGGTAGTATGAATTGTTTGCAAATCTCTAGAAAATGCCCTTTTTTACAGTACAAACACTTTTTTGTTGGAAATTTGTTTTAGAATGGTCTAAACTAGTGACCAATGTACTTTTTTGTCTATTCTTACATGAATTCTACGAACATTTATTGGTTAATACTTGAGCATAACTTTCAGCCTCTGACTTCTTCCAGATCCAATACATAAGAGAATAAAAATGGTTTTCTTTAACAATTTTCTTCTCCTTTTGTAACTGCCTATTATGCGGAAGTTTTGTAATAACTCATTTAATAGTTGGGGATTCAAATAGTTTTGCATATTTAAAGAATGTAAAATTTTCACCAAATTATTTAAGACTTCTGAATAATGGTAAAAAAACACTAAAACTCTTTTTAACTAAATAATTAAACATTATGTTATATTTGAATATTATTATTGAACAATTGACTATTTAAGTATGCATAAGATATTAATTAAACGTAATTTAAAAGTCAGTTTAGTCACATATTAATCCCTTAGAATCTTTGTTAACAAGTGAGTAGTTTAATAGTGTTATGTTTGAATATTTTTTTTAACTGGATACGAATTATAAGATAATCCTTTGAACTATTTTATAAGAATCAATAAACTGCATAGCTGCAATCATAGTTGACCTAGAAATGTTTTAAAATTTGATGTTAAGCTGAATGCAGAAAAAATCTTTAAAATAATAATTGCAGCTATAAAGGAGTTCATACTCTCTTGAATATAGATGGTCTTAAATTTACATCCAGCTGGGAACAAGAAGAAAAATTATCGAGAGGTGGAGAGAGCACTAACAAGAAACGAGTTGAAGTAAAGAGATTTCAAAAGCTCTTGCAAAAAATACTTGACATATAAATGAAGTGCTTACTGCGATCTACTTTATAGCAGCTCACATAGACGTACTTACCTAAAAATATTGATAACTTTGCATTATCATGAATAAAGTTAAAAAAAGTTAAAAGTTAAAAACTGCCATAGTATTATGTAAACAAAAGAAAACCAAATTGTATACAGGAGAATATAAACAATTTTGTTTAAATATTTTTATTCTAGGATATATTTTGTTACATTTTTTAGTATGACACATACAAGGTGTTGATTAAATAAAGTAAGCGCAAGTTATTTGGAGTAAAATACATTTGGAAAGAAAAAAACGCAAAAATTTATAAACTATAAAAAGTTTAAAATCGTGAACTTAATCCAACTAAAAAATATTGGTTGACGTGAATGTGATAAAGATACTACTTTACTTGTCAAAAAACATATTTCTTAAATTTTTGTCAAATATAATAAAAATGCGATACATACATTAACCAATTAAACGAATCTAAAACATAATAAGGTTCAGGAAAACTAAAGGGTTTTAATAGAAAACCAGTTCCAGGACGTTCAAGGTGTACCATTCCTGAAAAGATCGTTATTTACATTTGCAGGTCACGCATAATTATAATATTACAGCATTACAACTGTTACATGATCTCTCCAAAGTCCATAATAACCAAATAAGCAAAAATGTTGTTGGAAATAGGTTAAAACTAAAATTTTCACAATGGTGCATTGAGCCATTATTAACCAGGACACACCAAGCAAAAGATGTGTGTAAAAAGCGTAGCAAGTGGAAGGAAGTGGTCTAGGTCTACCCATGCGGGAAAAGGGCGTGACTATATGTATGTATGTCCTATAGCTCTGTCATATTAAAGTTTCCCCAAGCTCGTTGAAAAAAATTGGAGATACAAGAATGGTTGCAAAAGAGAAAAATACATTTTAAAGATAATTCAGGCAAGCCAGAGCTTAAGTCTTTGTTGTTATAATAATCCACAAATTACCAGGCTCGTTAAAGACAAGCTATTTTAAGAACCTGGGCCCCTTATTGTGTAATTGAATAGTTAAGATGATAGTTTATCAGAATGAACATAAAATTCGCGATATCGGGTTTGAGGAGCAGAGCCCACTTATGAAAAAGATTTCTCATTGGTCACAACCTGTTGGATCCTCAATATTTAAATTATTAATTGGTTGTCAGCTGTTAAATAATGTATCAGGATCTAATATATCTAAGGAATCATATCCATTCATCAATAGATAATGCATAGGTAATTGTTTTTCGGTTGGATAAAGTAAAGAATAGTGAGATAAGAGAACGCTGTGGTGTAAAAGAAGATGTGGTTACAAAGATAGATAAAATAATGCTTAGATGGTTTGGACACGTAGAAAGGATGGATGAAGGGAGATTGACAAAACAAATTTATAAGGTGAGTGTGAATGGACAAGTCGGTAGAGGTCGACCCCGGCGAACATATCTCGATCAGATCAACATTGTTTTGAAGAAATGCCAGGTTAAGAGTATCAACAACCGACGAGCATGTATGAGAGCACTGATGAAAGTAGAGGAAGCAAAAAATGTGTTTAAGGACCATAGCAAGTGAAAGGAAGTGGTCTCTGCCTACCACTAGGAGGAAAAGGCGTGACTTTATGTATGTATGTATGTAAATGTTGTAGAATCCAATGGTCGTAGAAAAAGTATATTATACCCTACTTTATGCATAAATGGTTTAATACGGTAATTTTAGAGAAAACATTTTTAGAATAAACTTTAACATAAAATTTTATTTTGGAATGTATTGTTAAATTATATTGGATTGTTTAAATTTTCTTCTGCATACACCGTAAAACACCAATTAATGTACATGTCAAATGGCTAACATTTAAAATCATACAATTATATCCCATGGGTAATATAATGTTAAATATTGCGCTATGTCCTTGGGCCCTTTGTAAACCTTACTTTTCATTACCTTCTAATGGAAAACAATATAACAAAATCACCCAGGCACATTAGAAATTTATAGCGCAGCCTGAACTTTCTAGTAACAAAATACCCCCATACATTAATTAAAAAATATATTAATTTAAATTTCTCCCCCGACTACACACCTAATTGAGTCATGTTCGGACATTATGAGAAAATTAAAAACATGTCGGGCTTTTACAACCCAGGACGCCTGATGAGAAAAGCCTTTTAACCGAAGACCAACGGTAGAACAAAGATGGGATGGTTATTTCGTGTTACTGCTTAATTATCATCAAAAATGATAAAAAATGTAAACATATTTATAATACGTCTTTATACATAATATATATTTATTTAATTGATACAATTACATTAAAATCCGATTACCTATTGCATTATTATTTTATTAATTAGCTTCACGTTGGTGGGTAACAAATTTTGGTATATCTTTGGTGATCTTTTTTTATATTTTCTGTTTGTTTAAATATTCCTTATCCTAATTAAATTTAAAATAGAAGGTAACCTTATGCCTTATAATATTCATTACAATTTTAACTCTTAAAAAAGTTTTAAAAATTATATCTCGTATATTTTCTTTTATATAAAATAAAAGTAAATTATTAAAAAAAAAAAATTAATTTAATTGTTAAATATTTGCAATAAATTTTAGATTAACAAAAAGTTAAATAAGGTATTATCTTGTTTTTAAAGAAAAACAAAATTGGAACAGATCGGTTAAATCCAATAAAATTTGTTGAATTTTATGGGAGAAGATTTAAATATTAAAGTGTTAAAGAAACAAAAATTGTAAAGTATAAATTTAAAATAATAAATTATAGTTTAAAAACCTAAAAAACACGCTTTAAGAATTAATCAAGCTAAAAAGTAAAAAATAATTTTTAACATAGAAATAAAATTACTGGCGAGAAAATTAATGTCACTGTTCTAAAAGAGTGGGAGGCTTTTATTCCGAAACGAAGAGTTAGTTTAAAACTGTCATACGAAGCACCCCGCGCTTTTAAAATAGTGACATTAATTTTTTCGTCAGTAATTTTATTCTGTGTTTTTTGGTTTTTTTTAGCTATAATTTATTTTCAGCTTTTTAGTTTCATTTGTTTTACTCACCAAAAAAATTATGTATTAATAGGTAAAAGCACAAAAAAAATGCATCGGCTGGGAATCGAACCCGAGCCGCCCGCGTGATAGACGAGCATTCTACCACTGAACATTTGTTCTGCGCGCATGCGTAGTTCACGCACTAGTTCTATCTCTCTTACTCTCACGCAAAAGATCCCTGTAGAAATTTATAAATTCTGGCAAAAGTAATTAGTATAATCGGATATTTTGATCGAATTTTTGCATCGTTGTCGTTCTTTGGCAAGTGTGCAAAATTTAAATTAAATCTGATCGCTTAAAGTAGGACAAAATCGAGGTCAGATACAAACATACATACAAGCAAACAAGATACAGGTGAAACTAATATAAGCGTGTTAAAAAAATATTAACTTATAAATTTGCAGTTTCTTAATCATGGATCAAAGTCTTAACAAATTTTTATTTAACAAATTTATGTTAATTTCACAAAATGTTACGTCCGTTTTTTTTTTTTATTTAGAAAAGTGTCTCAACTACAAAGGTCATTGACACGTAATACAATGTATAAAATAACTATAGATAACATTGAGAAAAAGAAAGTTACATCTTATTATAAAAATGTCTATCTCTTTAAGGTAATTCAATAGTTTGGAAAACTGATCACGTCAGCTGAAAATCTTCTTAATATTTCCTTCCAACTTGTGGTGCTGACGTTCGGCTGCGTAAGTTGCACATTCAGCTAAGATGTGTTTAATACGATATTGATAGAGGGTTGAATTTCGTGAAGCTTGGCAGAAGATCTGTTCCAGGCTAGTTGCCAAGATTCAAGAATGGTTTATTAAAGGTGGTTCTTAAGATCGCCTTGTACTTGGAATTCTCTGTAGATAGGGTTGGTTGTTGAAGACTGTTTGGCAGCACTATCAGCTCTTTCATTGCCAGAGATGCCAACGTGTGATGGTACCCAAGTTGTGCTTACCCCTTGGGAGGTAAGTCGTTGAATCATGTATACCTTGGACAATGGGATGTTGTGTGTAAATACTGTTGATGGACTGGATAGAAGACAGTGAGTCAGTACAGATGGCCATGTTTTTATAGCCTGTCGACAGATAATTTGATGGTTTTATTTAAATTACATACATTTATTAATATTTAAATCAGCAGTATTGACTTCACAATAATTCTTTTTAAAATTAATTTTCTATTTAATTGTTTAAATGTAAAATTGTATCTGTGCTTGTGCAAAACTAAAGCAATTATTTTTACAGGAAGATTTTTGACGCATGATTTCGAACAGAAAAAAAAAATTTTTTCGAATCATCCAACTCTAACCCACTCTGTTACAACAACCTCATGAATATTTTATGACTCATTCGACTTTTGAGCTGCCCTCGAGAGAGGAAGCAGATTTTGGGTGAATGTTTGGCTTATCATGTGTAAATGTTTCATAATCGGCTTTATTGAAAGACCCGCTTGTTTTGCTGAGGTAGGTCTATTACAGGACTGATCGAAAGTTCAACAACTGATTTGACCGTTCGGCCGAGTAGGCATATATTTTCTCAAAAGATGCTTTTCGAATTTTGCAATTCTTTCGAAGTTGGCCATTGTCTTTTCGAGTCTATAAAAATGGTAATGACCAGTTTCTTTAAATGTTATCCTCTGTAAAAAAATGTATTTGTCATCGAATCGAGAGCTGACCAAAACATTTTCGGAATAAATTTTCTTTTTAAACTGTTTTTAAATTTTTGTTAAAATATTTAATTTAATTTTATAATTTAAGAATCCCAAAAAGAATTTTTTGTGTAAGAAATTTAAAAATGATTTAATATTTATTAATTTCACTTAGTTCTACAACAAACGAAATGTCTAAAGATATTCTAAAAATATTTTTTTTTCATTTTGGGTAAAAGCAATTTACTTGCAGATTAATAACGAAAAGAAAAACATCCGGATTACATTATTATTTTTTCAAGAAAACGAATTTGCAAATGTACAAAAACTATACAAAAGCTATATAATTGGAAACTTATTATAAAAAACAAAAATTCGATTAAATAATGTGGGCATGCTTAAAATTAAGTTATTATTTACGAGGATGTTAGCTCTCTTGTTGCCCTTAACCCCCTAGTGCCCACGCACCCACTACAGAGTGACTCTGTTGTTTGCACCAAAGTACTTTAGGAATTTGATGCAGATCTGTAAAAGCTTGGAGTTTGTCTTGTTGAAGCTCAGTGCTTTGATAGCAGCCAGGCTAAGTAATATTTTAGTCTTCGGTTTACTGCTAAAAACACCGGCCCCAACTTTTTCTGGCGTTTTTGAGCCATTTGGGGGTTTTTTGTTTTAATTAGTATCCCAGAGTGATCCCTAAGTCACTTCACTTTAATTTGCCTTTACAAAGGCAGGAATCTACCAGCGGCTGAAGGCAAGCAAGCTTTGCTCTAGGTGTCTGTTGCAACCCTTTGGTTCACCAGACTACTAAACCGTACGAGACCATTGATTTTATTATCATATAATAAATCCAGTAAATCTGTTTGGGGTTCATAACCCATGACTTGCCGAATACTTTTCTTAGATTCCAAAGATTATTATTTTTCTAGGTGGGAGTTTCAGGTGGGTCTTTTATTTATAACGATATTTTACTTCCACCGCAAATGAAATGCTTTCTCCGTATAGGCCAGAGTGCCAATGCTTATCCAGCCGTTTTTTTAGTAAATGGAATAAAAACAGCTTTTTGGGGATTAACAGACATCTGTTCTTTCTTGCACCATCTGTGAACCGTGTTAGGAGCTTTTTTAAGAAAGCGCCAAAAAAAGGTTTATTTTATTATCTCTTCGCTTTTATACACAAAGAACTTTTTTTTAAAGCATAACTTACATGTGCTTAATACGATTAAGGCCTGGGAACTGTGGCGGCCATGGTTAAAAAACTATATTTTTGTTCTTCATTACAACCTTGACTGCTGTAGTCTGGCATACATTTAAACAAAGTTATAACCAACAGCTGCTGCATATAAAGCAACAACTGGTACTATCTAGTCTACGTACGATCTACCAGTTAAAAATATCTTTAACAGAATAAGGTCGGTACTTTTGCCCATACTGATTACTTCGCGGACCATAATTTTTTCCCATTTAACATGGTACACTTTCTGAATATTTCAAAGATGCTTTGCATTATTAAACTTTCTTCATCCGTGAACCATTCTAAAGTTAGAATAAATTACAAATCTGGACTCTTTGGTGAAAAGCAGTGTTTATTTGGTCGTAAAAAATGTTTCTTTTCTCACATAAGTCGTATTCTTTGACAACCCATGATGTCGGTTGAACACCGTCAATCTTTTTTAATCCATCCTCTTAAATGCATTTCTTTACCTATCTTTGTTACCAAATTTTATGTTGCACCACAGCGTTCACTTATCTCACTATTCTTCACTTTATCCAACCGAGTCACTTCGGCTTTACTTCTTAGACTACTTATTTTAGCAGCCTTGATCCCACTTTTATGCTTCTTCTGCCAAATCTAACATTTACTATCATACATAAGTATAGGGGACCAGCACTCCTCTATGCACACTCACAGCCAGTCGTGCCCTTTTTGGCAGGTTCTGGCTGCTTATAAAGTTAAGCAGTGCAGTTGTTTTCCTGCAGACACCCTTTGCTTGATATCACGCTCATACTTTTAATCTCTTATTAACTTTTAACCCGTGAATACAAACTTATTTACTTATTTTTCTCTTTCTCCTTTAATCAGCACCTCGCAGTTTGTTATGCTATCTTATTTTTTGAAAAATATTACTTTCGTCCAGCTTACATTTACTTTTATCCCTTAAGGGCATTATGTATAATATTAACCATTGCCTGCAACTTAAATATGTTTGTATAACAAAGTATATAAGAATTCAAAATCATTAATAGTTGTAGAGGCTAAAAGTGTTTTTATGTAACTTAAAGAGTGCATATATTTTGGTATAGAGTTGTTTGACAATGACAATGAATTTAACAAAATTTTTACTCTCAAAGTCAACGAGACACAGATGAGGCTATAGTATTACGAGATAAATTATGTTCATATTATTCCAATACAATAAATTCTACTTTTATAAATCACTTAGATATACAACTTTTACAACTTTTTATAACTATTTAAATCATAAATATTTTTAAAACTAATACTTAACTAACTTTTTCACGGCCGCTTTCCTTTTTTATACCTCTAAATCACAATTCCAGATCATTCTACCTGTTTTTTAAGGGTCCGGGACCCTTCGCGATGCGGTTTTCGAGAAGTTGCTCGACCTTGCCAAACCCCGTCGGCGGCCAACAAAGCGGTCTTATTAATATGCTCCCCTGCTGCGGTCGGTGCTCGGATGCCGATAAATAAATAGGTCCGTTGTGTAAAAATATGTTAATCAGCTCCATCTGGCATTACCTTGACAATATCGTGTTTAATAATATATTATGAATTACGATTAAATTTTTTTTTTATATTTAAAATAATTAATAAATATGTTTTTTTTAAACGTTAAATAAATAGTCCATTATTGTAGTGAGCTGACTGCAACATTTTCACCAGCGGCAGTTTTACTTTTATCTTTCCCTTCGCCCATAGTAACAAATGTGAGGACATGACCATTTTGTACCCCCTAAAAGGCAGGGTTTTTTGTTGGTTCGTGACTAAAGGTTTGCAATGCCTACTTATACATTTTTGCTTCCGAGCATCTAACATTCAACAACATATTATACAATTTTGCTTTTGATCGTATAACAACACCACAAACACATCCTTTATCAAGAATGGTAACAAGAATGAAAAAAAAAATTCCAAACTAAAGAAAGTCAAATCTTATGTTTATTCATGAAAAATCACATGCCAAGTAAATCGCCTTAAAGCAGATTACGTAACCCACTGGAGAATTGGCCACACAGGCCTTATATCAAAGTGCTTGGTTCTACAGCTAATACAACACAAAATCCGATACACAACGTTGACAAATTGTTATTATTATATAGTAGTATCTAAAAGTTGTAGAAAATTTAAGATTAAATTTCTACTTAAAGATGTTGCCATTTGAAATATGAACCTTCTTTTGTTTCGAAAAAAAAAGTTTTTTATTAATACGGGGATAGTTTATGAATTGTTGACCCTAACTTACAAGCAAACACATAAAAATAAAATTAATTTATTTTTTAACATTGTCACCTGCAACGTTTATGCACTTGGTATATCGGTCTACTCGGAACGATGAACAGCACACCAATGGACAGAGTAGCACAGTTCACCTTTATGGGAGCCATGATCAATGATAATTGGGACCACTTACAGAAGATCAGTCGTAGAATAAAGAAAGCAAGTGCCGCCTTTAACCAAATGGCTAAACTGTTTAAAAGTCACAACCTCAACATCGTCATCAAAATCAGACTCTACAAAGAAGAACATGCCACGTCTTTTTCGTTCTCTATGGAGTACTCTGCCAGCGGTCTCTCTACTGGCAAATTATGCCCGAGCTCAGCCGTAGAGGGTAGAAGAAAAAAAAAGAAAATAAAAGTGAGCCGCGCCACCGACTTAGACGGTTCAAGCCGGAAACCCCTAGGTCTTATAGGCACTAGCAGAGCCACACGATAAACAACTAAGATTATGGTGAACAAAATAAATGAAATTATAGCAAAAATATATTGGATGCTTTACTCCTACAATAAATCAAAGTACACAGCTCAATAGCAAAATTATAACAAATATAGTCAAAATCAACAGCTAACAATAAATTAAAGTACTCAGTTCAATAATAACATTATAACAAATATAATCAAAATCAACAGCCAACAATAAATCGAAGTACTCAGTTCAATAATAACATTATAACAAATATAGTCAAAATCAACAGCCAACAGTAAATCAAAGTACTCAGTTCAATAATAAACTTATAACAAATATAATCAAAATCAACAGCTAACAATAAATTAAAGTACTCAGTTTTGGCATATTATCTAATGCAATAAATAGTTTCCAACAATGTACTATATTAATAAATTAAAACAAAACTTAATCGTGGTGTCAAAAATAAGTCATGTCGTTAAATATTTAAAAATAAATCAATTGTAACCTTTGGGTAAACAAATTCACTACTCCTGTGGCCGGTTTGGTTATGGAACGGCACCTGCTAATTAACAATGGCTTCCCTCAAATAAATCCCGCATGCGGTTATTTTAACTCGACACCAAAATCCAAAATATCAACAACGAAGGTAAGATAGAATGATCAAGTTAAAAATTAAATGGTTTTCATTCAAAATCCAATTAAGATGGCCCAAATACAGCCAGATATGGAAGGAAACCCGTAGAGGTTTTGCACACTTGTTATTATCACAAACTCGCCCCACGTTCTCACCACACCACTCCCAAGACTCTCACCCAACGACTGCCACCAAACAACTACCTACTTCCCAGGCCGGATATTAAGAAAAATGACACGGAACCGACGTCAACCAACAATATTCGCAAGTCTATGTTCCACGCGAAGAATCGCGCTCGTCCGTGTTGATAGCCAGCACCATCCACACAGAAATGCAAACCAAACAATAATATAACCGACAAAACACAACAATCGGGGCCAAAAACCAAAGTAAAATCTAATAATGAAAACCCCCACTCAATCTCCAGCGACCACAGCCATTAACAATCGAATCCTATCACAATAAGGTATGCAACACTATGCAACGAATGATATATTTAAGTTACAACAAGCAACGCACGCAACACTATTTACGAGTACCTGAGGAATACAAAACTATCGGAGACACAATTATAATGGAACTGTGGAAGGGAGAAAATAGGCACGTAGAAACACAAAGAATAATCGAAGCGTTCGAAATGTGGCTTTACAGGAGAATGCTGAGAATATCATGGGTGGCAGAGTGACCTACAGGGCAGTGATGGAGAGTATGAAAAAAGACTTGGAAGTAATGAACACCATCAAGAGAAGAAAATTTGAGTACCTCGGACATATGAGAAACGAATAGGCATTTAAAGAAGAAGAAGATATCGGTGTGTTTCAAACCCTCTTGAAAAAAATTCAGAACTTTGAGTCTTCAGCCATTCATCTACCGCCGACATTACTTTGTTATCATCATCAAAGTGGATTCCATGCAGGAATAGATAGTAGTTGCTGGGGGCGGCCAAATCTGGAGAATAAGAGGTTTGTTTAAAAATGTTAAATGCCGCATTTTGAATGGCAGCCATTGCAACAAAACTTTTGTGGGTCGGAGCGTTGTCCTGGTGGAAGAGCACACCTTGACTCAATTTTCCTTTTCCCTTTTCTCTGATTGCTTTGCGTACTTTTGGTATTTAATTCGCATAATATTCACCTGTTACGGTGCAACCACGCGGTAAATAATCCATCTGCCTCTAGGTCAAAGATAAATTAATTAAAAAAAATTTAACAAAATGCAATGGTAAAAGAAAATACAAAATAACTTTTTTTTTGGGTGTATAATACAAGTCCACAAAAAATAAGCTCTTGTTTACTGTAGGGCAGCTGAAGGTAATTTTTAAAAGTGTTAGCTGCATAAAATGCAAATCCCAGGTTATAATTAAGCATCATGTTAGGATTTTAAGATGTATAAGATCATGAACTTAAAAAGTTGGTTTTTGTGACTACTTTTAAGGTTTTGTAAGGGATTCACTAAATTTTAAGGTTTATTTTGTTTAGTTACTTTATTTAAAACTACTTTTACCCTTTAAAATAAGCTATTAGGTAGTCACTTACGATTTTTTTTTTCTGTTAAAGTTACAACTCTTTAAAGTTATGAAAAATATTCCTACAAAGTCATGGAATTGGTGCATATATTTTTTACTGGCTAATTTTTTTTAAAAATTTGTACCAGATTACTTTTGGGGTAAATAAGTGTTAATTTTAAGTCAGAAAATTAAAATTATTAAATTAATATTATTAAAAAAATACTGGCTTAAAAACATTTTACTTGAGTGTTTTTGGGGTCGCTGATTACAAATATTATATCAAAAGAATATTTTTAAATTTAATATTACTTAATGCAAAAAACCATGATGGTCGTTATAAATTTGTAATCTAGGAATTTGGGGGTTAATATGAATGCTCATGACGTTGTTAGGGTATATTTCGTAATATAAAATGGTTGCAACTTTGCAAAAATAAATGTGGGTAACTGCTTAATACCTTATTTCAAAGAATAAGAGTAGCATTATATGATACAACTAGATAAACAGGTCAAAACAATTGCGCATCCTATAAAAGACCTCCAAAGTAAGCAAAAAACCCAATTTTTGAGTACCCACATAACCTTAAATATCTTAAAACCTTTACGTGATGGCCCAACTCTAACCAGGAATTTGTATTCTGCGCAGCAAATTTTTGTGTGCCATATTAATAAAAAATTTTGTGAAATGAACCCCAAGCAGATTTACTGGATTCATCAAACAATGATAATATTTATGGTCACGTATGGTCCAGTAGTTTGGTTGACCAAAAGGTTACAACAGACAGCTAGAGCAACGCTTGCTGGCCTTCAGCGGCTAGCATGCATGGCCATAATTGGAGCTATGTCCAGCATACCAACGGCAGCAATGGAATACCTCTCAAATCTTCCTTCCCTAGATACTCTTTTAGAGAGGAAGGCCAGCATAGTCTTCTACAGATACCTGTCTTTAAAAAGGCAAATTATTAAATAACAACTCGGGGACCACTCCGGGATACTGAGTGAAACAAAAAAACCAATAAATTCTCGGGATGGTTCCTGACATGCTAGCCACAAAATGCACGTTGAAAAGTCGTCCAAAGTCCATTTTCCGAAAAAAATAAATGGCTGAGGGGAGAAATACTTTTCACAGAGACTGAATGCGTAATGTACACAGATGTCTCGAAAACCCCAGATGGAGTTGAGGCCGGTGTTTTCAGCAGAAAACCAAAGATTGGAATATCTACCAGTATTGGCAGGTATGCTAAAATATTTCAGGCTAAAGTCTTCACTAATAAATTGTTTGCAAGAGAACTGACTAACAGACCTCTAGCAAACAAACATTAGTATAATATAAGACAGCCAGGCTGCTTTAAAAGCACTAAGCTTTAACAAGATACATTCTAAACTTGTATGGCATTGCATCAAATCCCTGAAGTACCTTGATGCGAACAATAGAGTGACCCTGCCGTGGGTACCTGGGCACCAGGGGGTGAAGGAAAACGAAAAAGCCGACACCCTTGCAAAACAGGGTGCCGAATCTGCATTTACTGGACCAGAACCGGTCTATGGAGTCCCTACAAGTGCCGCCAAAACAATTATTTTTGACTGGGTGGAGAGGAAAATACTCACATACTTGTCCGAAATACCAGGTTTGACCCACTCAAAGCCGTTCTTACCTAAACCCCCGAGAAACACAACTAAGCAGATCCTAGAATAAGGCAGGAATGACCTACAAATTTTAAAGGGACTGCTTACAGGACACTGTCGTCCAAGATACCACCTCGGAAGGATAGGTCTGAATCAGCAAACGGACTGTCGGTTTTGCTGCGTGGAAGACGAAACTGCTGAACATATACTGTTTATGCCCCCACCTGGGAAGAATAAGGGCAAACATATTTGTTTATACCAAACTAGAACCTTCTGTTTTTAAAAAAATCTCACCCTATACAACCATGAACTTCGTAAGTAGGGCTGGATTGTGCGGTAAACCTACAGGGGTGAGCCACAATAGACCTACTAAAGGTCGCAGTGGAGTGGCGACCTATGCCTCACTCACATGATACCTAACCTTACCTAGCAAAAAACTTCATTTTTGAGTACCTACTTAACCTTAAATATCTTAAGTCCTTTACGTGATGGCTCAATTCTAACCATGGATTTGTGTTCTGCACAGCAAATTTTTGAGTGCCTTATTGTTAACATTTATTAGTAAATTTGTTTGTTTTATTTTTTGCGATAAATAATTAAACACCTAATTTATCAACAATTTCAATTTCAATAGTTTAAAAGATTTAAATAAAAATTTTTAAGCAATAAAAAGAAAAGAAAATTCTAATGATGTACCAACGTAATTTTTTTTTCATTTTGAAAAAACCGACGTTATTAGTGACAAAAAACCAATAAACGTTTATTGATCCAGTTACTGTGCTTATGCATATTTAATTAAAAATTCCTCGTATACTTTCATTAGGAAGCAAATTCAAATTAAAATACAAAGTACCAAAAAAAGTAACTTTATAAAATTTCTTACGAAGTGGGCAATAATATTATTTTTGCGAAATAAAAACTTCGTTAATTCTTTCTTTATCTTGAGGCAATAATTATTACGCAGTGACAATTCAAAATGACTACTCTGTTGCGAAAAACACATTTTGGCTCCTTTCGCGGTAAAAAAGGAAAAGTTACTGATAGTACGTTCATAATGTAAGTACTTTTAAACATACAAAAATTCCGTTGTCGCTCTTTCTTGTTTTAATCGTTCGGAAGTCACTGGTTATCTTTATTCAAAAAGTCGACCAAATCCTGCATGCACTTATGTCCACACTTTGAAATTAAAAAAAAATGGTTTATCTTGAATAAGTTGGCCATTTCAAATTTTAACGAAAAATTGTTAAAATAAAAGTTATTGTAAATTTAATTTCCCACAACATTTTATTCTTAAATCAATATTTTTTAATTAATCCTGAATCCTTAAGTATTTGTTCCTCACCTTTTCTTTTCTCCAAGTTTTAAAGCATCTTTTGGCAGCTACTGGAGAATGCATTAAAGTGAATGGAGTCCGCATCACTAATATAAGGTACGCAGACGACACCGTGGTCCTAGCAGATATTAAATCAAAATTGCAAAAAATGATGGACCAGATTACACGACACAGTGAACGACTCGTACTACACATAAACATTTTCAAGTGGTCTTGACTGAAAGCACAATTTGCCTTCATCGACCTCTATCTAGCATTGTTTCCTGTTTATTTTCAATGCCCATCTTCCGCATATCCGAGAGAACATTGTTTCTCCATCTCCTTCTAGGTCTTACCGGTGGTCTTTTGCTCGTTGGTGCTTCCTGCCATGCTATTTTCAGTATTCTGTTATCCGGTGCTTTGGGTACGTGTCCTGCCTAACTTAATATTTGTGACTCTGCTTCTCTCACAATACCTCCCTGGTACAATTGTTCTAACTCCGCGTTTGTTCTTATTCGATATTGCTCTGAACTAGGATCCTGGATCCATTGAAGTGGTTGACAAATACAAATATCTAGGTCACGAAATTAGAATAAGTCGCTTCCTGCTATGCTATTTTCAGTATTCTGTTATCCGGTGCTCTGGGTACGTGTCCTGCCTATCTTAATCTTTGTGTCTTTGCTTCTCTAATAATACCTTATGTCACTCAGCTCTGGACAAACACTATTGAAAAGTTTGGTGAATCCCGTGCAATAGCCTTGGATATATCTAAAGCCTTTGACCGCGTTTGGCACCAGGCATTGTTAAGTAAATTATCTGCCTACGGTCTCCCAACCAAACTGCGCCAATGGCTCTTGAGCTTCATGCAAGATCGCTCCTTACATGTGGCAGTTGACCGTATTTCTTCTGATGACCCATTTACAGTTTCACTTTTGGTGAATGATACAAATACACTCAGGCAGGAACAGGTTGATTCCATCAATAGAGAAAGTTTTTTACTCCTGATCAGTTGTTGACGACGTACAAGGCTCAAATCCGACCTCTACTGGAGTATTGCTCGCACATTTGGGGTTCAGCACCAAGGCATTCTCTTCGTCTTCCAGATTCCATTCAAAAAAGAGCCATTCGCTTGGTAAACAGCTCAACTTTTACAGATAACCTTTACCCTCTAGAACATAGAAGAAGAGTTGCAGACCAGTCATTGCCCTACAGATATTTCCATGGCAGATGCTCCAGATAAATAAACATTCTTGTACCACCATTGGCCACATTCGGCCGAAGAACTCGGCACGCTGATCAGTCTCACCCATTTACTTTCAAGATTGACCCTACAAGGACCAATATTTATCAAGAATCCTTCTTTTACAGGGCTGCTACGGAATGGAATAATCTTCCAAAATCAGTTTTTCCAAAAAACTATGACCTGCAACTTTTTAAAAAGCGTGTCCACAATCATTTCCTTTCTATAATCCCTTTTCTTTCTAATAGTCGCAGTGCGGGCCGTCTGCGGCCCACACGATAGGTCTACCCTTTTTGCGATTATTTTTATAAAAAAAAAAACCTCCCTGGTACAATTGTTCTAACAATTAAACGCAGGAACTACAAAAAAGAATCTCTCTAGGGTGGGTTGCATACGGTAGTCTTTAAAAGCAGCATACCAATAATCCTAAAATCAAAAGTCTTTAATCAATGCATATTACCAGTAATGACCTACAGTGCCGAAACGCTAACACTGACAAGGAACACCGTACATAGATTGGAGGTTGCTCAGAGAAAAATGAAGAGAGCTATGTTTGGAATTCGATTCCAAGATTACGTAAGCAGAGAAAGACCGCCAACGCGTTGAAGCGACGATATAAAAAGAGCAGACGGATAGTGGATTTAAACAGCTCAAGATAGGGCCCAGTGGAGCAGTTTAATGAAGGCCCATGTTTAGCAGTGGACTCAACACCAAGCTAAGAGATAATGATAATGACTAAAAAAAAATAGTTTGCGTAAAACACCCATGAACTTTTCTTTTCGAATCTTGTCTACTCGTTTAAAAACAGTATTTATTAGACTTGTTATGTTAATAAATATTTAATTTTTTTTTTATGTTCTGGTTCTCACGAAAAGGGATATCCTGTAATGTTCAGAGAACATCGTGTGAACCAAGGAAAAGAAGGTAGGAGTTGGTGTTCTTCTTAAATTTCTGGAGATTGTATGCCTCGGGAAACATCTCCCTAGGCAATGAGTTCCAAAGCCTCGCAATTCGTTGGATGAATGAGTCTTTGGAAAGTGATGTTCTGCAGGTCTCCAAAGTGACCACGAAGGGGTGTGACGACTGTACTTGACGGGTTAATCTCGAAGAGACTGCCAAAGGAGGAACGATTGTTGATATTTCAGAAGAGCATCGCCCATGAAAATATCTATAAAATAGAGACAAGTGAGCGAGTTTGTAAGCGAGGCATCACCGATGAGACGAATTGCCCTTTTTTGGACAGAATCCTATAGCTTCAGGATATGATAGAATTGATTACAGTAGTTAGTACCTACTTAATAAAATATTTAGAATCTCTTTTATGATCTTGCTTATTTTTTATCAAACTAAAATGGTATTATTGCCAAATTAAAAGTCAATTCAATTAAAAGCATTAAATGATTTAAAAAATCAAATGTATTTACAAAAAATGCGCACTACCTTCTTTTAAGTATTTTCCCTGGTAATAAAAAACACGAAATCCTCCTAGAATCCTATGATAATCAGTAGATAATAAAATGGTATAATAAATGAAAGAAATTTTTAAAATTCAATGGAGACTCACTTGGCGTGATTTAAACGAGATAAGACCAATTAGAGAGAGTAAAAAAACGACCGACAATGTTTAAAAAGCTTCCAAAAGAAATTCGATCGATTTGTTTGCTAAGACCGACAAGACTTACTTGAAAGCGAAAGAAAAAGATTTAATATGGGAATTTTAAAAAAGGTCCAAGGTACATTATCGAAAACCTTTAAGCTATAGAAAGCGATTAGCGTTACAAAGTATTGCTATAAAACAAAAAGGGATAAAAAAAAATACGACTTAATTAAAAGATTAGAATTTATATTTTTAAAGATGTGTGTAAGTTAAAGGAAGTGGTCTCTGCCTACCGCTACAGGAAAAAGGCGTGACTTTATGTATGTATGTTCTTAAGTTCTTCCAAGTAAGCCGCCAACTTAATATGAACATTTATATCAACAAAACCAAATGTATAACAATGGTGAAATATCCGCTCAGATGTAAGCAGGTGGAGAGGGACAATCCTATAGAACAGGTGATGCAATTCAGATATCTCGGCATAGACAGATCAAGCACCAACGACCCAGTTAAAGACCTGAGGAGACAGATTAACAAAGCATCCGCACTATCAGTATGCCTACTTGTATCAGACCGCGAAGACACCAACAAGATAAAACACATGCTAAGGTTAGCCGAAATGAAAACACTGAGAACAACAATGAGAAAAACAAGAAAAGGCAAAGTAAGAAACACAGATATCAAAAAACAATGCGGAATACAAAATATTACGAGATTGGAAAGACAACGTAAAAGGCAGTGGTACAACTATGTAAGACGGATGTACGAGAACAGATCCAAAGATAGTCCTAGTACTTAAAGATGGAGAGATAGTTGGCAATCTACCTCTCGGGAAAAGATGCAGAGGTGCTTTAGAATTAACAGATCGACAAATCTGTAAGAAGAAGATGTTCCAAAGTACAACTTAATAAAGTACTCATTTTATGATTAAAATATTGTGATGAATAAAAAAACTGTAACTAAAAATATTATTGAGAGAAGTGACTATGAAATTAGTTATCATGGTTTGTGTGTAAAAGAAGATGTAGTAACAAAGGAATAATTAGATGGTTTAGATACGTAGATGAAAGAAGAATAACGAAACAGATTTATAAGGCAAGTGTGAATGGGTACTAATTCATAGCTCTACAACCCGGGGTGGGTCTTGGCCGATTGTACTATTCGCCTTCATTGTTGTCGATCTTCCATCAATTCTCGGTTGTATTCTATCGCAATGATCCTTAGGTCCGCTTTGATATTGTCTCCCCATCTCATTCGGTGGTGACCAACAGGTCTTCATCCTACTGGTGCACCCCAGCGTTTTGTATTAAAATTTCGATGTTCCGAAAATATTTTTCCATATTTGTAGATATACTCTATACTTTTATTTCTTAAAAATTTTTTTTATCAGAATCACCCAGAAGCTCAGTTATGCAGTTCCGTTATAAAAATACATTTATTTTGTTTTTTAATCTTACAAAAATTCGCATTTCTCAATGTCCACCAACCAAAATGTAAGTTTCTCAGTCCAGAATTTTCCCGATAAGCATTCAGCAGACACACTTTATGAATACGCTTCAACGGAGAAAGTCCACTAAATATGCGGCAGAGCTTTATAAAATTCATAGCAGAATGGTTGCCTACTCAGATGTCCGTTTCTTTTTAAAACTTGGCAGCATTATTCGAACGAATATACCTGCAGTGGCGTTTCATATTTGTTAGATTAAACATTTTTGTTGGAATTTATGCGTTGGGTAAACTAGGTACGGTTGTGACAATTTTCATTTGATCACCTATAATTTTGTTAGTACGTCAGTTAGATGCAAGAAACGTATTTTTTATAGTAAAGTGTAGATTTGTGTACATATAAATACTAAAATTTTGTGCCAAAGCAGAAATGTTAACTCTCATAGGAGCAAACTTGAAGAGATGGAAAAAATGTCACAACAGACCACACCAATCCCAACTCTATGTCTAAAAGTTAGTTAAGAATTTCCCTTGTGTGAACGGAGATTAACGAAGTGCCTTTTACGCGACGAAGCACGCGCCGGCTCACAACAGTTGAAATCAGGTCTTGATGCAGTGAGCACGTCTCTCTCTCGAGCGTAGCGAAATGTAGTCTAGTATGTAGTCTCAATCCCTAAATGTTTTTTTTGTTAGTGCTCAACTACTCTCAAAGTAAAAGTCACATAACAATTAGGATTTATCTCCATTTTTATTCTTTCAAATGTCTACATGCCCTTTTAAGGCACATGTCAGAGAAGAGCTTATTTCTCTTCTTTTTTACCGTTACAAGCCTGTACTCAATAAGCAATCATGATGTAACAATTTTTGAAGTGATAACTTCTTATGGCACGCTGTGAACTTTTTTTGTAATGGGTTAAAAATGTTAAACTCGCGTCAGGACACGTGGCCTGATCGAAAATTCGTAAGACGGATCAAAATGTTAAACTCGCGTCAGGACACGTGACCTGATCGAAAATTCGTAAGACGGATAAAAATGTTAAACTCGCGTCAGGACACGTGACCTGATCGAAAATTCGTAAGACGGATGGAGAGTAGACAGCTGGCGTGGCGTAGGAGAGGGAGTATCCCCCTCTCTTTCTACGGCGCGGCGAAAATGTATGCCTGCGCCGGCTGTTTCGTTTAGGCGGCGCAGGGCGCACAACGTTAATACTAAAGTTTTCACCTCTGCCGGCACTCCCAGAGTGCAACCTGTAAAATTTTTTTATGTAAGGTTTTTGTTATTGGTTTCAGTTTAAATTTTGTTAAGTGCGTTAAATACGTTGGTTCGGGAAACTACATTTCCGGCAGTATTTTCCGACATTGTTGTTGGATCTGCTGTCGTGACAAAATTTTGCGATTTGGACTTATGAATTTAACATAGCTTTTGGGGTTTTGATTTAGTCTTATTTCCTATTGTTTAATCCAAATGTTAGTGAAAGGATTATACCCAGTAGAATCATCATCCTTCTACTTACTACAGTCCAGATATAAGATTTAAACGAACACAAGTTAAAAAAAATACACAAAAATGGTCTAAAATCACTTTTATTGCGAGTAATATCTAATATAATGCAACATAATCTTTTTCTAGAAAAAATATATATATTTACGTAACAAAACAAATAAACACTTATCGCTTATAACTAATAAGGCACTGTAGCATCTGTAGTTGTTATACCAGTCTTTATAACATTACAATCAGTCAAAAAAGTTAACTAAACATTTCTAATAATTTCTAACATAAATATTAATAAATGTTATATCAACATCAGTGAAACAAAAAGCTAAAAAATCTTCTTCAAGAAAAAATAAACATTTGTGTGAGTTTTAATAAACAACATCATAAAACATAAGAAATCTAAGATTGATCCTTAGTATTGTCCAAGGCATTTATTGCAAAAGCAACCGTTACTAAAGTGCATCGTTCAGCTGAAGTAAAAGCTCCCACTTGCCGTATACCATGTCGTGCTACTAATTTAACCGGTTTTTGGACGAAAGTGACGCCTGTTATATACATCCTGTGGCTTGTAGATGTGTCTGTCCATAAAAATTTGTAAATTGCCATAAAAAGCTTCCACATTTGTTCTATTAAAGCTCTGGCAAGGATAGTAGCTTAAACTACCCGAACAGACAGTGAAGGATTTCTTTCCATAAATGAACGAAACCATTCCTCACTAGCCATCTCATTCACAAGCCAAGTAGCAGGTCACTTCAGATTATATTTACCAGTAAGCTCAAAAGCTAACTTCCGTACCTCTTTTGGAGAAAGGCCAAAATATATTTTGTTGCAACGTGTTATATATATATTGACAGCTGCTGTTCTTGCTCCTTAGAAAAAACTTTATTATGAGCGACATTATGCTGACGTTGTCTTCATTGTGGCCTGCGTCAGCTCCATCGCGTGTCACAGCCGTACCAAACACACTTCTTCCAGTTGGATATTTAGAAACAATTTTTTTCCAACTATTACTATTGCTTATAAAAACCCGTTACAATTGTATTCAATATTTTCAAAATTAAAAGATAAAGATCCCCTGTTAGAACGTTCCAATGTAATTTATTCCATTTCTTGCTTATAATGTGACAAAAAAATATATTGGTCAAACCAAGAGAAAACTTAAGGACAGAATCTGCTCCCGTAAGAGTGATATTAGAAATTCAAAAAACTCTTGCACCTTAGCCACTCATGTTTTAACCAAAGATCACTGCCGGACTATGCTAATATGACTATATTAGATGGTGAATCTAACTTTCAAAACGAATCTTTCTAGAAATGACCAACATATTCAAAGAACCCAAAACTATGAATTCTAGAACTGATATTAATAATCTCAGCATTATTTATTCTTACCTGCTTATACTTCCTTTATATTTTTCAAAAAATCACACAATTGAAGAATTTGAATAACTCCCCCTTTTTTGTAGTTCGGACAACCTGTTTTTCGTTCCGACAAAATTCTGTATATCTTGTGTTTCTATGGTACTATAGTAATATTTAACTTTTCAGTCTAGCGAATTTTCGCTCCAAAAATACCACACGTGGTTTTTAGGTTAGGTATTTTAATAATGTTATTTTCAAAATTTTATATATAATGTCTAATTTCAACTCATAAAAATAACGTAATGTTTGAAGTGTTTTACCACATACATTGATAAATGTTTTCTAAAATTGGGATAAGCATTGCTTCAGTCTAACCTTACTTTCGTAAGTTTTTTCTGTTCGTTTTTTAGGATTTTTCAAATAGTTTCCAGTTCCTGATGAAGAGCCAATAAAGACTCGAAAGCTTGAACAGAATCAAGAATTTTACTTTTAACCAGCCACAGACTGCATACCCAAAATATAAATAAGTTTTTTATATGAATTATATGAATAATAATTTGGTTATAAAAACATTGAAAATAATTTGATGGATAACTATAAAGAATGACGGATGTGTTCAGGATAAAACAGGGAGTTCAGTTGGAAAAAGTTATAAATTATTTTTATCTAAGAGTGTATAAAAATTTAAAACAGTGTAGAAACGAGTTTCTAAGGTTTTTTGTTGATTATAAAAATAAAAATTGTTAGTATGTTAAGAATATTAAAGGAGAGCAGACGTGTTTTTTGAAGATAGTAAGAAATCAGTTTTAAAAAAGAGAGTAGATATTTTTTTGTATAAGTTTGTTAAAAGTGTAAAGAAGATAATATTAATTTAAAATAGCAATAAAAAAAAATAAAAGTGAAGGGCAGTTTCCCGAAAACAGTCAACAAGTTTGGAGTTCCTGGTGAGATCATCTGAGCTGGAGGAAGGGTGTCAACCGACAGAAATAAGTAGTGAGTTTGTTTTTTTTTAAAAAAACATTATTTGGAAGGGAAAAACATTTATTTAAATATTTTGGACATAAAGTTGATAAATATAAATTTTGTAATAATATTTGGTTTATATATTTGGTAATTATATTTTTTAAATTTGTATAAATAAAAAAAAAATTTGTAAAGTTTATAAAATTTTTTAACCGAACCACTCTGAGAGAAAGAGAAGTTTAACAATATATATATATATATATATATATATATATATATATATATATATAGCATGGAAACAAATGAAAGAGGCCTTTGTTCAGGAGTGGACAGATAATAGCTGACAAAGAAGAACTGCTACAAAATATTTACGATACGGCATTGGTAACTTTAGAGCAGTGTTTTTTAACTTTTTTTGTGCTATACCCCACCTTAGCCTTTCTAAAGTTCTTATGCCCCCGCTATGTAACATACATAATTTTTAATATTAAAAAATTGAATTGTTTACTTAAGAAACTTAGATGATAGGATTTAGGAAGAAATCACTAGGAAATTGTTAACGAAACACAGTAAGTAAATTTTTAAAACATATAATGAAAAACTGAAATTTAAATTACAAATAATTTTAATAAAGATTATTTAAGAATTTGCTTTTTTCGTTAAATTTGGGATCGAAATCTAACATTGCATTAAAATGGCCCGGAATTCGTGTCGAGTACATTTTCGAATTTCCCTCCTTAACAATCAAATTGCCCCCCTGTGGAGCGTGGGCCCCACGTTGTGAAACGCTGCCTTATAAATTAAGTTGGAAATTTTATTAGAAATTTATCCTAAATTAAAAATTAATTTAATTATTTTTGGAATGACCAATCCCACTTTATGTAAAAATCAGAATAATATTAAGCTTTCGCTACGACAAAATCATGTTCATAATTAATCCTTCCCATACTGCCTTTAAAATGTCTCCAATATACATCCCCATTTTAATTAAAAGAGTTAAAAATAAGTAAACAATATCAGTGGTCTGGGTGCGACCCGAAAGGTTCACACGACTAATATCCCAGTATAAAAAAATGAAAAAATAAAAAAATGTTTTGTTGTTATAATTATTATTATAAAAAATTATTATAAAAAATGATTTCAAATTGTTTATAAAGTTGCAGGCGATGGTTAAGGTTATGCATGATGCCCTTTAAAATCAAAGGGATAAAAAGTAATGTAAGCAAAACGAAAGTAATGGTTTTTAAAAAAAAAGAGAACTTGACAAACTGTGGAGTTTTGATTGAGGGAAAAAGAGTGGAACAAGTAAATGAATTTATGTACTTGGGTTCAAAGTTTACGAGAGATAGAAAGTATGACAGTGACATTGAGCGAAGGGTGTTGACAGGAAAACAAATAAATGGGGCACAGCTTTATAAATAGCAAGAAAGTGTCAAAAAAGGCACGTCTGTCGGTGCATGTCGGTGAATGTTTGGTTTAGCAAAAGAAGCATGAAAATAGGATTAAAGCTGCTGAGATGAGTAGTCTGAAAAGTATAGCCGGAGTGACTTGGTTGGATAAAGTAAAGAATAGTGAGATAAGAGAACGCTGTGGTGTAAATGAAGATGTGGTTACAAAGATGGATAAAGGAATGCTTAGATGGTTTGGACACGTAGTAAGGATAGATAAAGGAAGATTGACGAAACAAATTTATAAGGCGAGTGTGAATGGACAAGTCGGTAGAGGTCGACCTCGGGGAACATATCTCGATCAGATCAACATTGTTTTTAGGAAAGGCCAGGTCAAGAGTACCAACAACCGACGAGCATGTATGAGAGCACTGATGAAAGTAGAGGAAGCAAAAAATGTGTGTAAGTGAAAGGAAGTGGTCTCTGCCTACCCCTATGAAAAAAAGGCGTGATTTTATGTATGTATGTATAAAAAATTATAGTCATTAACATAATTCTGTTTATGTCAACCGTATTCTTTTAAACATTTTCTTATCATTTTATGAGCGGGTTATTTTCAATTTTTATAACAATTGAAATTTTTTTTTTAATAATTATGATCTATAATTTTTTGTTAGTACAATATTTAATTCTTATATGCAATGCTTGATTATTACTAACAATAATTTTTCTCTGTTATAACGTCTTCAATGCTATTCTCTTAATACTGACACAAGTTTAAAATATTGTTATCATATTTTTTATACAAATATTCGTAACATGCAATAATCATATTGTTCAAAAGATCCCAAAATTCTATAATAAAAATAATATAATTTATAAATTGCAAAATTCAGGTAGTTTACAATTTTTTTTTAGTTTTTTGATTCTCCATAAAAAACAGCTTAACCGATTTTGCTAAAAAGCTTATCAGTTCTAAGTTGCGTAATTATGGGTCGAACGCAATTGGTTCTACGTCGATATCATTTTTTGTTCTCGAGATAATCAAGACGAAAAATAATTCCAAAAGTTAACCATTTTTTTTTAGTTTTTTGATTTTCCATAAAAAACAGCCAGACCGATTTTGCTTAAAATCTTATTAGTTCTAAGTTGCGGAATTATGGGTCGAACGCAATTGGTCCTACGTCGATATCATTTTTTGGTTCTCGAGATAATCAAGACGAAAAATAATTCCAAAAGTTTACCATTTTTTTTTTGTTTTTTGATTTTCCATAAAAAACAGCCAGACCGATTTTGCTTAAAATCTTATTAGTTCTAAGTTGCGGAATTATGCGTTGAACGCAATTGGTCCTACGTCGATATCATTTTTTGGTTCTCGAGATAATCAAGACGAAAAATAATTCCAAAAGTTTACCATTTTTTTTTAGTTTTTTGATTTTCCATAAAAAACAGCCAGACCGATTTTGCTTAAAATCTTATTAGTTCTAAGTTGCGGAATTATGCGTCGAATGTATTTAGTCCCACGTCGATATCATTTTATTGTTCTCAAGATAATCGAGACGAAGGATATTTCCGAACGCACGAACATGTGAACATACGCACATACGTACATACACACACTCAGACATCCACTTAAAAACTATTGTATTCGACTCTGGGGACCTTGAAATGTGGAGATATGTCAAAATTCGGGATTCGCAAAATCGGACCCATTACAATAACTTTCACTGGGAAGTTAACAAAATACCGTTTTTGTCAGAAAACAACTGACATTCAAAATACCAATGTTGTCATTTATACTTTGATAATTTAAGTAACTTTAATTTGAAACTTGTTCATCGAAGTGAGAAACCACAAATCTAAAGCTATCTACTTCAGGTGATAATAAGTACATCAGTAAATAATTTGTGCAGAGTTATGGAATAGCAAAACATGGATGTTGCTTCAAATATCAAAATCTAGTCAAACTTTCCAAACATCAACAAACTCCCAGCCATGTAAATGTAATGCATTCCGTATCATAAAGCAATAACCAAACTGTTGTTATGTAAGTTCATCTTATAGTTGAGTATTTATTAAAACCGTAAACATAAAACAAACGCTAGTTTAAACAGCGGCGTTACCCCCAAGGATATTTGTTATTTTTTTTAGTTGGGATACAACTAACAGCTGCATATATATGTAAATTACTAGCTTTTAAGGGTTCCAAAGCTTCCACTAAATAAAATTTAATTTTTTAAATTAAACATGGTTAACAATAAAAATATATTTAAGCAGGTATTAATATAATAAGTTTAAATGCACATTGGTTTTTTAAATTTTTTTTTTTTTAAATATTGATCACTGAAAATTAATGAAAATTCCTATAGTCACTATAAACATTTGCTGTATTAAACCACACAACATTTTTTAAATGTTGTTATCATCCTTATAACTATTTATACAAATATTTTTTTACCACAATTGTATTATGCTTTTTTCAAAATTTGCAGCAATATTGTTTTTACATATATAAATACAAATAGTCACGCCTTTTTCCCGTAGGAGTAGACAAAGACCACTTGCTATGGTTCTTACACACGTCTTTTGCTTCCTTTACTTTCATCAGTGCTCTCATACATGCTCGTCGGTTGTTGGTACTCTTGACCCGGCCTTTTTTCAAAACAATGTTGATCTGATCAAGATATGTTCGCCGAGGTCGACTTCTACCGACTTGTCCAATCACATTTGCTTCAAAAATTTGTTTCGTCAATTTCCTTCATTCATCCTTTTTATGTGTCCAAACCATTTAAGCATTCCTTTATTTATCTTTGTAACCACATCTTTTTTTACACCACAGCGTTCTCTTTTCTCACTATTCTTTACTTTATCCAACCGAATCATTTCGGCTATACTTCTCAGACTACTCATCTTCGCAGCATAAATCCTATTTTTTGTTTCTTTTGCCAAACCCAACATTTACTACCATACATAAGTGTAGTAACCAACACTTCTCTATGCACAGCCAGACGTGCCTTTTTTGACAGTTTCTGGTTGTTTTAACCTAATAAACTAAAAGATATTAAAGACAAAATAATAAATATCAGTGGTCTGGTGGTCTGCGTGCGACCCAAAATTTCTACACGACTAATTTCCCAGTGGAAAGAAAGAAAAAAACCATATGTTTTGTTATTATACTTATTCTTATCATTAATAAAATTAGTATAAAAAACGATTTTAAAACAAATTTTAACATTAACAATATTTTGTTTGCCAACCGTATTCTTTCAAATTTTCTTTAAAGGGATCTATTTTCTTTTAATTATTATGATCAATTATTATTTGTTAGTAACAATATTTGATTATTATAAACAATGGTTAATTATAACTAACAATAATTTTTTAAAGTTATAGCGTATTCAATGGTATTTTCTCAATACTGACACAAGTTTAAAATTCTCCAATTTCTGTTTTTTTTCCAAAACTATCTTTTTTTTGAAATATTGTCATAATATTTTTTATACAAATATTCCTAACGTGCAATAATAATATTATTTAAAAGATCTTAAAATTTTGTTTGAAAAATAGTTTCGTAATGATGCGTCGAATGCAATTAGTCCTACGTTGATATCATTTTTTGTTCTCGAGATAATCGGGACGAAAAATAATTCCAAACGCGCGTGCGCGCGCCCACACACACACACACACACACACACACACACACACACACAATAGTACTAGCTCTCCAACGCTTCATTCGTTTTCCCCCTACCCCTTTAGGATGCTTTTTGCGCGCGCAGTCTTGTTATTTAATAGCCAGACCTACAAACTCATGTGCTTGTTCCAGTTTTTCTTCTTAAATCAGTGCCTCTTAGTAACTTTTTTTTTTAAACAATAAAATATGCATATTATTTCTAGAAAAAACAAAAGTCTTCATTGTTAAATAAATTTTACAAAAAATCCATTAAAACAATACTTTCAGGCGGCCATGAAGAAATGCAAAGCTAATTAAAAGCAACGTAACATGATTCGCGACAAAATGAACTGCAAGAAATGTAAAGTTCACCTGATATTTCTGCCAACAGAGTTATTGTGGTATGAGGAGTTGTTGTTCGGGAGATAAACTTTGTTTTGTATTTTGAACTTTGGTGAATGGAAGAATGTTCATGGCACACCGAAAGATAATCCGAGTTTAAATTTTAATGAATAATTATGTAAGATTATTCGTAAGCGTAAGTTCCATAATTTTTTGGTAAATAATTTCTTTGCTTTTGTTAAGAGTAAATAAGCAGCATTGCGGTTTTTTTGTTTTTATGTTTTTTGTCAGTTTTTATAACAAAATATTTTACTTGTTTTTAAAATCTTTTTATTCAAAATAAATGGTAGTCGATGGAGAATCTATCCAATGGTAGTGTCTGTTGAAATTATGTTGTTATTATCTTAAAAGTTTAAAACACCACATTACGATGAAATTTAAAAAAAAATTTCAAAGGGTAGTTTCTGTTAAAAATTTAAGATGTACAAGATTATCTTAAAGGTTTTAAACACTACATAACGTAGAAATTTAAGGGAAATTTTCAAAGGGTAGGGTCTATTTAAAATTTAAGGTGTACAAGATTATTTCAAAGGTTTCAAACACTATATAACGAAGAAATTTAAAGAAAATTTTCAAAGGGCAGTGTCTGTTAAAAATTTAAGGACTACAATAGTATCTTTAAGGTTTTAAACACCACATAAACAAGAAATTTATAGAAAATTTTTAAAGGGTAGTTTCTGTTAAAAATTTAAGATGTACAAGATTATCTTAAAGGTTTTAAACACTACATAACGTAGAAATTTAAGGGAAATTTTCAAAGGGTAGGGTCTATTTAAAATTTAAGGTGTACAAGATTATTTCAAAGGTTTCAAACACTATATAACGAAGAAATTTAAAGAAAATTTTCAAAGGGTAGTGTCTGTTAAAAATTTAAGGACTACAATAGTATCTTTAAGGTTTTAAACACCACATAAACAAGAAATTTATAGAAAATTTTTAAAGGGTAGTTTCTGTTAAAAATTTAAGATGTACAAGATTATCTTAAAGGTTTTAAACACTACATAACGAAGAAATTTAAAGAAAATTTTCAAGAGGTAGTTTCTGTTAAAAATTTAAGGACTACAAGAGTATCTTAAAGGTTTTAAATACCACATAACAAAAAAATTTAAAGAAAAGTTTCAAAGGGTAGTGTTTGTTAAAAATTTAAGATATACAAAATTATCTTAAAGGTTTTAAATACCACATAACCAAGAAAGTTAAAAAAAAATTTAAAAGGGTAGTGTCAGTTAAAAATTTAAGGACTACAATAGTATTTTAAAGGATTTAAATACCACATAACAAAGAAATTTAAAAAAAAATCAAATGGTAGTGCCTGTTGAAAATTTAAGATGTACAAGATTATTTTAAAGGTTTTAAACATCACGTAACGAAGAAATTTAAAAAAAATAAGTATTAATGTTATGGCTACCTGTTGTACCTGCATTTTATAAATTGTGGTATTTAGATTTTTTAATTTCTATTTTAATTTAATTCCATAAAATAAAAAAAAAACAAAAATATCGCATGGTTATTTATGTACCAAAGACAAAATTATATTATATTATAGTCAAGTTTGCAAATTGATTGCTGGGCGCAACCAGGGCTAGCAAGCAGGCGGGACAATGGACAGTTTTTTGCCAAGGTGCACATTACATTTGTTCGTCGACCTCTACATACTTTTAGGAAAATAATAAATGTGTTGTATTGTTTGTCGAATAAAATCCGTGACTTCAGGAGGAGTAAATCCAACGTAGCCGTAGTTGCCAATTCCCGCAGCTCCGAAGGTGTGTTACTTAAATTCATATCGCTATCACTATCAATTTTTGATTATTATGAACACTAATATTCACACCAAGATTTTATTTCCATGTAAAATCTAACGGATTTCGTAAGTTATTTATTTTAAAACAGCAAAGGACAATTATTGTAACAGGCGCCTATGTTTGTATTAAATCCTGGCTTTACGAAAATGACCCAATCGCCGCTCTCGCACCGTTTCATATCACAGCGACCACAGCGGACGAAAAATACTTGCCTTTCAAAATAGTCGATTTTTCGTACGGAAATAAGTACGTAAAATGTCATTTTGTGTAGGGGTCGACGAAAAAATAGATTAAGAGGAGCGCGATAAAACTGATGATCCCATCGCCGATGATGCAGAAGAAACTTCTGTCTTTGATATTTCAATCAGTACTGAAGACGATGAAAGCACAACACCTTGAGTATTTCTGCAGAAACGTTTGTTGAACTACACTTTACGGCGCTCGTACACCGAAACTATTGATTTTAGGAAAAAAAGATTAAAACATAAATTGTAGAAAATTTTTTTTACAAATAATTTGTAGGGTTATATTTTTCCTGTAAAATGCGTGGGAAAGGAGTTATTATCAAAAAACTGCTTTTACGCGCCATTTGTCCAATATGGCAGCGCGAGCGGCAAAGATACGAGGTGGCAAAGTTGAAATTCGGTAAGAGCACGTCAAAATCTATAAAATTGCCAATTTTCAAAACTCCCGGAAAACTTTCCAAGTAAAAATACCCAATAACTGTACTTAAAGTGTTTATCATTTATGAAATTTAAATAATTATAAAAAGTTGTATATGTAAGTGAATATTTAAGTGATTTATAAAAGTAGAATTTATTTTATTGGAATAAACATTGTTTTGTTACTGTATCGAGAGTTTTAAATCGCCGAACCCAAGAAAGAACTAAAATTCGTAACAATATTTAGTGGCTTTGTCACAAATTAAATAAATAATTGAAAGAATTGTTAATATTCTTTTAATTTTGGGTTAAAAAAAATTTAGGTATTTATAAACAATTTTGGTAGTCTATTAGGTTGGCATCTGAAAACTCGACTGAATTTAATGAAATAAAAATGCTTCGATGTCCACAGGAAATTTACATTTTTATTAAAAATTATCTGGATTCCACGTGCATTTTGATATTCAATCGGTGTCCCGGACCGTTAACCAAGAAATCCGAAACCCAAGACTGCGGTTAAAAATTATTCAGTCAAAAATATTCGAAGCGTAAAAACTCCATGTCGGAAAATGCAATTTAGAACAGAAAATTGACATTGAATGGCAGCCCCTATTCACACTAGAATTGAATTACCTTTTAAAAATATCTGGAAGCATTTATCCACATTTTTACAGTAAACTCATAAAAATCTCACAAAAATATCGACGATCTACTGATTATGTCGGGTTTGGTTTAGTGAATAATAGAATTCGATTTCTAAACTTAAACATTGGGAAAGTTTATATTTAATTAGAAAATATAAACATAAGTTTTCTCGTTTATAAATAAATTTTTAAATCAAAGTAAGTATTTAAATAAAATTTTTATAAAAGGTATATAAATTCAGTTTCCTCGAGTCAAGAACTTTAAAGATCTTTTCGAGGACCCGGGAAATAGCCCAAACTTCAAAATTGGATTGCCACTTGGATAAACTTGTGCATGGGCGGCAAACATATAACTAAGTCCTTTTGTTAATTGTTAAGTTACCTGAATTAACACATATTTTAGAGAAGCTGCTACGTAGAGTTAGAGAACTGCTGCTTGAGTTGTAACTCGATAGGTGATAAGATTCATATCCCACATTTCAGGCTTCCACTTACAAAATTAGTTTAACTTTATACATGTCGAACTTAATATTCTTATAATTGTTTCCCAAAAACTTTTACGTCAATAATTTGTTTAATATACTGGGTGTCTCAATTGTATAGTTGTTTTAATAAATTTTTATTTAAAATTAAAACGTTTTAATTAGTTTGACTCCATAAATAAAGAGTAATTAAAAAGTGAAAAATTAAAAAAAAAATGCTAAAAAATGCAAAAGCCATTATGTTGTGATAATTTACAAAAATAATGAGTACTTGACCAGAAAATATACAGGCAAAAATAATAAGTAGTAAAATCATACATATAGTCACGTCTTTTTGCCGTCGGGATTGGCAGAGACCTCTTCCTTCCACTTGCTACGGTTCTTACAAACATCTTTTGCTTTCTCTACTTTCATCAGTGCTCTCATGCATGCTCGTCGGTTGTTGGTACTCCTGACCTGGCCTTTATTTAAAACAATGGGCCTTTCTTTAAAACAATGTTGATCTGATTGAGATATGTTCGCCGAGGTCGACCTCTACCGACTTGTTCATTCACACTTGCCTTATTAATTTGTTTCATCAATATTCCTTTATCTATCCTTCCTACGTGTCCAAACCATCTAATCATTCCTTTATTTATCTTTGCAACCACATTTTATTTTACACCACAGCGTTCTCTTATCTCACTAGTCTTTATTTTATTCAATTGCGTCACTCCGGCTATACTTCTCTACTTATCTCCGCAGCATAAATCCTATTTTCTTGCTTCTTTTGCCTAACTCAACTTTCACTACCATACATAAGTGTAGAAACCAACACACCTCTATGCACAGCCAAACGTACCTTTTTTGACACTTTCTGGCAGTTTATAAAGCTATGCAGTGCCCCATTCATTTGTTTTCCTGCTAACACCCTTCGCTTAATGTCACTGTCAACTTTTCATTACTCGTGAACTTTGAACCCAAGTATACAAAATCATTTACTTGTTTCACTCTTTCTTCCTTAATCAAAACTTCACAGTTTTTCATGCTTTCTTTTCTTTTAAAAACCATTACTTTTGTTTTGCTTACATTTATTTTGATTTCCTTAATATTCGGGGCATCATGCAAACATTAACCATCGCCTGTAACTCCTTTTTAAAAAACGCTAATATATCTTGATCATCGGCGTAAAGCAGGCATTTGACGATCAAATCATTTATTTTTAATCCATATGTACTCTCTTTCAGATCTTTTAAACAATTGTCTATGTATAAGTTAAACAGCTATGGCGAACCCACACATCCCTGTCTCACACATTTTTCGATGTTAAACCAGTCCGTGCAAGCTTCGTTTATCCTGACACAAGCAGTGGAATCCTAGTGATTTCAGTGCTCGTATTAAACTACCATTCACCCCATACATAGAGAATGTGGACCACAATTTACAATAGACCTTCTGAATTTTAGCCATGAATTTTTCGACTTCACCTCGTAATGAAAAGACCTGATCCATACATCTCCTTCCTCTCCTAAATCCTGCTTGCACATCCCATATTATCTTTTTAGTTTCATTCGTCACTCTTTTAATCAATATCTTTGCATACAGTTTGCCAACTATGCTGATTAAACTAATACCTCGGATGTTCTAACAGTCCTGCTGCGAACGATTTCCTTTGTAAAGCGGCACCAGTCCTTTGGTACGCTACCATTCCTCCAACAAAGGTTAAAAAGGCGGTACAGCGGACTAGTTACCACACTTTGTCTGGCCTTTATTATTTCAACTCTTATCCTGGCGTACCTAGCAGCTTTACTCAATTTTATTCTGTTGAACACTTCCACAATTTCTGTCGTACTAATTTCACTTTTATTACAACTTTCACCATTGTCTTTAAAAGGGGCCTGTACTTGTGTATCCTCTTTCTCAAATAAACTTTAGAAGTATTCCTTTCATCTCTTTAAAACGCATTTCTGTCCTTTTACCGTACTACCATCTTGGTTTCTGATTTTTTCCAATTACGAGGTAGTATTTTTACCTCAATCAACAGTTTATAAACCAAGAAGTAAACATTAATAAACCATTGACATCTTAAACGTATCAACTTTAACTTGCAACATCCTCTGACGAACAACACCACATAGCTGCTACTGCAATTAACCTTACACCCAAATATGACCTGTCAAGAATACGAGAAACTACTGCAATGCTTTTTTAAAAAAGCGTCCATTTGAAATTGCCTCCATTTCACAAGTTACAAAAATGACTTTTACTAAGAGTCAAAAGTAATAATATTTTCTTCACAATGCAAAATCGATTTAAAATATGCTATTATATTAGGGCTAATCTACAAAGTAACCAAGAGGTACTTATCGTAGATTGTAGGGGGTTCGTGAAGGCTATGCAGCTTCTCAAGCACCTCGTCCTATCAGATATTTTGTGCATAATCTTCTGTGACAAAATTTGTAAATCCATGTGTAAAAAGTGTAATTTTGCGGTTCATTAAACTGTACTACCACTTTTGTGTTAAATAATAATAAAATTGATGATAGTACATTTGTATGTTTGACAACCGACTTATGGCCTGCCCTGTATTAATTTTTAAAGGCCATTTAATAAAACGGTTTTGTCCTTTAAAGTTTTTAGTAGTATTGATGGGATAAAAGATTAAATTAAATACACTGCTAAACAAATAAAGTGGATATTACAAAAAATATCAGTTTATAAGATAAGTCAATATATTTCATGTTAAAAAAGAGCAATAAATCAAAAAACCAATGGAATAAAAACGAAAATTTCTTTAATTCTCGCATTTACATCATCCCTATAAAAAACTTACTGCAGTGTGACATCTCCCCTGCGTCGCTTAAGGGCTGTTACCATATTTGAAACTCATTAAATTATTGATAAGTTTTTGCGCTACTGCTTCCTAAATTGTTTGCAAATAATTTGCTAATTGCTTCACAGTTTGGGGAGGCTATTTGAAACCGGTTAAAACGACGAATAATTTCGTTCAAAACGCGCGCGTTTATATCTGGTGATTAAGGAGGCCACTCCATTCTTGTAATTCCATGATGTTTTATGCGATCATTTACAATTTTTGCACAGTGAGGTTTTGAAAAACCTTAGTTTTTTATAATTCTTTTCAGCACACTAGATGCATTTTTATACCATGAATTTACAGCAAAAAGTATGTAAAATAAATATATTATGCACTTATTACACATTTGTTTCATGACTTCCGGTCGTACATAGTACATATGAGTATAATTAGAAGTTTTTGAAACATTTTAAAGTTTGACTGTTTAGTACATTTGTCAGGTCTACTTACTAAAAACTCCACTATTATTTAGGTCCGTCTGGCTATGGCCTCCGGTGACACTTGACCCTGTTGGCTCATTGTATCTTGCCTATGTGTTTTTATATCATTGTACAATGGAGACACGACCCGCAGACCACCCGGCAAGGACCGCGAGGCACCGGACCGAAAAAGACAGGCAATCCCTAGAACCACAATGCACCCGATCCAGTACCTTCGCACCTTGTACAAGTTTGTAAAATGTCTGTACTGGGAAAAAAAATGTAGCCACCCAAGAACCGGCTATCCTCCCCAGCGCACCACAGCAGTACTGTAAGCGCTCTACTGCCCCCGGATCCCCGCCGCACAACCCGCAGGCCAGTTCTTCATTATACAATTCCTTAGTGATTCTTAGCTGATTACTGTTCATCGGTAACAGTTCTGCCGTCCTTTTATGGAACGTTCCTTTAATGTATTATTTTCCGTGTTTATTTTCTGGTATGCTTTTCCAGTAGTTTTTGTGTTTTTTGGAACCTCTCCTTGCAAGTTTGTCTTCTTCCTCATTACCTGCAACTTTCTGGCGTCCTGTAACCCGTATAAGTTTAACGTGATTACGTTCTACCAGCGTTCTCAGTTCTTATTTGCAGTCAACGAGTATGGGAAAAGGGGAAATGAGGTGTCCGCTGCGCAGGACTAAGGCTCTCTACTACAGGAATTTGCCCAGTTTCATGTAAGCTTCGTTAGCTAGGGCGGTTCCCCGCCACCATGCATCCATTAGTACGGGTCGCTTAATACTTTGGATTGGGAGTCTTTTAGTCGCCTTTTACGACAGGCAGACCATACCTGGGATCTATTATATTTTTTCCGTATCCTGGAACGCGCTCTTAGCACCATGTCAGAATAATACTACCAGGAAAATTCCCTTAAACCTAATCCCTTAAAAACACAAGTCAGTACCTGGGTGTTATATTGGATCGGTCACCGACGTACAAACATTATTGCGAGAAGACCCACTATAAAGTCGCAGCAAGAAATACCATACTGAGGAAATTGGCCAACAGTAAATGGGTACCCAGACCAATGGTGATGAGGACAGCCGCCCAAGCACTGTGTTTCTCCACGGCAGAATATGCATGCCCGGCGTGGTCCAGATCTACACATGCCAAAAAGGTCAACCTAAGTCTAAACGATACATGCCGACTAACAACCGGATGTATGAAACCCACACCCCTCGGGATACTATATAAAGGGGCTGGATTTGCGGACCCCCACTCCCGAAGAGCCGCACATGAGCATACCGAGAAGTTCAAGCAGACCTTCGATGAACGCCACAGCTTATTCGTCGCATCCTGTGCACCTGGCAGACTCAAATCCCGCGAGAGATTTCACAACAACGAACTTACCGAGCCCCCAAATGACTACCTCCCACTACAGGACATGCCCAGAGGCGAGAATCTAGGATGGAAGATCTGAAGGTCCTTGAACCGCATTAGAACGGGCGTAGCACCAGTATAGGCAAACCCGATTAAGTGGGGCCTTATGGACGAACAATACGACAGATGTGACTGTGGCAAGTATCAGGACATGGAACATCTTCTGACATGTACCAACTGTCCCAGCGAATGTACCCTCGACGAACTATGGCAGGAAAGCAAGGAATCTTTTAACTTAGCCCAATACTGGGCTGAAAAACTTTGGTCCCCGAATACGAAAAAGTAAAGTAAAGTAAGTATCCTCAGAAGATGACTTTTAGAGATGCTATGGTTTAATTCTATTAGAATAATATATTAAAAATCCAAACATCTAAAACACACTTTGATATTCAAGTGAAATTCGGTCGCGCAGCTTCGTCAAAAATGGCAGAGTAGCCTACTTGGACAGAAAGGCAAGGCGTACGTGACTAATTCCAGAGATGCCATTATCGTTGTCTAAAAATTTTATTGTTTGACAATGTTCTCTTTCAGATAACTTTAAATTTTCTGATAGTAAATATTTGGTAATTTTTTTGTACCAATATTTAACTTTTGGTGCAGCTCTTTGCTTATTTTGTTTACAAAACGACCCAGAACTCATCACGGAAAGATACCTGCACCTCGAGTTCCACCCACACTCTACCCAACCAACGATCTAATGTAGGGTGTGTTATTTACAATATGTAAAAATTTATTTCGCTTTACCTCTCTCTATGCTTCCTTTCTTTATCATCAGTATGGCGTAACAGCCTTTCGTGGGCCTTGGGCTCCTCAAGTATTTTCTTCCAGGCGTCCCTGTTTAGCGCCCATCTTCTCCAGGCACTTATACTAACATTTCTTAAATCGGCTTCTACGTTATCTAATAGCTTTATTCGAAGTCTTTCCCTTCTGCGGGCTTATTCAGTAAGACCTTTCAGGCGGGGTCACTACCTCCATCCTTATAACATGACCTAGCTATCGCAGCCGGCCCAACTTTATTTCTTTGACTATGTCAGGTCTCTGAAACAGCCTATAAAGCTCAAAATTGAACTTTTTTCTTCATATCCCATTTTCCCCAATCGGCCCCGTAAATTCTTCTTGGTACTTTTCTTTCAAAGTACCCCAAGATGTTCTCGTCACTTTTAGTGAGTGTCCATGTTTCGGCGCCGTAAATTAAAACCGTTCTTATCAGTGTTGTGTGTTATTTTAATTGCAAACGACATAGGCATATAACAATTAGGAATGAATGTGACTATATTTCTAAGATTTTCAAAAGGGCTTGACACACTGATGTAGAGGCGCAAAACCTGGTTTGCAGTAGTATGCCATCATGAATGTGACATTGGGCCAGGATCACGTCTTTTGCACAATTTCCTGACTTAATGACTGATATCTTAAGCAAATACAATTGGTCATTGCTTTGTACTATATTGCGCGACCTTAACTAAAGTTATCAGGTCGAAACTTGTACAATAACATACGTACATACATAAAGTCACGCCTTTTTTCCATATGGGTAGGCAGAGACCACTCCTTCCACTTGCTACGGTTCGTACACACATCTTTTGCTTCCTCTACTTTCATCAGTGCTCTCATACATGCTCTTCGGTTGCTGGTACTCTTGACCTGTCCTTTCTTCAAAACAATGTTGATCTGATCGAGATATGTTCTCCGAGGTCGACCTCTACCGATTTGCCCATTCACACTCGCCTTATAAATTTGTTTGGTCAATCTTCCTTCATCAATCCTTTCTACGTGTTCAAACCATCAAAGCATTCCTTTATCTATCTTTGTGACCACATCTTCTTTTACACCACAGCGTTTTCTTATCTCACTATTCTTAACTTTATCCAACCGAGTCCCTCCGGCTATACTTCTCAGACTACTCATCTCCGCAGCATTAATCCTATTTTTATGCTTCTTCTGCCAAACCCAACATATACTACCATACATAAGTGTAGGAACCAACACACCTCTATGCACCGCCAGACGTGCCTTTTTTGACACTTTCTGGCTATTCATAAAGCTATGAAGTGCCCCATTCATTTGTTTTCCTGCCAACACCCTTCGCTCAATGTCCCTGTCATACTTTCCATCTCTAGTAAATTTTGAACCCAAGTACACAAATTCATTAACTTGTTCCAGGTACAATAAAAAGAGCGAAAAGAACAATACAGGGCCAAAACAAGGAAAAGGACAAGACAAAGAAAAAGAAAGTAAAAAGAGAAAATGTGTAGATAAAAAGAAAAAGTGCGAAGACAAAGACAAGCGCAAAGACCCTAAAATAACAATTCACTCGATAATCTATAGTAAGTTGACAAATATACATAATGCTAACCTCGATAATGTGGGAGAGTCTAAGGTGACGGTTTTGATGTTAAAATTTCCGATCAACCGCTTTCTTTTTCACACACAATGGTACTTGACTTATGCCAAAAACAACGACTTCATATCCTGCATCGCAGATTTTATCAATCCGTTTCATATAAACACATGTAAATGCAGCATGTTTTTTAGCCCTTAAGTGAGATACACGTAAATTTCTAACATTTTGGGTAGGTAGTAGTCCCTATCCCAGTGGCGTGTCTAGACTGTTAATTCTTGGAGCTGTGAATATCTGGTTTCTTCTGGCAGTCAGCATTAAAAAACTAACTTGAGCATTAATTGTTGCTCGTTATCGTCCTTCTATCCGTACGCTGAAAAGCCAGTAACAACTCACTAATTATTCGAGTCGTATGGTTTGTAAACTTCGTAAAGGCATATTGTTAATAAAAAAAAGTATCTTTGGTATAAACAACAGCAAACAGCAGTATTAAAGATTTTACGAGTATTTCAAAACGACTAAAGGATTTTCGTTTTGGATCAATATTTCTGCATAATATCGGTAATGAAATAAGAGCACAAAAAGAAACAGAAGCAAACCTAAAAAGTGCCTCCTAAATAGTGTTTATTGTCAATTTTTTTAAATATTACAAGTATATTTACTGAAAAAAAAGATTATTAAAAACAAAATACAAAATATCAGTGATCTGGGTGCGACCCGAGAGGTCCACACGACTAACTTCCCAGTGGAAAGAATGAAAAAGTACCATATGTTTAGTTGTTATAATTGTCATTATAAAAAATTATTTTAAATTGTTTATAATAAATTATATATAATTGTCATTAACGATATACTGTCCGTATTCTTTCAAACGTTTTCTTATCATTTCATAAGCGGAAGCTATTTTCAATTGTTTATAAAAAATTTTTTTTAATTATTATGATCAATAATCATTTGTTAGTAACAATATTCAATTGTTATAAAAAATGCTTAATTATTACTAACTATAATTTTTCTCTGTTATAGCGTCTTCAATGCTATTCTCTCAATACTGACGCAAGTTTAAAATTCTCCAATTCCTATTTTTGTTTTCTTAAACTATCATTTTTTATAAAATATTTTTCATACAAATGTTCCTAACTTGCAATAATCATATTATTTAAAAGATCTTAAAACTCTCTATTAAAAATAGTTTAATTTATAAATTGCAAAATTCAGGTAGTTTAACGTTTTTTTTCAGTTTTTTTTACTCTCCATAAAAAACAGTAGGACCGATTTTGCTAAAAATTTAATCAGTTCTAAGCTGCGTGATTATGCGTCGAATGCCACTAGTCCAACGTCGATATCATTTTTTCCTTTCAAGATAATCGAGACGAAAAATAATGATTACCATTTTTTTCAGTTTTTGATTCATCATAAAAACAGCTTGACTTATTTTGCTGAAAATCCAATCAGTTCTAAGTTGTGTAATTATGCATCGAATGCAACCGGTTCTGCGTCAATATCATTTTTTGTTTTTGAGATAATCAAGACGAAAAATAATTCCGAAAGTTTACCATTTTTTACAGTTTTTTAATTGTCCACGAAAAACAGCTTGATCGATTTTGTTAAAAATCCAATTAGTTCTAAGTTGCGTAGTTATGCGTCAAATGCAATTAATCCCACGTCGATATCATTTTTGTTCTCAAGATAACCGAGACGAAAAATAATTCCCAACGCACATACGAACATACGAAGATAAGAACATACGAACATATGAACATACGTACATACACACACATACGTCTCCTTAAAAACTATTGTATTTGACTTTGGGGACTTTGAAATGGGTCAAAATTCTGGATTCGCAAAATCGGACCCATTACTATAACTTCTACCGGAAAGTTAAAAATTTCATCAACGTTTCGGTAAAAATTCTTGATTAGCAGAGCCACAGCTAAAATATTTGTAAAATCCCAATGGATCCAATATTTTATAGAAACAAAGCCGTGCTGGGCTGGGACCTTACACTAAATTGTATACGTCGCCAAAATTTGCGTTGGAAGGTACTAAATTCCTTTATTTAATTGATTCACAATCTAAATGGAATTTATACCGCGAAATTAACGCTGTAAATAACGAAGAAAATTATAAACTTGCATGTATCGGTATCTAGGGCGAATAAATTTTCGGTGCTGCTTTATTTTTGGGCGTGCAAGAAATGATGACATTAATAAGCTAAATACGTACAAATATTTACTGAAATTATAAATAAAACATTTTTTGCATTGCATTTTTTTATTTAAATTAAATATCCGTACTTCGTGAAAAAAAAATTTATAAAATTTGTGCACAATATGTGTTAAATTTAAAAAATAATTACAATAAAAAATTAAATTTTTTAAAAATAACAAAGTTATTTAGTGATTTCGTCGAGGTTTTTTATGTAATTGATAACTCTTTGGGACATGCTAGAAATTGAAATGTCACGTAAAAATTTTTTCATTACACCTACCTGAAAACACTATATTTACATGCCTATTTAGCGCACCGAAAGTGGGCTTTTTCCGTGCGCCCACACGGAAAAATCTTATGGTGCACTAGAGTCATCAGCTGCCTACTTTGTCACGTGCCTATTTTTTCCCTTCTACGGTTCCATTATTAATTGGATCTCTGATGGTTTTGTATTTCTCAGGTGCTCGTAAATAGTTTCGCATAACGTATTTTGTTGTAATTTGAATTTATCACTCGTTGTAAATAGTGTTGCATACCTAGTAGTGTTAGGATTTAATTATTAATGGCTGTGACATTTTTGTTAATTGGAGTGGGAGTCTTTGTTATTAGATTTCGCCTTGATTTTTGGCCTCGATTGTCGTGTGTTGTCAGCTATATTATTGTTTGGTTTGCTTTTCTGTGTGGATGGGCTGGCTATCAACACGGACGAGCGCGATTATGGGTTGGGAACAAAGATTTGCATAATTTGGCTGACGCGTGTCCCGTGTCATTTTTCTGATATCCGGCCTGGGAGTGAGCAGTGGATAACAGTCGCTTGGTGTCAGTCGTAGTAGTCGGGTAAGAGTTTTTGGAACGATTTGATATTAACAAATGAGCAGAACTTCTACGGATTTTTTCATTCATTTCTGGCTGTATTTGGGCCATCTTAATTGGGTTTTGAAGAAAAACCATATAATTTTTAACTTGACCATTCTGTCTTGCCTTTGTGGTTGATATTTTGGATTTTGGTGTCGAGTTAAAATATCCGCGTGCGGGATCTGATGGAGGGAAGCCATTGTTAAGTAGCAGGTGCTGTTCCATAATTTAAGCCGGCCACAGGAGTAGGCCACAGGATTCGTGAATTCGTGTATCCAAAGGTTACAAGTGATTTATTTTAGTATATTTAAACGACGTGACTTATTTTGGACAATACGATTAAGTTTTTTTTTTTTTATTAATATGGTACACTGTTGAAAACTATTTATTGCATTGGATAATTTACCAAGGCTGAACTTTGATTAAAATAATATTCTCAATAGTTCTTTGTGTCCAAGTAAGAACGTTTATTCATACTTATTTGTAAATATCCTACAATATTGCTATTTTGAAGGACAGCCATCGTAAAAAGAAATATTTTTTTAAATAAGCTCGATTGTTTTAACAGTGTAAATCTTTAAAAATACTACTTGGTGTTTCTGTTTCTTGGATCATCGATGTAACAGTGGCGTCTCAATGAAGTTTTTAATTGGTTACATAGTATTGAGTTTAATTTTCTCAACTCATCAGTTATTATGTGCTTGATCTAAGTGTTTTCAATAGTTTAAAAGTAACAAATTATTTTCATTAAATTTGTACCTGCTCCAAGTTGAATCTGAATGTATACATTACTGAATATACTTTATGTAATTATTGTGATGGTTTCAAATTATTATTTTTGTTGCAAGTCCATTTATTTTGTATTTTTTTTAATCTTTTGCTATCAGGAATTCTATATAAAACCAATCATTTTTGAAATTTTAAATATTGTGAACATTTTTTTTTGTTTTTATTAATTCTCTTTTGTACATCATTAGGTTTTTATTATTGTCTGAAAGATTGTTATAATTAATTTAAATATTATTTTAAGAAAAGTGTATTAAATTCGTTTGATCCACTTTAACAAAAATACAGAATTTGTTGTAAAAAATCAGAACATCATTTTTACTTAATTAATATATTGCAGGAATTGTAAATATAGTTTTATTTATCTGGTTCACCATAATTGTTTGTTGTTTATCGTATGGCACTGCTAGTGCCTACAAGACCTAGGGGTTTCCGGCTTGTACCGTCTAAGTCGGTCGCGCGGCTCACTTTTATATTATTTTCTTCTACCCTCTACGGCTGAGCTCGGGCATAATTTGCCAGTAGAGAGACCACTGGCAAAGTACTCTTTAGAGAACTAAAAGACGTGGCAACTTGCATGTCAAAATAAATTTTTTTTTACTGAAAATAGTCGCAAAAAGGGTAGACCTATCGTGTGGGCCGCGCACTGCAACTATTAGAAGTGGGAGAGATTATAGAAAGGAGATGATTGTGGACCCGCTTTTTGAAAAGTTGCAGGTCATAGTTCTCTGGCAAAACTGATTTTGGAAGCTTGTTCCATTCTGTAGCAGCCCTGTAAAAGTAGGAATCTTGATGGATCCTTGTAGTGTCAATCTTGAGAGTAAATGGGTGAGTCTGATCAGCGTGCCGAGTTCTGTGTGGCCTGTGGTGGTATAAATTATTTTGTTTACATATTTTTTCCTTAATAACTATTTTAAAAGAATAATGCATATAAATCGTTTATTAATTTAAATTAGTTTTTAGTGAAATATTCATTTGTATTAAATTGATAAAATTTAAACAGTTAAAGATGCTATGTGTTGCTAGATGTTGTTTTAACTCTTCCCTTATATTATTCTAGTTACTAGTTACTAATATTAGTTAATAGAGTGTTTAAAACTGTGTTTGTGTTCAAAGCTAAGGCTTAAATGCAATCCCTTTCATTTGCAAGCTTCATTTAATTTTTTTAATAAAAATAGTATTCTAGGATAAGATAAGATGATTAACTGCAGCAATAATAACCTGTCAGTTGTCACAAAAATTGCTAGTTGCGATGTTGTGCAATCATATGTCTTTCTGGGAGCGCTGATCTCAAACAGTGGTGGGTGTGTCGATGAAATCAAGCGACGCATGACTGTTGCAAGGACGGCTATGGTTGAATTAAAAAAAATAATATAGAACATCAAGACCACAAAGATCCAAAAGTAATAAATGCTATGGAAATGTGGTGCTAAAGAAGAATGCTTCGGGTGTCGTGGACTGATTTCCGAACTAACGATTTCGTCCTCCGAGAAGTCGCCATATGGCAGCGCCTATCTTCCACAGTAGTGACTCGAATTCTACCGATGCGTTGGACTGACCAGGTGAAGGCTGCTGTTAATGGCCCACTCTAAGAGTGATCTAAGAAAGCGGCAGTTTGAGAGGAATGGCGATGGATAGTAAAGCGATCCTGAGCCGACGACCACGACCACTCTGTCAAGAGTGTAGCGACTAATAAAAAGAAATAGTATATTACACACCTAGGGCACTAAAGTAGAAAATGTCTCGGAGCACATGTTGACCGAGGCGAAGCCGAAGTCATCATACATGTGTTCTAAGACATTTCTTACTTAAATGACCGTGGTGTGTGTACTATTTTTCTCCCTACTGTAGGCGAAAAGCGGTAACATCGTTTTGCGCGCAGAAAGTGACGCTGCACAGTAGGGAAAAAATAAATTTGTGTACATGAGAGGTAAGATTATCGCCCACCACGCCACATTAATCCACAAAAGCATACACACGGGTTTTTTTTAGTGGGTAGCATTATTATAATGAGTCCTACACTAACATCGTTCAAAAAGGTGAGATCTTTTTAAAAAAAGTATAGCCAGGGTTTTTTTTTGGTTTATATCGTGTTTATCTTTTAAGAGTTTTTTCTCCTTCAAAATTAAACTACCTTTAAATTAAAGTATTTCTTAATTTATATACAGTAGCCCTACCAACAATTATTGGTGAAAAAAATTAAATAATTACCAAAAATATTAAATTACTTTTTTTTGTCCATATTGGCATATTTTATATTACAAACTACCTTACGGCACAAAGCAATAAACCGTCAAACAAAAAGCAAAAGTAACAGCCACTTTGCTGGAATTTCCCTACACGAAAATCTTTTCGAAACGTGTTAGTATTTTATGAGTAATATGGACCTCAGTGATGGCGAAACTTCCTAATAAAGAAGGAATGGACTCAGGGTAGGACTACAGCTTATCAAAACAAAAAAACTCGATACCAACTTAACAACAAAATAGCATAGATCATCGACAAACAAATTAAGTAAAAAACTATTTAGGAAAATAAAAAAATTGTTTACTTTAAAACAAACAAAATATACAAGATTTGTGAACTTCCTAAAAGGTTTTTTTTTTACGTTGATGTTTTGAAATATTTTGATTACCATAAATTACTTGTCAGTGATGGGATAATATTTTTTTGTTTGTAAAGATTGTACTCAACTTTTCTGAAAATGAAAGTATTCTTCTCTAACGACAACCTAAACCTAAAATTACGCCAAAGAATGATAAAATGTTATATTTGGTCAGTGTTGTTATATGGAGCTCTAAAGGCTGCTACAATCAATCGGTTGGAAGCGTTTGAGATGTGGTTACATAGAAGAATGTTTCGAATACCCTGGACAGCTAGGTAGACCAACGAAGCAGTGTTAAATAGAGCAAATGCGGTTCGTGAGTTATTTGTCACTATAAAGATATCAGAAAGATATCATACCTGGGGCATGTTCTCAGAGGAGACCAATACAGGGTGCTTTAACTTATAATGAAGAGCAAAATCGAAGGCAGCCGAGGAATCGGAAGAAAACAGATGTCATGGCTGAAGAGCATTTGCGATTGGACAGGAATACGCAGTGCCGAACAACTATTTAGATAAGCCGAAAACCGCGAACAACTCGCCAATGTAATTGCCAACGTTAGGGAGACCTGATATGGCACCGAAAGAAGAAGAAGAAGATTGTACATTTATTTTTGCCTTTTACATTTGGTTAACATTTAAAAGGTGCCATTTTTTTAATTTTTATCAAATGGCATTATTTAATTGTGGTGTTTATATTAACAAGCAGAAATATTAATGACTGAATAAATTGTACCCGTCATTTCAAAAAAGGCACGAGTCACACTTTTTTTTAAATATCATTTTTTGGCGCCATTTTATATTTCTAATGAAACGAAACGCAACTGTCAGATTAACCTCACTTTACTTCATCTGTTACTTCGTGAAAATTATAAACACAATTAAATAAAAAAAGCTAAAATTGCTGGAGAAGCTCATAAAAACCACCAAGGAATGATGTGGCATTAAGACAAACGGGAGCTTCTTGCAGGTTAGTTTTTTGTTTTTAATATTTTGTTTGTTTACTCACGATATTTTACCAGTCACATAATGTTAAATAAAGTAAATGTTTTATCATTTTAATTACAGATGTAATTTAAAATGCATAGAGCTAATATCTGAAGATGTTATGCAAAGTGCTCTCCGGTTTGTTAACAAATTTGATAGTAAAAATGCCCAAGACACGTATTTGCAGGCATTGATTAAAAAAAGGAAATGCAGGGAAAACGGTCTAGATTGGAAGAACCTAAGAAAAGAGTATTTACCTTAATGTATCACATTAAAATAGAAGGTGAAAAAAAAAACTGTGCAAGAAAGCTTTTTGTTGTATCCATGGAATTTTTGTGAAACAAGTTGAACGATTATGAGATTTATTGAAAAAAAATGAGCAACCTATAGATCACAGAGGTAAATCATTATCTGGAGATACGAGGGCGGTTTGATAAGTCAGTGACTTTTTGAATAAAACAAATTTTTTTCCGCAAATAAACATTTTATTTTTTTACATAATCACCTTTTAGATCGATACATTTATTCCAGCGTTTTTCTAATTTTTATATTCCTTCCAAATATTAGGTTTTTTCAAAGCTCCCAAAATACGCGTTTGTTTCGGTAATGACTTGTTCATTCGACTCAAATCTCTTACCGTCCAGCCATTTCTTTAGGTTTGGAAACAGAAATTAGTCGCAGGGGGCTAAATCTGGAGAATATGCTGGATGGGGTAGCAGTTCGTATCCCAATTCGTGGATTTTGGCCATCGTGACTAGACAAGTGTGCACACGTGCATTGTCTTGATGGAACAGCACTTTCTTTTTCTTAGCCAAATGCGGCCGTTTTTGCTTCAAATCGACGTCGAATCTGTTTAAAAGCTTTGAATAATATTCGCCGGTGATCGTTTTACCTTTCTTGAGGTAATCGATGGCCATGACCTTGTTGGCTGACAGACTCTGTTTAGCCTTCTTTGGTCCATGTTCACCCCGAGCAACCCACTGTTTCGATTGTTCCTTGGTCTCTGGCGTGTTGTGATGGATCCATGTTTCATCCACAGTAACAAAACGGCGCAAAAATTTGTCCAGATTACGGCTGAAGATCGATAAATCTCTTTTGAAGTGGTCACACGATTGCGCTTATGGTCGAGTGTGAGCAATCGCGGCACCCATCTCGCAGAGAGTTTTTTCATGTCCAAATATTCGTGTAAAATATGATGTACCCATTCATTTGGGATACCTACAGCATGAGCAAACTCACGCACTTTCATTCTCCGATTATCCAATATCATTTCATGGATTTTATCGACGATTTCTTCGTAATCACTTTTTTTGGGCGACCTGGACATTCGGCGTCACTAGTGCTGGTATGACCACAACGGAACTCTGTAAACCACTTCTTAAATATTAAAATTGATGGTGCCGAGTCCCCGTAGTATTTATCAAGTCTTTCCTTAGTTTCAGTGATAGATTTTTTACGTAAAAAGTAATTCTTAATCAGCACACGAAATTCACTTTTTTCCATTTTCGTAAAAATTCACGAGGTTGTCTGCTTTGAACGGCTATCAAACACCAACTGCACGACGTAGCTTGCTCAAAATTAGAAATTTGCCCACTGATAGATTATAGTTGACGGCAGCACTGTTGCATTTGGAGTAACTGCGCGGGAAACTCAAAAAGTCACTGACCTATCAAACTGCCCTCGTATATTAACTAAAGTACGGAGAGCACATTGAGACATTTCCTGTTAAATATGTGCATTACTATAATAAAGATGCATTATCTTATTATTTAGATGAAATAGCTGAATGTTAAAATTATGCACACATTATATAAACAAAAATATCCAGATCATCAGGTAAAATATAAGTTTTACTTTAAATATTTTCCGGAAAATTTTAGCTTATCTTTCGGTAAAAAGCAAATCAATGTTTGTGCACTGTGTGAGGAGTTAAAAGATTAAATTAAAAATCAACCTATTAATGACAATACAAAAAGAGGCCTATCAAGCAGATTTTGAGATCCACACACGGCAATCAAACATATTTTACAAAAAAATACAGGAAATTGAAAATAAGGGCAAGAAAAATCCTAAGGTGTACGGAATTGCATTTGATTTCATGCAGAATTTGCCACTGCCACATATTACTGTCCAGGGGTTTTTTTTCGACGTCATCCGTAGTTATATGATCTGAAAACTGGCAAATAAGTCTATTATTCTTATTGTGAAGGCGTCGCTAATAAAGATCTTAACGAAGTAGGTACTTTTGTGAGGGATTAGTTAAAAAAAATATTGCTGATGATGCCGAAGAACTAAACCTATTTTCAGATGGTTGTGCCAGCCAAAATCAGAATCATGCCATAGTCCGAATTCTTTTGTTACTGGTAGCTGAACAAAGTAACAATATAAAGGAGATACAATATTACATACCTAAAAAAGTAATTCATTCCTGCCAAATGATAGAATGTTTGGGACATCAAAGAGACATATTCGAAAAAATAACAGAATTTACACTTCAACCAAATATGAATATCTTATGGCTAAGGCTAATAAAAATTTTGAAATAAGAAGACAGCCTAAAACTGAAGATATTATAGACATTTTTTGGCAGAGGAGTACCCATGGACAAAAAAGTGACTTTTGCTATTTCCAAAGTGTTACATTTCATATTCTTCAAGACCACACCAGGTGTTGTGACAACACGTAAATCCATAGATTGTTTAGTCAGTTATGATTTCTAACTCTTACAAAAGATGGGTACCAGGCCCCCCTTACCTTTAAATAATACTCCTGCATATGCTGATAAAGTGCCAATCAATATAAAGGAAATGTCTGATTTAAAAAAACTGAAAAAATATATTCCAGCAGAGTACCAAACTTTCTATACAGAGGTTTTTGCGTGGCCAAAAACTTCAGCAAACAATGAATATAACAACAATCAAGATGAATAACTAACAGTTCTTCGGAAAATATTTGATTTTGTATGAACATCAGAGGGGTAATTTTAGAAAAGGCATTAGTCCTGAAACTTAAATCAAAAATATCTGTGTAATAAATGCTTTTTTTTTTTAAATAAAAGTCGCAAAAATTATATATTTCTTTTATTTAACTACTCCTATGTTTAGTTTCTTAACAACCAATAAATTTTTTTAAATTATTAATATTGTTGTTCCTGAAAAGTTTTAATTAATGGACTTGTGTCCTTTTCGAAATAACAGGTTCAATTGGTTGCTAAATTAATGTTTAACCATTGGGAACGTTTTTTACTTGCACGATCCAATTCTTTAGTTTTTTTTTTTTCATAAAGCTTTAAAATCACGTGAGGTCCATTGCCAAAAGTGCATCCCAAAAACTTGGTTTTTTGTTTCGTGCCAAGAGCTATTTCACCTCCAGTCAGCTGCTTATGATCTATAAGGCACAGATCCGACCTGTACTGGAGTACTGTTCCCATATTTGGAGTGCAGCACCTAAACATATCCTGAAGCTACTGGATTCTGTCCAAAAAAGGGCAATTCGTCTCGTCGGTGATGCCTCGCTTACAAACTCGCTCACTTGTCTGGAACACCGTAGAAAAGTTGGCGATTTGTCTCTATTTTATAGATATTTTCATGGGCGATGCTCTTCTGAAATATCAATAATCGTTCCTTCTTTGGTAGTCTCTTCGAGATTAACCCGTCAAGTTCAGTCTTCACACCCCTTCGTGGTCACTTTGGAGACCTGCAGAACATCACTTTCCAAAGACTCATTCATCCAACGAATTGCGAGGCTTTGGAACTCATTGCCTAGGGAGGTGTTCCCCGAGGCATACAACCTCCAGAAATTTAAGAAGAACACCAACTCCTACCTTCTTTCCCTTGGTTCCCACGATGTTCTCTGAACATTACAGGATATCCCTTTTCGTGGGAACCAGAACATAAAAAAAAAAAATATATATTCTTTGTCATAAAATAATAACTATACTTAATCATTTAAATAAATTTTTTTGTAAAATACTGAATAACAATATTATTTATTTAAGGTTAGCTATCCAGTGGACATGTATTTGCGCTGTAATATATTTTTCTCCCTACTGTGCAGAAAGTGACACTATCGGTCCGATAAGCAAAACGAAGTTGCCGCTTTCCGCCTACAGTAGGGAGAAATAGTATACACACCACGGGCATTAATGTAAGAAATGTCTCAGAACACATGTGCTCTGAGATATTTATTACTTTACTGCCCTATGTGTGTAATATACTATTTCCAAACAAGAACACAGAAAATGGCGACTACGAAAATGGCCAATTGCAGCTGTGACCCATATAGCGAGTATGAAAATGGAACTAGAGCCGAAAATGATCATTTTCGTATCGAGTTTTATTTTCGTATCGAGTTGTCATAAACACGGGACTTATTAGCATTAATCGTGACAGTTTAAGTTTTGACAGCGCGCACGCGCTCAGTGAGACCGACTTCACATTCTTATTATTCGACAATCGACATTATCATCTAAAGCTCTTAAAAACACGGTGGTACGCGTAAAAAGGCAACAATTGTTTTCAAAAATATTGTTTTGCTTTCTATCAATACTAATACTAAAATGGCTAATATGCTTTTTTTGTATGGACTAGCCAGGTCAGACGTATGTATGCTCAGCGTTATCCAAATGACCATTTACCATAAATGCTCGATCATATACTAAAGGGAATCTTTGTATACCAGAAAATGTATTTTATTCATTACACATTCAAGGTATTTAAGCTTTGAAAAATATTGATGCAGTATTGCTAAAAGTTTTAAGAAAAACTTCAAACAATCTAAATGTTACTGCCACAGTATTGTTTTTTAAAAAAGTCAACTTTTTAAAAAGTGGCAATATAAATTTTTATGATAGCCACATAGGGGCTGATGAAAATCTTCATTACACAGTTAAAGCACGATTCCAACAAACCTTTTTTGTCAACATTTGGATTGGGTTTATCCACGATTACGTTTTGGGACCATTTTTTTATACTTATCGATCAAACTTTGATACATTACATCCAAGATTAAAAAAACTATAGAACAGAAAAGCTTCAGGTAAAGACGATATACCAAACAAGCTTCCAAAATACGGCAGTCCAGGGCTTGCAGCAAAACTGACAACACTATTTAACAAAATCACCAGCATTACAATTCCCATATACAAAAAAGGGCAACAAACAAAGCCTGTAAACTACAAAAGAATAACTCTACTATGCTAAACAATAAAGTTGTTAACAGAGTCGTCATAAAAATCCTAAAGGAAAAAATCCCCTGCCAACATAGTAACAACGGTATACCTTAACTTTAACCCTAACACTACTAACAAAACGCAAATCAAAGCCAAAGAGAATATTACATCTAGCATCCTCACTCCAGAAGAAATTAGACAGGCAGATAGCCTTAGTCAATTTTTATTCAACCTTCTGATGGACAAAATCATAGAAGAAGTAACATCCATAAATTCGGGTTACAGAATGAATAGTAGGGCTATCAGCATGATCTGCTACATCAACGACGCTGCAATATTCGCAGAAAGTTAGAATGACCTACCGAGACAGCTATTTAAATTCTACCAGATCAGTCAGCAACTCAATATGAATATTTTCTTAGATAAAACGAAAACCATGACCATCGCTAGTGAGCTAATGAGATGCAGGCAGGTAATAGATAATAAACCCATAGAGCGGGTCATGCAATTTAGATACCTGGACATATTTATGTCCAGCATTCACGACCTGGTAAATCAATTTCTTCTTTTTCTTTAGGTGCCCTGTCCTCCTCGGACGTTGGCAATCATCAGCGCTATCTGAACCTTGTCTACAGCTCGGCGGAACAATGTGGTAGTGCTCACTCCATACCATTGTCTTAAGTTTTTTAGCCAGGATATCTTTCTTCTACCCGGGCCTCTTCGTCCTTCGATCTTCCCTTCTATAATAAGCTTTAAAAGTCGATACTTGTCATTTCTTAAGATGTGACCAAAATACTCCAGTTTGCGCTTTTTTAGTGTAAACAGAACTTCCAGCTGCTTGTCGAGGCGTTGAAGTACCTCGGTGTTACGCACTCTTTCTACCCAGGAGATTCTTAATAGCCTTCTGTACGTCCACATTTCATAGGCCTCCAATTTTTTGCACATCGCATCTGTCAAAGTCCAAGCTTCCATTCCATAAAACAGTATGCTGAACACGTAACAGCGAAGCACTCGGACGCGCAGAGGCAAGCTTAAATTTCTGCTGCAAAGTACTTTACGCATTTTCAGGAACGAAGCACGAGCTTGTTCTATTCTGGCACGAATCTCCTGCATGCTGTCCCACTTCTAATTTAGTTGACACCCAAGATCAACTGAAAAACCAAATTAAAAAATTAGCCATAATGTCAAGATTTCTAAGAGAAACTGTATGGGCTAATCCTTATATGCGAAAGAAGAGTAAGATCAAAATATTTATGACATGCGTCAGGCCAATAATGACATATAGTATAGAATCGAGAGAGGATACCAACAAGACCAAAAGGATGATACGAGTCGCCGAAATGTCAGTACTAAGAACAATAGCCGGAAAAACAAGAACAAGAAACAAGTGGTTAATCCCCCAAAAGCAGTATTTTTTTTAAACTGCTCACAACTTCATCATGCTAATGAACCTTCAAATACCTTTTTTTGTTATAGATAAAATTCAAGTAATTAAAACCTTTCCAGAATCTTAAAAAATAGATCCAAAACATCTTTTTAAATTTGTTCTCATAGTGATCTGAATCCATACCTGTAGATTTGGAAAGGCTACTTGTTCCCGGATATTGGAACCGGAAGGTTTCGTACGACTACGACCACAGCCACAACGACTGTTACTTTCTTTGGTTAAAATGAAAAATATGCGCGAATAAATTGGGTCTTTTAGTTCCGGACAATGGCGTATATTGTGACGTAAAATGATTGTATGCAGGGAGCAAGGGAGAGGCAACACCAGAAAAGGTTTTCCGCTAGGTGGCCATGACAAAGGTTCGTTCGTTTGTTCCTTGATTTTGATAAACTGGATCGTTTTAAAAAAAAATAAAATATGGTGGGCAGGGCAAAAGTTCCATGGGCATATTATCGTTGGTTAAAAGATTTTTTTGTTGTTGGATATCATACATTTATCAAGTTTTTTGTAGATAATTATGTACAAGAATATCTTTATCGGACCGATTTCTTTTAAAAAACACGCAGACAATAAAATATTTAAAGTTAGACAAATATTCAGAAAAATATTTTACGTTCACGCAAAGTGCTAAACATTTAAATAGCTATTTGTGTATTAAGAGCGCAAAGTGATATATTTCCGCTCGACAAAGAGAGTTACCGCGTGTCGCGAAGCGCAGAGATCCCTTGCATAAGAGAAGAGTATTATTTTTGTCATTATTTTTTTGTTTAATCTTTTTACGTATCCCAGCTACCTTATTTTATGTGTTTATATTTTTGATGGTACCTTAAATTTTTGCTTCTACTAGATTTTTTTTTGTTCCGCTAGATTTTTACTTTTTTTATTACATAAAACTAAAAAAATGTACACGTGTTAAAAAAATTTGTCTATATTTTTCTTATTCAAGTCTAGGTATGAAAAAACACATTACACTGTCATACTTTTCATTACTCGTGAACTTTGAACCCAAGTATACAAACTAATTTACTTGTTTCACTATTTCTTCCTTAATCAGAACTTCACAGTTTTTCATGCTTTCTTTTCTTTTAAAAACCATTACTTTTGTTTAGCTTTCGTTTATTTTTATCTCTTTAATTTTTAGTGCATCATGCATAACATTAACCATCGCCTACAACTCCTCTTCAGATGACGCTTATACAATTTGATCATCAGCGTAAAGAAGGCATTTGATGATCAAATCATTTATTTTTAATCCATACGCACTGTCCTTCAAATCTTTAAAACAATCGTCTATGTATAAGGTAAATAGCTATGGCGAAGCCACACATCTCTGTCTTACACCTTTTTAAATGTAAAACCAGTCCCTGTAAGCTCCGTTTATTCTTACACAAGCATTGGAATCCTCGTAAATTGATTTCAGTGCTTGTATTAAACTACCGCTCACCCCAGACATAGACAATGTTGACCATAATTCACTTTTCACCACTTCGTCATTGGCCTTTTTCAAGGCTATAAAAGCGCAATAAACCTTCTGACTTCTAGTCAAGAATTTTTCGACTGTACGTCGTAATGAAAAACATCTTTCTTTTCTAAATCCTGCTTGCACATCCCATATCATCCTTGTTTTATTCGTCACACTTTTAATTAATATTTTTGCATACAGTTTGTCGACTATGCTGAGTTCTTACAGTCCTGCTGCGAACGATTTCCTTTGTAAAAAGGCACGATAACAGCCTTGCACCAGTCCTTTGGTACAAGTCGTCTGGTATGCTACCACTCCTCCAACAAAGGTTTAAAAAGCGGTACAGCAGACTTGTTAACAAGCTTTGTCCTGCCTTCAGCATTTTAACTGTTATTTTGTCGTACCCAGCAGCTTTACCCAATTTCATACTGTTTAACCTTTTCACAATTTATGTCGTAGTAATTTCACTTTCATTGCAACTGTCTTCAAATGGGGCCTGTTCTTGTGTATCTTTTTTTTCACATAAACTTTTAAAGTATTCCTTCCATCTTTTTAAAACGCATTCCTTTTCTTTTACCATACTAACACTATGACAATTATTAATAACAATTATGAGTCTCTTATAAAAATTTTTTTGGTAAATAGAGAAAATATAGTTTTTTTTTAATTGTAGTTATACAATATACAATAATTAAAACGGTTTTCATTGCGGAAATTAATTTATTGGCTTGATACATTCAAAGAAGATTCTGTCAAATAAAGTTATGGTACTTAAAGAATGTAAGTGCCAATTTCAAAACATTTAAAAGGTAAAACTCGTTTATAAGCTTCTAAATTACTTTATTTTTTAAGAATCGTAAGTAAAGCATTAAAGTTAAATCAAGCCATTGGTTCTGGAAAATTCTATCTAATACTGTTTTAATAACTCTTGTCTAGACAAAAAGCTATATCCATTTGAAGCTCAAGACAAAAAAAAAACTAAGAATGGTAAGCGGTAGTGTCGACGTTATATTTTCAGTTTTATGTTCCTACTGATAAACGTTCATAATGCCTTAACTAAGAAATTTTGCTAAGACGTAGCTGAGAAAACATGTTTATAAGTGCATATTTGTTACTTTTTTTTTAGTTTAACTTATATATTATATATATTTTATGTAAATGTAGATAAGTAAAGCATTGTATAAAAAATATCGTCATGTTACTAAAAATGTTTACTCAAAGGCTGTAAAAAGTAATAACATCTTTCATATGGTTAACGTGGTTATAAGCACAAAAATAAATTATTTTAAAAATTTAAGTGACAGTTATTATGAAATTCTAAATAATCGACATTTACAGGCATAGGAAGTGAAGTTATAATTTAATAAAATGACTATAAAGGAATATTAAAAATAAAATTAATAAACACTTTTTTAATACATACAAAATTTAATAACATAAAGGACCACACGCTCACAGATGAGAAATAGGAAAATTGCTGAATTTTTAATATGTTGTAGCTGTAGCCACCCTGAGTAACAGTCTGTATTGGCTTAACCCAATCGTACTGCCACTTTCAGCGCAAAAGGAATTCAGCCAAATAAAAAAATAATATTTCACTGGTATTTATACAGAGTTGACCAAAAGTCTGGAAACGGACTCTTCTTCTTAACGTGCCGTCTTCACTGAAGGTTTGTCACGCACCTATTTTTCCCCTTCTACCGTTCATTATAATTGTCACAGGTGAGGTTCGTATTCCTTGTTGCATACAGTACACTATGCTGTAATTCAAATATATTATTCGTTGTAGATGATGTTGCATAACTTGTACGGATAGGATTATCGTTTGGTTTGCAATTTCTGTGTGGATGCGACTGGATATCCACACGAACGAGGCACAGATTTGAGAAGATTGTGGGTTGACGTTTATTCCGCGCCATTTTTCTTGATTTCCGGGTTAGGTTTCCGGCAGTCGTGTTTTGAGAGTCTTGGAGGCCAGGTGTTGGTGAACGTTGTTGGGGACGGTGTGTTATTAGCACGTGTGGGATTTCTTTCATATCTGGCTGTATTTGGGCCATCTTAATTGGATTTTGAAGAAAAACCATTTGATTTTCAACTTGACCATTTTGTCTTGCCTTTGTTGTGGATATTTTGGAGTTGGTGTCGAGTTGAATAGCCGTTATCGGGATTTATTTGAGGGAAGCCATTGTTCACTAACTGGTGCCGCCCCATAATCTAACCAGCCACAGGAGTAGCACAGGAGTAGGCCACAGGAGTACATGTGAATTTACATACCCAAAGGTTATAAGTGATTTATTTTTAAATATATAACGCTGTGTCTCATTTCGACACCCCCAGTAAGTTCTGTTTCAGTTTATAAGTATAGTACTTTGTGAATTCGTATACCCAAAGGTTATAAGTGATTTATTTTTTAATATATAACGCAGTGACTCATGCTGACACCACTATTACGTTCTGTTTTAGTTTATTAATATAGTACATTGTTGAAAACTATTTATTGCATTAGATAATACGCCAAAACTAAACTTGGATTAAAATAACTTTCTCAATAATTCTTTATGTTCAAGTAAAAACATATTTTCTTCCTACTTATTTGTAAATATCCTACAATCTTGATATTTTAAAGGAAAACCATTGTAAAGATATTTTTAAATGAACTCGATTGTTTTGGCAGTGAAAATCTTTATGTAAACGGTTAACTAGTTAATTTTCTTTGCCCTTATGTAAATGTTTAAATTAGTGTTATTAATGAGTTAACTGATATATATGTTTTACCTTTTGTTCTTTGCCTTTATGCAAATGTTTGAATTAGTGTTATTAATGAGTTAACTGATATATATGTTTTACCTTTTGTTCTTTGCCTTTATGTAAATGTTTGAATTAGTGTTATTAATGAGTTAATTTATATATGTCTTACTTATTGTTGTAACTTGGTAAAGTCTGTTACTCTTACTACTGTTTTGGTTATTTTATAAAGTTGTAAATTTTACATTTTTGGTTTGTTTTAGCAAGAAAATTTTATCATAGCCGTTACTTTTGACTACATTTGTTATGATGCTACTATTGAACTGTGTACCTTAATTATCTATTGTGTGAGTAAAGTATCCAACATATTTTTGCTATAATTTTATTTATTTGGTTCACCATAATCACAGTTGTTTATCTTGTGTCTCTGCTAGTGCCTATAAGATCTAGGGGTTTCCGGCTTATACCGTTTAAGTCGGTGGCGCAGCTCACTTTTATATTTTTTTCTTCTACCCTCTACGGCTGAGCTCGGGCATAATTTGCCAGTAGAGAAACCGCTAGCAGAGTACTCGTTAGAGAACGAAAAAGACGTGGCAGGTTGGCTACAATTTCGGCAAATCTCTCTCTGTCCTGTGCTGCTCCAAGTAGTGACTCTAAATTCAGGTCAGTCCAATCCCTAACATTCTTTAACTACAAATTCTGTCTCCTGCCCGGTCCTCTTTTATCTTCAATCTTGCTCTCCATTATCAGTTGTAGGAACTCGTATCTCTTGACTCTCTATAAGTGTCCCAGATAGCTCGTTTAGCGTCTTTTGACTATTTCCAAGATTTCTTTGTCCACTTTCATCCTTCCTGGAACGGTTTCATTGGGGACATGCTTTGTCCATGATGGTTTGAGCATTCTACGCATTACCCACATTTCAAAGGCTTCTATTCTTCGCATCGATCGTATTCCCATCGTCCATGATTTGCTACCATATAAGAGGATTAAGTAGATATAAGCTTTTACGAATCTGTATCTAGTATTTAGCGATAATGTAGGGTTTGTTAAGAGTCTCTTCATTTTAAGGAATGCGCTTCTTGCGTTTTCTATACGGCATTTGATTTCTGTTTCCGGGTTTAAATCTCATGTTATCCAGCATCCCAGATATTTAAACTTTTCGACCTGCTCTATTTGTTTGTTATATATGTTTATATAGGTTTTCATATTTGCCTTTTTGGAGATAGTCATTGTTTTTGTTTTTTTCTGTATTTATTTTGAGTCCGAATGTGTCGCCTTTGCTTACTACTGCGTCAATAAGGTTTCAAAGTACTTCTTGACTATTGGCTATTATTACTGTGTCGTCTGCGTACCGTATGTTATTCACGAGTCTCCCGTTCACTTTTATGCCTTCTTGGATGTTTTCTAGCGCTTTCTGTGAAATTCTTTCTGAGTATATATTAAAGAGAGTCGGAAAGAGTATGCAACCCTGTCTCACACCTCTTTTGATGGGTATATTGGGGGTGAGTTTATCTTCTACTCGAATCAATGCTGAAACGGACAATTATCTCGTAAATTGCTAGCCCGAGTTGTACAAAATTTGGGATAAGCCTATTTTGAGATACGAAGATTCCAGATTTGACCACTGCAATATTGTAAGATTGGTCGTTTCTCTGATATTATTAGTCACTTTGAATTTTTAAATACATTACCCTGTATATTCAATCATTATTAAAATCTCCTCTACAATACGAGTTCGAGACATATGTAACACTTATGATTCTATGTAGTCTAGGTCTTTAATAAATAAAACAGTGCAAAATATGTGGATTTAAAGAAATTTTAATGTTGTAATTTTGACATTTGTTCACCATTTACATTATTAAATAAAGCTGAAAATAGATTAATGTGTTTTGAAAAGTTCTGCAAGCTAAATCGCTTCGCTAAAATGTTTCTTAATGAAAAAGAACGAATTACTATTTTTATAATGAAAGGGGCAGAAAGATACAGAAAAAGATCCTATAGTGAGGTAGCCAACTTGTTCAATGATACTTTCACAAACCGTTCTCCTATCCATAAGGCGACGGTAAAAAAATTGTAAAGCGTTTTAAGGGCTCTGGAGAAGTATAAGACAGACACCGATCAGGTAGACCAAAAACAGTTATGAATGACAGCAAAACTTTAGATATAATGAGTTTCGTTGAAGATCCACATACATCCTCATGCATGGTTGCACAATTACATGATGTAGGTCATTCTTCAATTCTACGTGCGACACATAAGAATAAATTTCACCCATAAAAAATTCATTTATTGCACGAATTAAGTGAAGATGACATCGACTGTAGATTGGAATTTACTGCTCCAGCTTATTTAAGTGTAGATGTTCGGCGTTATTTAGATGCAATATTTCCCGGACGATGGATTGGTAGAAAAAGTAGTATTGAATGGCCTCCTAGTTCACCTGATTTTAATCCTAAAGATTACTTTTATTGGGGATACTTTAAAACTTTAGTTTACAAAACTACAACAGCAAGCCTTAAAGAGCTAAGGCAACGGATTATCGATGAATCTAGATTAATTTCCACACAATCATGGAGAAATGTGGAAGACTCATTTTACTATCGATTAGGGTACTGTCAACTGTCAACAAATGGAGCACATTTTAAACACTTGATTAAGTAATTATTATGTTAAAAATGTTGTAATCTTTCAATTGTTACGTTTAAATGTGGTTAAAAATAGTTTGTATTAAAAAAAATTAAGACAATTAGGCGTTGCCACACTTCTGTTTTATTTAAGATCTTCTAGACTACATAGAATCATAAGTTTTACCTATGGCTAAACCCGTATTGAAGAGGAGATTCCAATAATTACTGAATATACATGTGATGTATTTAAAAACCAAAATGACTAATAATATCAGAGAAACGGCAAATATGACAACATTGCAAATGTCATACCTAGAATTTCCGTATCCCAAAATAGGCTTAACCCAAATTTTGTATAATTCGGACCAGCAATTTACGAGAAAATTCCATACCTGCAATTTTGAACCGATCAAAATACGTTATTTTGACAGATCACCACGGCAACGGAGGTATATTAGTGGAAATTTTTTTCTCGTGGGATACCCAACAGCGAATTATACTGAAATTTTTTTGACGTTTACAATAAGAGACCATTTTTGACAGACTGGTTTTTATTTGTTCACATAATATTTAGTAGTGCAGATAAACTTTCCTTTCTCTTGGTTGGATTCATTTGTATTTGTATGTCAAAGAATGGATTAAATTTGCAATTATACTTTTTAAAAAATTATTCCTGCAACTACTTGGCTGTGGAAATCCATAAAACTTTGATAACACTCTTCTTGTAGTCTTCGGAGTTCTTTTTTCGCATGTTATCTATAGTCTTCCAGAATAAGCGCCAATTCTTCCACAGGTATATCCGCTCTATTAAAATTATACGATTTTTCCGCGCAAAAGTTTGTAAACTGACTCCATACGCTTGACTTCGATTTCCTGGTATTCGCGAATGTCAACTGCTCAATATCCTGGCGAATATTTTCTCTGCTTTTTTGACCGAAGCGAAACATTTTTTTACGTCGTGCCACTTAACAGCTTCAAAAGTAAAATAATAATCACGAGGTTAGGATATCACTTGGTTACCATGGCATTTCAACAATCAAGTCGACCACACATTTTATGTTTAACTGGTGACTTGATGAAGAAAATAATTTGCATTGTTGAGAATCGAAAAATAAATTTTAAAAATATTTGATTTTCCACCAAAATTCGGTGTGGAATTTTCTTACCGAATACCACGCGAGGTCAAACTAATATCCGGAAATTTTTTCTCACTCATGAATAATATAATATTAGAAAATTTCCGGAAATAATTTGACCTCTAGTGGTATTACTAGTGATAATTGTCCGTTTCGAGACTTTTGGTCCACTCTGTATTTAACTAGTGTATGAATGAGCAATGCTAAAATTTCTTGGGATTATTTATGTAGAAAAAAAACGATTGTTTTTCTACTAATAGTTTAACAATATAATAAATTCTTTAAAAAATTATTTTACCTACTAGGTAAAAGGTTGAATTAGTTCACTATTAACTATCGATTTAGTACATCTGTGGATACAGTTCGTTTTTGAATGATAAATAGTAGGCAAAGAAAACTAGTAAAGTATTGCAATACAGCATTATTTATATAATTTTTTTAAAATAATTTTTAGCATAGGCAATACATCTCTTCATTCACCTAAACTAATTCTTGAACCACATCTGCTAAGTCTCGCTGAGGAGTATGGAGCACTCGTTGTCCCAAGCCCCCAAACTACTAACCGTTATTAAGATTGGTGAATAACTCTGCCTGTAGAGGTCAATAGGTGGATTGAGTAGCTTATTGACCAATACAGCCGGTCCCAAGCCCGGAAAAAAGAGGAGGGTTCCAAGTGAGGCCAGCGACCTGCTTGGGTAAAAAGACAAGTGCTCCTAGAACCAAAGGAACAGCCTCGGAACAGATTGGATTAAACAATGACAACCTCGCGAGAATAAGGACTAAACGAATAAGGAAACCATCATTACTAAGAATTGGATGTTGGAACATTACATCATTCAACAACAACGACCAAGAAATCATACTTGAAATGAAGAAACATAAATTGGACATCTGTGCACTTTCAGAAACGAAAAAAAAGGCAAAGGAAATAGCAGATATGAAAACTACATACTCATATACAGCGGCAAAGACAAGAATGAACGAGCGGTCTCAGGGGTTGGTATACTGCTACACGAAAGATTTGAAAGCCTAATCAACAACACTAATTACATTAACGATCGACTATTACATGTAACACTCGAACCACGGAAAGCGAAACAGCTACACATAATAAGTGTATATGCACCCGATACCAGCAAACCTCAAGCAGAGATAGATATGTTTTACCACAACTTGCAAACAGTTCTAGATGCTATACCCAAAGAGGATGAAATAATAGTGTTGGGTGATTTTAACGCGAGAATCGGCAACGAAGTTATACCTGGCATCAAAAACAGATTTAACGAAGAGACCATAAATGAAAGAGGAGAACAATTGATACAACTATGCACACAAAGTGAACTTCGAATTAACAACACATTTTACCCACACAAACTACAGCATAAATACACATTCGAAAACACACGAGGTCAAAGGTCAATCATCGACTATATTATAACCAACAGAAATATCCACCCAACAACGATACAGGATGTGAGAGCTTTAACTTCCGCCAATGCTGGAACCAACCACCGTCTTGTAATGGCAAAAATAAAAACAAACACCCAAAGATTCCGTAAAGAACCCACCGAAACAACGACCATAATGAATATAGAATCGCTATCTGAAGAGTCAACTAAATATCTGTACCAACGAAGATTAGCAGGGAAAATTGCCGCAAATTACATACAAGAAACTGACAACATAGAAACAGCGTGGACCAAATTAAAAACTAACATACTAGAAGCAGTAGAAGAAGCATGCGGAAAAAGAACCATTAAGAAACAGGGAAAGCAAAACTCAAAGCCCTGGTTTGAGCCAGAAATTAAGATACTGGTCAAAGAGAAAAGAAAATCGTACCTGCAATACAGATCCAATGCTATAACGTATAATGACTATAAAGCCGTAAAAAACAGGATCAACGAGAATATTCGGAAAATCAAAAGGGAACATTGGGAAACATTTTCTATCAATATGGAGCATGACCTGTATGTAGGCCAAAAGAAGATATGGAACCTGCTAAGACATAGGAAAAAACCAATAAATGAGTGTATACAACATACAAAAATAACGGCGGAAGAATGGAAAAAATATTTTGGAAAACTCTACACTCCGACAGAAAACAACTTACCACCACAGGAAATACAGCCTGACATTGGAAATAATAACGAACAACAAGAAAAGACTATTCCCTTGGAGAAAATACGATACATGGTCCAAAAACTAAAAAACAGAAAAGCCTCAGGCATAGACGAAATTAAGAATGAGATGTTCAAATATGGAGGTGAAAGCTTATTGGCCGAATTACAAATTTTCTTCAATAAAATACTTACTGTCAAGGTTGTTCCATCCTAATGGAAAGAGAGCATACTGATACCAGTTTTCAAAAAAGGAGAGAAAGCAGACCCTAAAAACTATCGAGGTATTAGCTTATTGAGTGCTGTACTAAAACTGTTTACAAAAATTCTAGCAGAAGAAATATCTCTAACCGGAATATGTGAAGAACAGCAAGGGTTCAGACAGAACAGGTCTACTATAGATGCTATATTTATAATACGTCAAATTACTGAGAAAGCCATTGAGTTCAATAAAGTAGCCTTTACGTGTTTCATTGACCTAACCCAGGCATTCGATAGGGTACGGTTAACAGACGTCTTGGCCCTACTACAAAAGAGAATAATTCATCCGAATGTAATAAAGACCATCGAAGAATTGAACAAGAACAACTACACATATGTAAGAACTGCAAATAAGCTAAGCAATAAAATACCTATGACAACCGGAATCAGGCAAGGAGATAGCCTAAGCCCAATCCTATTTAATATCATCATGGATGAAATTATAAATAAAGTCAAAGTAACTGGGAGAGGATATCGAATGGGAGATAAAGAAATAAAAATCATATGCTACGCTGATGATGCTGTAATCGTATCGGAAGACGAGGACAACCTACAGAGACTCTTACACAAGTTCCAAAAAACAGCTGAAGAATTCAATATGCAAATATCCGTCAAGAAAACCAAATCGCTAACAATATCCAAAGAACCGAGAAGATGTAAAATCGCAATCTATGAGCAGAGTGTAGAACAAGTGATGTCCTTTAAATATTTAGGAGCTAATATAACTAGCACTAGAAATATTAAGGAGCAAGTAAAAGCTCAAACAACAAAGGCATCTCTAATCTCAGGATTCTTGAAAGACATAATCTGGAGAAATAAACACATGAGTACCAAAAGTAAGGTCAGAATATATAAGACAAGTGTAAGACCGATTATGACATACGCGATAGAGACCAGAGCGGAGAACACGACTACAAAGGGACTTCTTAGATCAACGGAAATGCGAATTCTTAGATCGATAACTGGCTATACCTTACTTGACCATAAAAGAAGCGAAGAGATAAGGGAAATATGTGAAGTCCAAGACATAGTAAGATGGGAAGGAAACCGAAGAAGAGAATGGAGAGACCATGTTAGCAGAATGTCAAACGACCGGCTGGCAAAAATTGTGAGAGAGAAGCGGCCCAACACACCACGCCCAACTGGACGCACACCAAAAAGATGGTATGATAGCTGGTCTTCATCGTCCCAATTGTTTTTGGGCAACCTTTGAGGCAAACACAGGACGTAGTCCTAACGTAAGAAGAAGAAGAAGAAGATTGGTGAATGATAATTCTTATTATCCAAAAAACGAAAATATTTTCTACAGGGTATAGTCTACAATATATAGGGTGTCCAACCGAAAATGAAACAGAGCCATTTGCAGGAACCTTGTCAACATTTTAGAAAAACGCTCAGACCTGTCGATTTTTTATTAAAGGGAAACACACTTTTTCGTTATTTATGCCTCCGCTACTTTAAACCCAAAGCGAAAGAAAGAATAGCATGTGGGGTCGAATAAGATTGTAACGTGCCTTTTTTTTCCCTTCTACAGTTCCATTATAATTATATCTCTGATGATTTTATATTCCTCAAGTACTCGTAAATAGTGTCGCGTACCGTATTTTGTTGTAACTTAAATATATCATTCGTTTTAAATAGTGTTGCATAGCCTCGATTATTGTGTATTATCGATTATATTATTGTTTGGTTTGCATTTCTGTGTAGATGGGGCTGGCTGTCAACACGGACGAACGCGATTCTTGGTGTGGAACATAGATTTGCGAATATTCTTGTTTGACGTCAATTCCGTGTCATATTTCTTGATATCCGGCTTGGGAAGCAGGCTAGTCGTTTGGTGACAGTCTTGGGAGTGGTGTGGTGAGAATTTTTGGGGTGGTGTGATATTAACAAGTGTGCAAAACCTCTGCGGTTTTTTTTTCATATCTGGCTGTATTTGGGCCATCTTAATTGGATTTTGAAAAAAAAAACATTTAATTTTTAACTTGACCATTCTATCTTACCTTCGTTGTTGATATTTTGGATTTTGGTGTCTAGTTAAAATAACCGCATGCGGGATTTATTTGAGGGAAGCCATTGTTAATTAGCAGGTGCCGTTTCATAACCAAACCGGCCACAGGAGTAGTGCATTCGTATACCCAAAGGTTACAAGTGATTTATTTTAGAATATTTAACGACGTGACTTATTTTTAAAACCACGATTAGGTTTTGTTTTAATTTATTAATAAAATACATTATTAAAAAAACTATTTGTTGCATTAGATAATATGCCAAAACTATACTTTGATTAAAATAATATTCTCAATAATTCTTTATGTCCAAGTAAAAATATTTTCTTCATACTTATTTGTAAATATCCTACAATATTGATATTTTAAAGGACAGCCATTGTAAAAATATTTTTAAATAAACTCGATTGTTTTGGCAGTGTAAATCTTTATGTAAATGGTAAAAACATGAGTAAATTAGCAGCCTTATGTAAACGTTTGATTTAGTATTATTAAGGAGTTGATTTGTATACGTTTTTTTTGGTAACTTGGTAAAGTCTGTTACTCTTACTTTTGTTTTGGGTATTTTATAAAGTTGTAAATTTGAAATTTTTGGTTTGTTTTAGCAAGAAAATTTACCATAGTTGTTAATTTTGACGTTTATTATTGAACTGTGTACTTTGATTTATTGTTAGCTGTTGATTTTGACTATATTTGTTATAAGTTTATTATTGAACTGTGTACTTTGATTTATTGTAGGAGTAAAGTATCCAATATATTTTAGCTATAATTTCATTTATTTAGTTCACCATAATCTCAGTTGTTTATCGTGTGGCTCTGCTAGTGCCTATAAGACCTAGGGGTTTCCGGCTTGAACCGTCTAAGTCGTTGGCGCGGCTCTCTTTTATATATTTTTTTCTTTTACCCTCTACGGCTGAGCTCGGGCATAATTTGCCAGTAGAGAGACCGCTGGCAGAGTACTCTATAGAGAATGAAAAAGACGTGGCAAGATGTCTTACAAAAGCTCTTACAATATTCTTTAAATTTTAAAATTTCGCCCATTACTTATTAAGAAATTAGATTTTAAATGTGAAACTTATCTGTTAACAATCACGAACGGTAAAAATGTCATTTATTCGAATAAGGTACGCCAATAAAATAAATTTAGTACCTTTTTATAAAATACGTTTAACACATTAACTTAATGAGGATGAGTATGACGCCGTTTGCAGTTTTGCGAAATAATGAGTGCGCGAGCAGTTCCACCGTTATTTTTTAATAATATCTGTTTTTCCAAAAAATGCATTTTTTTTAACGGGAAGGTAAATCGCCACAATTGCCGCTATTGGTCCGATTCAAACCCAAGAGTTTTTCACGAGGTGCATACACAGCAACCGGTGAAATTAAATGCATGGGCTGGCATTTGCAATGACCGACTGGTGGGAACTTTTTTCCTACCAGGCAATTTGACTGGCGAAATGTATTTGCAATTACTGAAAGACTGCCCTGACTGATATGTATTTGAAAATAAACTACAGTATGACGAAGATCATTTTTAATTTTTTATAGTATTGGTAGGAAATGTAAAATTTAAAGATTATAGTAAAGAAAATTGTCAGAGCCTTCAAAAGACGTCTTATTTGAACCCCAATGCCATTAAAAATGTTGGGGTAATGTTCACCCTCGCTTGGGGTTGAAAGTAGTAAAATCAAAAATACCGGAAAAAGGTGTACCCCTTTAATAAAAAACCGATAGGTGTGAGAGTTTTTCTAAAATGTCTAAAAATAAATGATAACCAACGTTCGTAATGGACAAGGTACGTGAAGAAGAAGAGTCTAAAATGTCTAGGATAAATTTTGTTATTACTTCACAATTTTAAAATCAAAATACTCCGAAAACGGTACACATTATCGAGCTTTACAAGGAGTACCTTTTTGGTGTATAACTAAATGATGTTTAAGTTCACTTAAAATTTTGATTAATAAATTTAACCTTAAAAAGTTATGTTCAATAGTACTTGGTAGGAACCGTGTAACTAGCGCCCTCTATGAGAGTTAAATATAAAAACAAATTCATGGGATGTATCAGCTCCTAAAACATATTCGTATGAAATTTCATTACATTGTTTTCAATAATTTCGGCAAAATCGTAATAAATGTGTATACATCTTTTTTTCGATGCCCTCTATCTTGAATACGGATGACGTTGCGGAACTTTTTTAATGAGCAAACCCCAATTATTTTTCAGTTTTCCACCTATCCTTAAAACAGGGTCACCTTTTTTTAAAACACCCTGCAATAAGAAACTATTTTGATTTAAATCAAGGGTTTCATTACAGCCAGCAAAGTAGAGATTTTGAGTCAAGACGGACGAGCCGACAGACGGAAGCGTAAGGCGAACAATTCGAATTCGATTCCTGATTCCGAAATCTTACACTGTGACTCGGAATTGATTTTTGTAATCTTTTTGTATGATGGGATTGTTTTTTTAATCCAAATCCAAACAAAGTAGTTAATCCTTAGTTGTTAGAGGCAAAGTGGAAACAATAATCACAAATGTTGTGATTAAGAAAACCACTCTGTTAGGATAATGTCATGATTGAATCCTCAAAAAAAGTTACCTATGTTTACCTTTAATATAAAGCTTTTATTTTGTCAGAATGTGTTTTATTTCTGATGGACGACTATAGAATCTTTATCATACTCTACACCTTAATATCGATATTCAACGGTATATAACTGAAAATGGCAAAGCGAGTGGGCCGGAGGGCATATGTGTGGAAATTTTAAAAAAACGGAACAGATAAACTTCACAACAATCTAACGTTTATTATAAAAAATTGCCTAAATGGTCATTCAGTACCAAAACCTTAGAAGAAAGCATACATCTCGTCAATCCATAAAAAAGGAAAAAAGACAAACTGCAACCATTATACAGGAATTTCAGTCACTAGCGCCATGAGTAGACTTTATGGAAGGATCTTACGAAACCTAATAGAGGATGACTTCAGGCAGAACAAAGAAGAAGAACAAAGTGGTTTTCGAGTAGGCAGATCATGCACCGACAATGTTTTCTGTCTTCGAAAATATGACATCTCTACAGCTTACCTCACCAAACTATAAGATTTATTCTAAGAAACCCCATAAAATTAAACTGGAAAATCAAGATGTCTACAGCGTGTCATATGGACATTGAAATTTAACCTACGTCGGCCAAACTAATCGAAGAATCTCTGCCAGATTAGAAGAACACAAGTTGGCCATTAAAAACAAACAACTAACATTTGGCCTCTTTTAACATCAACACGAAACTGGTCATCAAATTAATTTCAACAGTTGCAAACAAATAGCCAATATCGAAAATTACAAAACAAAAACAATAAATTGAAATAGAGAAGATGGGGCACCCTAACAAAAGAGACGATGCTTTGCACTTCCCATCTTCATGGAAAACAATAATTAAAAAACAACCGAAACCACAACGTTTGAACACAACCGACATAATACCAAACGAAATTTTGGAGGGGGTGGAACCAATGCCAACCAATGAGCGCCGTTAAAATCTTCGGCGCAAACATATAAATATCACTTGATTTGACAGCAAAAACTCTCAGTCCTTAGCCGACCAGCAAAGACTACGCATTGAAAATGCCAAGTAAGATCTTGGCGAAAGGTCTGCAAAAATCCAAACAGATTTTAACTAACAAATGGATGCAATCCCTGATCGATATTTCAGTGTCTTGCTTTCTCAAGCGTTGACAACTCCCATATTGACTACTTCTTTGTATCTATCTCTATCTTGAGCTGCGTGAAGAAGTTCCACAGCAGTTAGACCTGTCCATTGTCAAAGATTTCAAAGCCAGAAAAGCTTTTTGCGGCCTATCCATTTTTCCGCTCGATGCTCCATATATTCCATATATATAAATATATATATTTATATAAATATATATTATAAATTTATTTATTCAAACAGTTTAGTGACTTGGCAGTTCTTTTAATTTTTCAATTATATTTTTCTATGTTTATACTTATATTTATAATAATATTCTACATTTTCGCAAAACACATCATTACCCACAAAAACTGTCGCGTCAGAATGTGTCAGTGTGGTTGGGTAAGGAGGGGGAGTCTATATCAAGAAATAAAGTACCACGCGGTTCATTCGCGCGGTTAGCTTCCTACGTAGTGGTTGAGTGTGGAATTTTCGCTTGAAAATATTTTGAATTCGTTTAGTAGGTAATTATATTTTTTCAGCAATTACTACCTGATAATATATATATATATATGTATATATATATATATATGTATATATATATATATATATATAAAAATATATATTATAAATTTATTTATCCAAACAGTTAAGTGACTTAGTGGTTTTTTAATTATATTTTTTCTATATGTATACTTATAGATATAAGAATAATAATATAATAATAATAATATTTATATTATATTTTATTATATTTTACAACTTCGCAGAATATATCAGTACCCACAAAAACTGTCGCGTCAGCATGTATTAGTTGTATTGGGTAAGGGAGGGAAGTCTATATCAAGAAATAAAGTGCCACGCGGTTCATTTGCGCGATTGACATCCTAAGTAGCGGCCGAGTGTGGAATCGAATAATTTTCGCTTGAAAATATTTTGAATTCGTTTAGTAGGTAACTATTTATTTTATTTATATTTTATTACTACCCGATAAATTTATCTATCCAAACAGCTTAGTGACTTAAAAGTACTTTTAATTTTTCCATTACATTTTTTCTTTATTAATACTTATAGTATTAATAATAATAATAATAATAATAAAAATAATAATAATAATAATAATAATAATAATAATAATAATAATAATAATAATAATAATAATAATAATAATAATAATAATAATAATAATAATAATAATAATAATAATAATAATAATAATAATAATAATAATAATAATAATTATAATAATATTATACAGCTTCGCAGAACACATCATTACCCACAAAAACAGTCGCGCCAGCATCTGTCAGTTGTATTGGGTAAGGGATGGGAGTCTATATCAAGAAATAAAGTGCCACGCAATTCATTCGCGCGAGTGGCTTTCTACGTAGCGGTCGAGTGTGGAATCAAATATTTTTCGCTTGAAAATATTTTAAATTCTTTTAGTAGGTAATTATTTATTTTATTTATATTTTAATACTACCTGATAATATATATTTATTGTAAATTTATTTATCCAAACAGTAAAGTGACTTGATAGTTCTTTTAATTTTTCAATTACATTTTTTTTATATTTATACTTATAGAATTAATATTAATAATATTAATAATTATATAAATATTATTAATAATAATATTAATAATAATAATAATATTCTACAACTTTGCAGAACACATCATTACCCACAAAAACTGTGATGTCAGCATGTGTCAGTTGTATTGGGTAAGGAAGGGGAGTCTATATCAAGAAATAAAGTGCCACGCGGTTCATTTGCGCAGTTGGCTTACTACGTAGCGGTCGAGTATGGAATCGAATAATTTTCGCTTAAAAATATTTTGAATTCGTTTAGTAGGTAATTATTTATTTTATTTATATTCTGTTACTACCTGATAATATATATATATATATATATATATATATATATATATATATATATATATATATATATATATATATGTATATATATTTATTTATAATTTTATTTATATATATATATATATATATATATATGCGCGGTGACTCTACATGTCTTTAGTATAAGGGAAGGAGATATCTCTGGTAAACTTTTGCGGCAATTTTAAATTATCAAAAATATACAAGAACACTCTCAAACTATGTTTAAAAAATAAAACAATAACTTCACCTATTTGTTGCTTATCCCAACGTCAGGTGACGCGAACCATAAGTTTGCCACCTACCAAATTTTGCAGAGAGCGCCATAAAAAGTTTTCACTTCAATATTAAAAATTCATGTTGGATTTTTTTTGAGACATTCTATATAAGTCTTAAAATTTTTAATTAAGCACAGTTTGTTACCATATTATTGGCAATTAAATTTTTTTGGAAATTTTTACATAGGTACTATGTAAAAACTTACTCCATGCAGCAGTTGACTTACCCTGTATTCTGAAGATTAATTTTTAGCTTTCGTTTTAAACGTATAATAAATTTAATTGTATTTATTAGTGAACTATCATTTGATTAAATCTGTTTCGAGAATGTGTTTTGTGAATGGTTGGAAAACTGACTTTCCAAAAAGAGAATAGTACGACTTAGTAGTCTTTCTTAAGCGTAGTTTTCGTTCGACTCAGAAAATTTAGGTCTTCTGTAATGAACTCGTAAGACATTAAAGTAATACCGCACTTCAGGATTTATTTTATGGGCCAACGCCGAGTGAGCTGACATCTTCCGACGGCGACTCCGGTCTTGTTGTCAAATTACCGGCAAGATAACAAAAATATGGACTGATTAAGCACTTTGTTTGTGAAGGAGAATATTTTGCCATGTTTTACGTTCTACTTGCATTCTTTACATTATATTTAGGATATAAATTTAACGATTAATACTTTAACTTACCAGATCGTAAATGTTAAAATTACATTTGGTTGTAAGAGATGCAGTTATTTTTTCATTTTAGTTTGTTTATTTAAAAAAAAAGGTTTTTCTTATTCAATTTATTTTAAAATTAGTATCCAAATGAAACAACAAGTTTTAAATTACACAAATGGAAATACATACATACATATAGTCACGCCTTGTTCCCGTGGGGGTGGGCAGAGATCACTTTCTTTCACTTGCTACGGTTCTTGTACATATCTTTTGCTTCTTCCACTTTCATTAAAGCTCTCATACATGCTCGTCAGTTGTTGGTACTCTTGACCTGGCCTTTCTTAAAAACAATGTTTATTTGATCGAGATCGAAGTTCGCCGAGGTCAACCTCTACCGACTTGTTCATTTACACTCGCCTTATAAATATGTTTCGGTAATATTTTTTTATCCATCCTTTTTACTAGTCCAAACCATCTAAGCATTTCTTTATCTATCTTTGTGACCCCATCTTCTTTTACACCACAGCGTTCCCTTATCTGACTATTTTTCACAACCGAGTCACTCCAGCTATACGTCTTAGACTTCTCATCACCACAGCATTAATCCTATTTTAATGCTTTTTCTGCCAGACCCAACATTCACTACCATACTTGTGTGTAGGAACCGACACTTCTCTATACATAACCAGACGTGCCTTTATTGACACTTTCTAGCCGTTCATAAAGCTATGCATTGCCCCATTCATTTGTTTTCCTGCCAACACCCTTTGCTCATTGTCATTGTCATACTTTTCATCTCTCGAAAAACTTTGAACCCAAGTATACAAATTTATTTACTTGTTCCACTCTTTCTACCTTAATCAGAACCTCACAGTTTGTCATGCTTTCTTCTCTTTTCAAAGCCGTTACTTTCGTTTTGCTTACATTTATATTCATTACTTTAATTTTTAGGGCATCATGTATAACATTAACCATCGCCAGCAATTCCTTTTCAGATGACGCTTATATGATCATTGGCGTAAAGAAGGCATTTGACGATCAAATAATTCATTTTTAATACATACGCACTCTTTTTCAAATCTTTTAATCAATTGTCTATGTATAAGTTAAATAGCCATGGCAAAGTCACACATCCCTGTCTCACACCTTTTTCGATGTTAAACCAGTCCGTGCAAGCTCCGTTTATCCCGACACAAGCAGTGGATTCCTCGTAAAGTGATTTCAGTGCTCGTAATAAACTACCGCTCACCCCATACATAGGCAATTTCGACCAAAATTCACTTTTTACCACTTTGTCATAGGCCTTTTTTCAAGTCTCACACCTTTTTCGATGTTAAACCAGTGTGTGCAAGCTCCGTTTATCCTGACACATGCAGGGGAATCCTCGTAAAGTGATTTCAGTGCTCGTATTAAACTACCACTCACCACATACATAGACAATGTAGACCACAATTCACTCCTCACCACTCTGTCATAGGCCTTTTCCAAGTCTATAAAAGCGCAATGGACCATCTGACTTCTAGCAACGAATTTTTTGACTGTACCTCGTAATGAAAAGACCTGATCCATACATCTTCTTCCTTTTCTTAATCCTACTTGCACATCTCATATCATTTTCTCAGTTTCATTCGTCATTTTTTTAATCAATATCTTTGCATACAATTTGCCGACTATGCTGAGTAAAAAAATAAAAATTAAGAAAATTTAATTAGTTCGGAAAATTTTGGTTAGTGTTATTTTTATTTTATTCCACTTTTGTTATAAAATAACGTTCCTAAAGACCTGCCTTTTGGAAAGTTCCTTAACGCGGCTTACGGGTAGTGTATTTTAGTACAAGTCGTCACGTAACGAAATGGGACGGTGGTTCAGTGGTAGAATGCTCGCCTGCCACGCGGACAGCCCGGGTTCGATTCCCGGCCAGTGCATTTTTTTTGTGCTTTTACCATATAATACATAATTTTTTTAAATTGTTTTCAGGTATTCGCGAACTACATTTTAAAATTGTTTGGCATATCAAAACGGACACAGATAATTTTCTTGGTAAAAGGAATGGTTTACTGACGAGAAAATTAATGTCACTGTTCTTAAAGCGTTGGGTGATTTGTATGCATACAGAACAGTGACATTAATTTTCTCGTCAGTGATTTTATTGTTATGTTAAGAAATATTTTTTTCTTTGTAGTTTGATTTTAAGTTTTTTTAAACCATAATTTATTATCATGTAACCTCAACACAGGGTTGTGTTTATTTAATACTTGACGGTTTTTAGTATTTATTATATTTACGCAAAATTAAAATTTATTTCGAATGGCTGGTTTTAAAATAAAAGCACTGTAGTTGTAGTTGCTCACAATATTAGAGAAAAGTTATAAGTACCCGACCGTCTCATCGACAATAAGTTACGTTTGCTGTTTTGTTATTAACATATTATGAATTTTAAAGTAATTGGAAGTTTTTCGTCAGGGAACAAAGGGTTTCTATCAAAGGTAGAATACATTAAAATACCTAAATAACGTTTTGCAAAATTTTATACAAAAACAGCGCTATGGCAAAAAACAATTTTTGACAAATTGGGATTTTGTTATGTATCTACGAAACTAATCAAAATATTTTAAATTGTCAGATAACAATTATCGCACATACGATGTTCCTGTTTAAGTAGGAAAAAATTGTTAATTAACTAATGCATAATTAACTGGAACATCACGATAAAAAAATTTTTACCTCGGTTTATTGCTTATTTATTTCTTTAGTAGGTGCCTAAATATTTTTAATTCTTAATTTTAATATTTAATAAGTTTTTTTTCCTAATTTAATGGCGCTGGCAAAGCCAAAAGGCCAGATGTTTTGCATTGTTTTATCACTTATAAGTAGGTAATAGTCACATTTATATTAAGTCAATACAATTATTATACATGATTAAGGTGTATTTTTCTGACTAGGTTAGGTATCATGTGAATGGGGCGTGGTCGCCCCTCCACCACGACCCTTAGTAGATCTATTGTGGCTCACCCCTAGAGGCTACAGTTCACCGCATAATCCAGCCCTTCTTACGAAGTTCATGTTTGTATAAGGTGAGATTTTTTTGAAATCGGTAGGTTCTAGGTTGGTGTTACCAAATATGTTGAACCTTATTCTTCCCAGGCCGGGGCATGAACATAGTAAATGTTCAGCAGTTTCGTCTTCCACGCAGCAAAACCGACAGTCCGTTTGTTGGTTCAGACCTATCTTTCTGAGGTGGTATCTTATACCACAGTGTCCTGTAAGCAGTCCCGTTAGAATACGCAGGTCATTTTTGCTCCATTCTAGGATCTGCTTAGTTATGTTTCTCGTGGGTTTAGGTAAAAACGCCTTCGAGTGAGTTAACCGTGGTATATCGGACCAGTACGTGAGTATTTTCCTCTCCGCCCAGTCCCAAATAATTGTTTTGGCGGCACTTGTGGTGACTCCAAAAACCGGTTCTGGTCCAGTAAACGCAGATTCGGCCCCCTGTTTTGCAAGGGTGTCAGCTTTTTCATTTTCCTTCACCCCCTGGTGCTCCCGTACCCACAGTAGGGTCACCCTGTTGTTCGCACCAAGGTACTCTAGGGATTCGATGCAATTCCATACAAGTTTAGAATTTATCTTGTTGGAGCTCGGTGCTTTTAAAGCAGCCTGGCCGTCTTATAGTATTTTGATAGTTTTCTGACTAAAGAATTGATAAAATATTTAGGTGTTATTTTCTTTTTATTTATATATATACATATATATATAAATATATATATATATATATATATATACATATATATATATATATATATATATATATATATATATATATATATATATATATATATATATATATATAGATAAAACTGAGTGTTTTTTGGGGAAAGCAGCAAGTAATTGTGGAATCTTATAAGTTGGTTCCAAGCTTTCGGAAAACTTTAATTTCCATCATCAGGGAAAAACCTAGTTGATGATGATTACTAAAATGGTGTTAATTAACATTTGTAAATGACATACCTTGGAACACATTAATATACATACAAAAAGAATAAAATCATGTCAAATGAAAAAATGACGAATAAAAGGATAAAAATATAAAATTATTGTTATTTACATCAGTCAGCGAATTTATGTCATGCTGGTGAGTTTAATTAGCACAATGTTTTTACTTCTTACTGTATATATCTTACTTCTATACTGTATATATATAAATATATATTTTTTTTTATATTTTATTATTATTATTTTTTTTAATTATAATTTTTTCATGTCAGACTTACAAGCTTCAATTGCTGGGTAGCACTGCTACTCACAAGGGTATGTTAGTACTTTTTACATAATAATATATAATATTATAAATACTGTTATCCTCCAGCGTCAGTAGATTTTCGAGATTTATAGGGAATTTTACATCATATGTAATTAAATTTTGATACATTGCATCTATTTCTAAAGTGTTTAAAGGACATTCTAATATAACATGTTGTAAATCAGCAGTTTCATAACAAATGCATAAATCACTATTTACTAAACCTATTTTAAATTTATAAGGCATGATTAGAGCGTATTCGGCTGAAAGTTCTAATAAGATGTCTGTTTTGACTTTCCATAAACCATGGTTTTTTTCGAATCCTTGTTTGAAGAACTTTTTTTTATGGAACTTTTCTGTGCTTCCATCAGAATATCTTTCCTGCCATTTTTTGTAAAGTTTTATTTTAATGTATTAATAAAATCAGCCACAGGTATTTTATATTTAAAAAATGTTCCGCTTGCGGCTGGTTGCTTAGCGAGAGAGTCCACTTTTTCATTATCCGGAATCCCAGAATGGGCTTTGATCAAACACAGAAAAAATTGGTTTTCCCATGTTTACAGCATCATTATATATTTAAATTATATCTTATATTATATGGTCAAGATTTGCGTCTATCTGTATGTTTTTGAGTTTTTCTATGGAGCTTTTTGAATCCGAAAAAACAACAAAGTCAGTTTCTTTTTGCTTCAAACATACAAAAATTGCTTCTTTTATAGCTGTTAACTATGCATTATATATGGATAACATATTGGGTAATTTTAACCCCATTTTTTTTCAGTTAATTGTTAATAACTTTTGCAAGTGGCACCTGAGTTTTTTAAAAATCATTTACATGCTATTCCAAATTAAATGACACCTTGGTCATATTTTTCGGAGGCGAAAGTTTGACCTGAAGGGCAATTGTTGACTAGACTATTAGCCAAAAAAAAATTCATTATTAAACTTATTATTTTTTATTTAAACGTTTTAATAATTATATTTTTGTAAATTTTTAAAAAAATAATAATGCTTATTTGGAGCATTAAAATAGTTTCCTATTTAAAACCTAATATCCCAATCAACTAATTTAAATACCCTGGATAATCGTTTTTGAATGCGGTCACCCTATTGATTGGCAAAATCAAAGAATATTTAATTAATTTAATATCTTAAGTGGTGCTGAATAATTGATTTTCACATCACTTTGAGGGAAATTAGCAAATTATGCATTAATATTTAATAACGGGTGGGGCCGTTTAGCAAATGACGGTGAATATAATTAAGGAATTCACAGTAAATGTTTGTTGATAGAATTTAAGTACTTTGCTTAATCTAAATATTGTAATTGTGGGATGTGCAAGCAGGTTTTAGAAGAGAAAGAAGATGTATGGTTTAGGTCTTTTCATTACGAGGTATAGTCAAAAAATTATGGTCTAGAAGTCAGGTCTATTGCGCTTTTATAGACTTGGAAAAGGCCTATGACAGAGTGATGAGGAGTAAATTGTGGTCTACATTGTCTATGTATGGGGTGAGTGGTAGTTTAATACGAGCACTGAAATCACTTTACGAGGATTGCACTGCTTGTGTCAGGATAAACGAAGCTTGCACAGACAGGTTTAACATCGAAAAAGGTGTGAGACAGGGATGTGTGGCTTTGCCATGGCTGTTTAACTTATACATGGACAATTGTTTAAAAGATCTGAAAGAGAGGGCGTATGGATTTAAAATGAATGATTTGATCGTCAAATGCCTTCTTTACACCGATGATCAAGTCATATTAGCGTTATCTGAAGAGGAATTGCAGGCGATAAAAATCATAGGAATGAAAAAAAATGTAAGCAAAACGAAAGTAATGGTTTTTGAAAGAGAAAAAAGCATGAAAAACTGTGGAGTTTTGATTGAGGGAGAAAGAGTGGAACAAGTAAATGAATTTGTGTACTTGGGTTCAAAGTTTACTAGAGATAAAAAGTATGACAGTGACATTGAGCGAAGGGTGTTGGCTGGAAAACAAATGAATGGGGCACTACATAGCTTTATGAATAGCCAGAAAGTGTCAACAAAGGCACGTCTGGCAATGCATACAGGTTGGTTGGTTCCTACACTTATGTATGGTAGTGAATGTTGGGTTTGGCAGAAGATGCATGAAAATAGGATTAATACTGCGGAGATGAGTAGTCTGAAAAGTATAGCGGGAGTGACTCGGTCTGATAAAGTAAAGAATAGTGAGATAAAGAAAGTCTGGTTTAAAAGAAGATGTGGTTACAAAAATAGATAAAGTAATGCTTAGATGGTTTGGACCCATAAAAAGGATGGATAAAGGAAAATTGACGAAACAAATTTATAAGGCTAGTGTGAATGGACAAGTCGGTAGAGTTCGACCTCGAAAAACATATCTTGAACAGATCAACATTGTTTTGCAGAAAGGCCAGGTCAAGAGTACCAACAACCGACGAGCATGTATGAGAGCACTGATGGAAGTGCAGGAAGCAAAAGATGTGTGTAAGAACCGTAGCAAGTGGAAGGAAGTGGTCTCTGCCTACCCCTATGGGAATAAGGCGTGACTTTATGTTTGTATGTATGTAATTGTGAAATAGCAATTTTGTTTGGAAAATATTGTTTTTTTGCACAAGCTGACAAGATTTCAGGACAAGCCGTAGACGAGTCGAAAAAAAAATAAAGCACGATTATTTCTATTATTTATTTGTTAAACATTTTTATTTTTGTTGTAACGCTACTATTTTTTCTTAGGAAAAAAAAGTCGATATTAAAAATGATTAAAAAAATTGTGTGGTCGGGAGACCTCCGTAAGAAAGAAACTTTCTTACGTTTTTTCTTCAACTCCGAATGTAATTTGTAAGGAAATCTGTATATTTTAATTTTTATTTTATATTATTTTTTTAAGGCAAATAATCTAAAGGAACGAATTACATTAGAAAGCTTTATTCAATATTTCAGGAAAAATATTTGTTCATAAATTAATACGGTTTGTAATGGATGTTCTTTTGATGATAATACAGAATCAAGTTCACAACGTTGCTTTTTTGATTTAAACTCTATACCTTTTAGAGCGTTCAGCATCATTTTTTTTTAAAAATACGAAATTAAAAATGAATTATTGTTATTAGTTATAGTTATTATATTTTATTAATAAATCAGGAATAGAAAAAAAAATATAATTGTTACTGATTCTCATACAAAAGATATATAATACCTGGCAAGATTTGAATTCAACGTTTCCCCTTTTTTTTATTCTGCCGAAATTGTTGTTGGAGTTGAGCATTGGTTTTCGGTATTTTCTTTCACTCTGACGTTTGCGCTTTCCATACTCTTTTGTACTTTGAACGCATGATTTCACTATCGTCTCCTTATAATTTAAATAGTTAAATAAATACTTAAATCACCTGTACAATAAACGATTGTAAACAGTAAATACTTGTATCAAGTTATACAATTTTAAAAACTTACTTTTCTAAATCTGTATTACACACATTTGCTGCAGTTTCCATTTTTAAAAACTTTATTGCAATAATAAAACTATATTTATTCACGTATGATCTAACACAATATATTATAAATTAAAAAAACTTAAAAACACGATTTTCGAGTTAATCAAACTAAAAAGTAAAAAATAATTCTTAACATAGGAATAAAATTACTGACGATAAAATTAATGTTACTGTTCCAAAAGCGTGGGGTGCTTTCATTCCAAAATCGCAAAGTTGGTTTAAAATTGTCATACAAAGCAGTGATTGATTGACATTAATTTTCTTGTCAGTAATTTTATTCCTATGTTAAGAATTATTTTTTACTTTTTAGTTCGATTAACTCTAAAAGCGTGTTTTTTTAGTTTTTTAAACTATAATTTATTGTTCGCTTTTTAGTTCGATTTGTTTTACTCACTAAACAAATTATGTATTAAATGGTAAAAGCACAAAAAGAATGCATCGGCTGGAAATCGAAACCGGGCCGCCCGCGTGGCAGGCGAGCATTCCACCACTGAACCACCGATGCATTTCGTTACGTGACGATTTCTAATAAATCGCACTACCTGTGAGCCACACTAAAGAACTTCGTTCTAAAAGCTATTTAAACTCTATCTCAGAGATGTGACCACTTAATTTAATTAAATTAAATTCAATTTGAGGGAATAGGTAAAAAGGTTCGCTAAAAATATCTAAATAAACTAATTTAACTAAAACGAAGATGTCGTTAAAAGCCGATTAATTTTTAACAATCAAAGTACGAAAAAGAATGAAAAAAAACCTTAAGAAAATTAAACCGTATCTTTAAATTTTAATACATTGAGTAACATGTTAAACTAGCTCCAATGTTGTTATCACCGTTTTTAAAAATAAATAAAAAAGTTGCAAGCATTTAACAACCAGTTTAATGCAAAAAAAATGAAAATATATCAAAAAAATTTGACTACAGTTAACTTTTATGTATATATAAAAGGGTCACAAATGGTAGGTATATAAAAAAAGTGAAATTGGAAAAATATAACTTAGACCAGTGGTTCTCAAACTTTTGTTATTCACGCCCCCCTGTTTTAATTTAAAAAATGTTGCGCCCCCCAATCCGTAGACCTAGGAATTTGGACTAAAATAGGCAACATTGTCTCGTCGAGAGCGCCAAAGATGCTGTCGGAAAGTTCGCGGCGTTCGTGCCACGTATTCAAGCTTCCTGATCTTTCTCGAACTGTCTGAACGCGACTATAAATACACTAAAATAATCAGTCTCTCAGTGAAGGTGTTTTAACACTAAGCAAGCATTATTGTGAAGTGTGAGTGTATAAGTAGATGTAGTATGGATAAATTTTTAAAACGAAAACTTGAGGATGACGGGGCTTGTACATCGGTTCAGGTGGAAATCGTCCGAAATCTAAAACAAGAAAATATGACCCATCATACCTAAATTTGGGCTTTACTAGCCTTGAAGTAGGTGGCGAAGAAAAACCACAATGCGTTATCTGTTTAAAAGTATTGGCTGCAGATAGCTAAAACCAAATAAATTACAGAGGCATCTAGAAACGCTGCACAGAGAATATGTCAATGAACCGCGAGATTTTTTTGTGGAGAAACTCAGATTGTTTAAAAAACAAAAATCCAGCTTCCGTAGAGTACTGGCAGTAAATGAGAAGGCTCTCTTGGCATCATATAAATTGGCATACAAAGTAGCTAAATGCAAAAAACCGCACACTATTGCAGAGCAACTTATTTTACCCGCTTGCAAAGACATTGTAGAAATAATGATTGTTGAAAATTTTACTTCACAACTTAACAATATTCCTCTGTCAAATGATACAATCTGTCGACGAATTAACGATATATCAGTTGATATGCAGCAGCAGCTTGAATCTGAGCTTACTGGAAACTTGTTTGCTATACAACTTGACGAAACAACTGACTCTAGTAATGATTCCCATTTGATTTGCTACATTAGATTCTGTCAATGTTCTAAAATATGTGAAGAGTTATTTTTTTGTAAACAGATTAAAGGAAGAACTACAGCCACCGAGTTGTTCAAGATTACAAATGATTCTATTACTAAAATGAATTTGCAATGGAAAAATTGTGTTGCGATTTGCACCGATGGAGCTCAAGCCATGTCTGGTAAATACAACAGTTTACAAGCGCTAGTAAAAAAGGAATCCTCAGAAATTATCTGGAAGCACTGAATGATACATCGGGAAGCGTTAGCATCAAAATCGCTAAGCCCTGGACTAAACATGATTTTGACAGTAGTTATTGAAGTTGTTAACTTTATAAAAACCAGACCACTAAAAACAAGGATGTTCTCTGTTCTGTGTGAAGATATGGGAGCTGAGCATCAATCTTTGTTGTTTTATTCCTTATCCAGATGGTTGTCACGCGGTAAGACGGTTAAGCGTGTCTTTGAATTAAGAAGGGAAATAGCGATATTTTTAAGCGAGGAAGGTCACAAGCATTCAACAGATTTTTTCGACAAATTATTTTTACTGAAGCTTTCTTATTTAGTAGATATTTTTGAAAAACTTAATATACTTAATCTTCAGCTGCAAGGAAAAGACGTAAATATATTTGATTTAAGTCAAAAGATTGATGCTTTTTGTAAGAAATTGCAGTTATGGCATAACAAATTGAAAGAAAACAGTTTGGAAATGTTTCCCACATTTTGCGATTTTGTGCAAGATTCCCCATTGGAAGATATTCATAAAGCTGTGATGCTAAAAACCATAGGAAGCCATTTAGAAAACTTAACTGAGAATTTCAAGCGATACTTCTTTGCAGAGAAAGATATCAAGTTGTCAGACTGGAGCTGGGTTTTAAATCCATTCGAAAATAGACCTGCCGGACTATCACTGCAAGAAAAAGAACAACTGATAGATATTTCAACAAATCCCTTACAAAAATCAAACTTTGTTAACAAATCTTTAACAAACTTCTGGACTGAACTTCCCAACGACTACTCCGTTATAAAAGCCAAAGCGCTTAGAATTCTGTTGCCTTTTCCAACGTCCTACCTTTGTGAAACTGGATTTTCTGCACTTGCTGTCGTGAAATCTAAATACAGAAATAAACTTCAAGTAGAAAATGAACTCAGAGTGGCCATCTCTAACATAGAACCAAATTTAGAGAAGTTGTGCGCCTTAAAACAAGCTCATGTTAGCCATTAGTCCTTAGAATGTTTCTTTGTCATCATTAAATAAGTAAAATTTCAATAAAGATTTTTTAAAAATCTATCTGTAGCATTTTATCATTACCATTTTTTTTTAATCTGTACTGCGCCCCTCACAATCATGTAAACGCGCCACCATTAGGGGGCGCGCCCCACAGTTTGAGAAACGCTGACTTAGACTGTGTGTCTCAGCAATGGCAATCCCAATTTTTTATCGCTAAACGGGAATCATTAATATGTGATCATTAACATGTCTTATTTGTGGTACCTCGTATACCCAGTAAGACTTTTTTTTTTAATAGGGGTTATCCTATCTTGGGTAACGTATTTCTTGGTAATTTATTCTTGGGTAACTAATTCTTGATATTCCTTACCAATTTGTCTGTTGCGAGGGTATTCGGATATTTGTTAGTAACTTAAAAAAAAAATGGAAAACTAACAATATTTATGCATTAACTAACTCATTTTTCCGCAGCTAACACATGATTAAAAAATTTAAAAAGAAACAAAATCTCCTTAAAAGACACAGTTACTTTTAAAAAAAAAAGATTTAAAAGCAGAACTAAAAATAATTAAAATACATTCTTTCTTTAAGAAAGCTTACAATAATTTAACAAATACATTTTTTCTTCAGGAAAACTTACAATAATTTAACAAAACTCACTAATTAAATTTTTAAATTAACTACAAACAAAGTGTGCACACATGCTTTTATTTTAAAACCAGCCAGACCAAATAACTTTTAATTTTGCGTAAAAGCCAGAAAAACAAAAATCAGTGAAATAAACAACAATTCATTCTATTAATTAAATTTGCTGATAACAGTCACTGTTTAAAGTGTGCTCTGTTATTTTGTAGGCAATAATATTACCTTTTTTTTTAATTCTTCTCGAATTTTTTGGAAAGTTTCTAGAGATCTAGAGATCTTTCTGGCTGTTCAGCCCCTTCTGCCAATCCAATGTCTTGAAAATCGATCGACTAGCCATTTTCTTACAGCTAGTGCGTAATTTGGTGTTGCTCTGTCCAGTTTAAGTTATATATTTTGTTCATCTAGCATTCGTTTGTGCAGAGAGTACACCATTGTAAAATAACTCAAGATGCTACATTTACAAATAATGGCTAATTTAACGCCACAAATAACTAACTAAATATACTATTTATATTTTTGAAACAAAGATATGCTACGCTGATGATGCTGTAATCGTATCGGAAGACGAGGACAACCTACAGAGACTCTTACACAAGTTCCAAAAAACAGCTGAAGAATTCAATATGCAAATATCCGTCAAGAAAACCAAATCGCTAACAATATCCAAAGAACCGAGAAGATGTAAACTCGCAATCTATGAGCAGAGTGTAGAACAAGTGATGTCCTTTAAATATTTAGGAGCTAATATAACTAGCACTGGAAATATTAAGGAGGAAGTAAAAGCTCAAACAACAAAGGCATCTCTAATCTCAGGATTCTTGAGAGACATAATCTGGTGAAATAAACACATGAGTACCAGAAGTAAGGTCAGAATATATAAGACATGTGTAAGACCGATTATGACATACGCGATAGAGACCAGAGCGGAGAACACGACTACAAAGCGACTTCTTAGATCAACGGAAATGCGAATTCTTAGATCGATAACTGGCTATACCTTACTTGACCATAAAAGAAGCGAAGAGATAAGGAAAATATGTGAAGTCCAAGACATAATAAGATGGGCAAGAAACCGAAGAAGAGAATGGAGAGACCATGTTAGCAGAATGCCAAACGACCGGCTGGCAAAAATTGTGAGAGAGAAGCGGCCCAACACACCACGCCCAACTGGACGCCCACCAAAAAGATGGTATGATAGCTGGTCTTCATCGTCCCAATTGTTTTTGGGCAACCTTTGAGGCAAACACAGGACGTAGTCCTAACGTAAGAAGAAGAAGAAGAAACAAAGAAAAAAAAATGACAAAAAATGTCAAAAAAGGTAAGATGAATTTAGAAGTAAGTTAATTAATTCCTAATTAAACATCTACCTATCCAACAGTGGCGTAGGTAGTTTTATTATCAGCAAAATAAATCCAAATAATAAATTGTTGTTTATATGGCTAATTTGCATCTTTCTTGTGTTTTTATTTGATGTATCACAGGGATTGAAGAGTCTGTTTAACACTGTTTAACAAAATTTATGAGTCCGGTACAATACCTCAAGATTGGCTAAAATCTATATTCGTCACAATTTAAACAACAGTGTTAGTGTGCTGGCTTAACATTGTTTAAAAGTCATTTTGACTAATGTAACACTTTTAACCTTATGTAAGAAAGAATTCCTATTTAATTCAAGTTTGATCCAGTCCTCCGTGAACATTACTTTACACTGTCAAAGATCACGGATCATTAATATAGAACAAGTTAAGTTTGACATTTTTGCGTAAGACAAATATTTCTAGCGTTGCTATGTTTTGTGATACACCAGACAGATTTTCTAAGCGTTGCCACATTTTTTTAATTTCTATAATTTTTTTTTTTGTTGCAATAATTTATAGTAAACTTTAAGTAAAATTCATTTGTAAAAAAAAATATTAATAAAAATAAAAAAGGAATATAATTATAAAAAAGTATAATTAAGTTAAAATTGTGAAACAAAGAATTTTCTTAAAATTTAACAATATATATAGTTTTAAAAGTGTATGCGTGGTTGCATAATTTAGTTTATTTATTTGTATACCTTTTAAAACTTTTCCATGTGTTTGTTTTATTTGTTTAAAATATTTAGTATTTAAAATTTTAAAGAAGGGGTCGGGGATGTTAACAAAGTGCCACTTGGAAACAGTAGAATAACATTTTTAAACGTCGTCCTCAATTTAAAATTTAACGTGTTTACCAGTAAATGCTGGTGTTCCCTCAGGTATTCGTCTTGGCACCAACATTATTTTTCCTTTACATTGGGGATTGGCTTAGAGAACCTTTTATTAAGTACACAGCTTTGCAGACAATAGTACCAAAAAAAATACTTTTCTCCAAGAGCTGCAATATCAGCTTGTAAAACTAGAAACGAATGGGTAAGAATAAATAATAAAATAAATAAGGACTTAGCCAGGATTCTAGAATGGAAATCCAGTAACCTATTAAAATTTAATTTATGTTAAATCACAAGCAGGCCTTTTCTCTGCAAAAGCCGCTTTTTTATTACCAAATATTATTATGTCATTTACTTCAATGTTTGTTACTACTGTTAGCAATAACCTTGATGGGAAAACCAAGTGATTGCTAAAAATTCCTCTTAAAAATTTGCTTTTCTGTTAAGAGCTAGTAACGATTTCTCTTCCCGTCAGGTGCTTATAATTTATCCATAAGGCACACATACAACTTGTTTTGGAATATTACCCATATATTGAGTGTAGGTTCTAAAGATTTAATGGGACTTTTAGATTTAGATCTAAAAAGAAAGAATTCGTCTTGTCGGTGTTGTCTCTTTTAAAAACTTCCTTACTTTTTTAAAACATTACACAACGGTTGGCAATCTGTCTCTTTTCTATAGACATTTTTATGTTCAAAACGTTGATCGTTGGTCATTCCACCGTTAGCAGTTTCTTAAAGATTTATCAGACGGGTTTAATCATCGCACCCTTTAGCTTAAGGACCCTTTGGCACCCTTTGGCCTTTACCTTAAGGACTTGCCAAACATCTGTTTTCCAGTGTTCTTTTTTTTAATGAACTGCCAAGTTTTGGAACCCATTCGTAACGAACGTTTTTCCCTAAGCAAACAGCCTTCAAAAATTTAATTCCTGACTATTTTCCCATGGTTCTTATGATATTCTTTGGACATAACAGAATTCTTCTTTTTGTGGAAACCAGCTATTACAAAGGAAATAGTTAGAATATTTTTTTGTCTTCATTAAACCTATGTTGTTGACATAGGTCCTGCATCACCTCTTCCTTGCATGCGTATATACCCTCGATATTTACAAAGATAATAGACATCTTTGGACCTAAAAGGTCCTTTGCAATGCATATATTTTCCAATGCTCGATGAGTCTCAAGTGCGAGCTACCTTGGTTGTAGGATAAACGAGGTCTGGGATCCATCAGTTGAAATCAAAATACGTATTGAGTGTGCCCGGGCAACATTTATTCGCATGAAAAAACTTTTTACCAGTCAAGATCTATCGATTGCCCTGCGAATGAGGATGATTAGAGCATGTCTTTCCAGTTCTTTTGTATGGAGTGGAGAGCTGGACATTAACAGAAGCCACGCTCAAAAGTCTTTAAGCTTTTGAGATGTGGTTGTACAGGAGAATGATAAGAGTAAGTTGGGTGGAAAAGATCACAAACAAGAAGGTGCTTAAAAGAATGCATAAAGATACAGAAGTGGTCAATATTGTAAAACAACGAAAACCCGAATATTTCGGATATATCATGAAACACCCAGAAAAGTATGACATTGTACATCTCATAATACAGGGTAGGATTAATAGTAAGAGACGCCCCGGCAGACGAAGAATTTCCTGGCTCAAAAATCAGTGGTTTGTTATCACCACTATACAACTTTTCCAAACGGCTGCTAACAAAATAATGATTGCAAACATGATAGCCAAACGGTCATGGCACCTAGAAGAAGAAAAGAAGATGATACTTAAAATAAATTTATTATTGGTTTTTCCAGAGAACTATGACCTACAACTTTTTAAAAAGCGTGGCCACAATCATTTCCTTTCTATTATCCCTTCCCCTTCTAATAGTCGCAGTGCGGGCCGTCCGCGGCCCACACGATAGGTCTACCCTTTTTGCGACTATTTTCATAAAAAAAAAAAATAAAAACACCAAAACTAAGTTCTACCTCAGTAAATTTTTTAAAATTAAATGATTATCTAAGACGGTCCACAGTAAGAACAAAGAAACTAAATACAAAAGTTATCCTGCACCAGTTTGCTTTTGAGAAAAACGGTATTTTATCCGCAAAGAAAATTAAATATTGCAATGTGTGCCGAGCATATAAAAGGTAGTTAACTCCGTAACTAGAAACTTTTTCGAAAACTAAAATTATTGCTTGGCATATTTGAACTGGGAAATGTAAATTTTTTGGTACGTGCTATCAGGAAGTTGGCAAACTGCTCGTAAATTTTCAGAAATAACACTCTAATGAGTTCAAATGGTTGTTCGAGGTTTTGCATAAATATTAGGTGACACATTTATATCTGTTAATAAAATTGGTAATTTACACTTTATTTGCACAATAAAACACCATTTAAATCATTGACAACCATTTTTTAAAACAATAATTTATTACACAATTGCTAAAAAAAAATTATACAAAGAAAGCATTTTGCTGCATCCTGTAGAAAAACTGCCAAATAAGAGAATGCAAGTTTTTTAATAGCTGATTTTTTTTTGTATAACAAAATTGGACGTAATGTTAAGTTAAAAGTATTTAAATACTTAATATATATATGGGTCGATTATACATCAAAAAAGAACTACTCCCTTGGCTATATGTCGCGACAGGCATTGACTTACATCCGAAGTATAATCGTGTATACTACCCCATCACAGGAAGCAAGGTATACAGATGCTTGTTAAGTAAGAGAAAGGGCCATTAAATTTATTTAATCATAGCTACCACCTATGTACCGGTTTCAGAATATTCGTCAGCATAGGGCAGGTATAATCTGCAATTAAATAAATTCATAGCTCCTATCAAGTACACATGAAGAATGAAGAATCGGAGAATAGTAATGAAAAAATTATAGAAAACTATAGTGTTATTACAGTAAACTATAAGGATTTTTTTTTCGACAGCGTGAATAGATGTAAAAATGTGTAACTGATTGTTTAAAAACCAGCTTACTTTCGCTGTATGATACCCATGCTGACGATGGACAAATATCTTGAAACCGGTACATGGGTAGAAGCTGCGATTAAATAAATTTAATGGCCCTCTCTCTTACTTAACAAGCATCTGTATACCTTGCTTCCTGTATTGGGGTAGTATTCGCTATTATACATCGGATGTAATTCAATGCCTATCACGACATATAGTCAGGGAAATAGTTGTTATCTGATGTATAATCGACCCACATATACATATATATATATACCTATATTAAAATATTAAAATCTCATATGTAGAATTTTTAAGAAGGTTTTAAAGAAGATGACTCATGAGGGTTATGGTACAATAGTCATTGCATCGTCTTGAAGTAGATTTATTTGGTATAGCAATGACACTTTAATTATTTAAAATTATCACTGAATGGTTCTTTCCTAAAATACGCCTATTACTGTCGGCTGTTAATAAAAATAAATTACGATGGGAAAATTTCCCAAGACAATAGACAAGGCCTTAAATAAAACAAATTGTATAAAGATTAGATGACGAATACATGCTTAAAATAATTAGCACGGAATATGTTTCATCTGAAAACCCAATCACCCTCTGCAAAAAATAATCGGTTTTTGCAATTATTTTACAAATTTTATTTGTGATAAAAAAGAAGGTGTAGGTATTGCAAAGAACTAATAAAACTTAAAAATATTATTTTGGCAAAATATTTCTGTAAAATTTTATTTTATTTTTCTTATAGTTCTTGGATTGCAGTAATTAAAAAAAAATACAAAGCAATTTTACAAAAAGAGTTCTGCTACTATAAACAATTCAGTTATTAAAAATATTGGTAAAAATGTTAAAAAGCTATAGCTATCATTCACACTTTACTCAAAAAGGGAGATAATCACATCACAATCATTTCCTTTTTTTAGTAGCTTTATCCTGCATAGCCACATTCGTCGATTTCCAGAAGGCTTACGATTCTGTAAATAGACAGTTTTCTTTTCATACACTCATTAAACTGAGGTTAGATAACAAGACAAAAAATCTTGTGAAAGCTACCTTAGCCAACACTAAATCAAAATATAAATTTCGGGGAGGACTATCAAAAAACTTCAAGATCAAAACAGGATCAGACTGCGGCACGGTTTGTCTTTAAATCTGTTTAAACCTACTGGAGGTTTTTTGTGAGTGGATGAATGTAACAATGGACTTCAAGCTAAAAATCAGCTACAAAAATACGCTTATGATTATACTTTACTGGCACCAAGTGCCCTGTCCTCCTCGGACGTTGGCAATCATGAGAGCTATCTGAACCTTATCTACACCTCGGCGGAACAATGTGGTAGTGCTGACTTCATATCATTGTCTTAAGTTTTTTAGCCAGGATATCTTTCTTCTACCGGGCCTTTTTTTCCTTCGATCTTCGTTGAAGTACCTCGGTGTTATGCACCCTTTCTACCCAGGAGATTCTTAATAGCCTTCTGTACGTCCACATTTCAAAGGCCTTTAATTTTTTGCACATCGCATTTGTCAAAGTCCAAGCTTCCATTCCATAAAACAGTATGCTGAACACGTAATAGCGAAGCATTCGGACGCGCAGAGGCAAGCTTAAATTTCTGCTGCAAAGTACCTTACGCATGTTCAGGAACGAAGCTCGAACTTGTTCTATTCTGGCACGAATCTTCTGCATGCCGTCCCACTTCTTATTTAGTTGACACCCAAGATATTTAAAAGTTGACCGTTGACCGTTAATTGCCAGGTGTCCGTCCACGTAGTTTGATTTGCCAACTGCTAGCCACTTTGTCTTTCTCACGTTTAGGCTAAGTCCGGCCTATGAGCTTGCAGCCGTCACGCAGCTTACCAGTTCCTGCAGTCCTTCTAGGGAGTCGGCAACAAGAACCGTGTCATCCGCATACCTCAGATTGTTAATATTAATCCCATTGACAGATATTTCCTCGTCACATTTATCCAACGCCTTTTGAAATATCCTGTCGGAATACAAATTGAATAACAGTGGTGATAAAATGCATCCTTGACGAACGCCTCTCTGAATTTTGATCTCGTAGGACGCGGTGTTATCGATTCTTATGTGAGCACTTTGGTTCCAGTAAAGGTTGGCTAGTATTCTAAGATCTCGTTGTTCCAGTCCTATTTTTCTAAAAATGTTGATCAGTTTTTTGGAGGGTCTATAATAAATAAAACTATTTTAAAACCTGGGCGAATTAATAACGCCAAATATCAGTAAAGACTTGGTCATAAAAAGTAAGTGTATTATACTAAAATTATGTACTCTACCTTTAAGCATATTTTCTGTCCAATCAATAAGGTTTGATTCCACCCCTTTGTTGGTCATAGCTCTCTTTATGAGCTTGTTAGAAGTGCTGTCAAAAGCTCCAGCAATGTACATAAAGACTGCAAGTGCGTAGCTCTTATGCTCCATTTGCAACTCAACTCTCTCCACCAGATGGTGCATGGCTAGCTCCGTGGACCTGCCCTCCTGGTACGCGTACTGGGGTTCGTCCAGGGGGGGCATAGTTAGAGTCCAGTGTCTTCAGTATTAATGAGGAGAGATTTATTGGTCGAAAGTCTTTGGCCAGCGCGTGGCCGTTTTTTCCTACTCGGGCAGGAACACTACCGTGCTTCTGGACCAGGCCTTTGGGATGTGACTGTGGGCAAAACTAGCCCTTAGAAGATTGGTGAGAGGGCCAATTAGGTCCCGCATACCTTTTCGTAACACGAAAGGGGATAAATGTTAAATTAATTAAAATACTAATTAATAATGTTTAATTATTGACAAATGCGACGTTGCTTTTTATTTTCAAAGGCTACTTGTTTAAATCGTGACGATTGCGAATTTTTATAAATATTTTTTTTTACAAATTTGCTTATAATTTTATAACGAAAAAAGATAGCAAATTTTGTTTTTTTACAAAATTTATTCAGTAAATGATCTCTTTAAAAAATGTCAAAACATAGTTATGTTTTAAGAAAAAACATTAATGACGTCATTATTTCAGTTAACAAAAAGAAAAAATATTCAAATGCGCTTGAAAAGGATCTTACTCAAGCCCGTTAAAAAACATAATTTCAGATTTTTTCTATCGTCTTTTCTCATTATAGACATTGAGTTTCGCTCACCCTGTAAATTGACTGTTGACTCAGTGGTCAAAATATTGCGTTAATTAATCTAAATAAGTCGTAAAGCCGGCCATTTATAATCGCTTCTTATGTCCAAATATAGCGACGTCACTCCAAAAACTGACCGTAAGTGAAAAAAACCAAATGGATGATATGGAGTGACAGGACGAGTTGGATAACCAATCTGTACAAAATCCAGTTTTGTCACGTCATTTTACTGATCGCCATCTGATACGGAATGGGTAAATTTAAATAAAATGATAATACTCGTACTTTTCTTTTGGTTTTCTTTTTGTAAAACAAGGCAACAGCAGTATAGATAAGTAAATTTTTATCAATGTATGACAATTTAACCAAATTTTAAAATAAAATCATAAAAACTAACCTATCCTAAAAAAAAGTAAATCTCTAAGCACTTCAACCAGCATGGCATAGATTGTAGATTCTAGGGGGTCTTGAAGGCTAAGCTGCCTTTCAAGCACTTTAACCTATCAAAACTTTTGTGCATAACCCTTAATCTATTCTAGGCCCAGGATTCCGAGACTTTGTACAAAATTTATATGTTTCCTGGAAGCTCAGTTCCTGACATCGGAGAGCTTTAGAAAGGCCTCTGCCAGAAACTTAAGTTTTGCAGAAAAGCGCTTGGCATTCGCAAAGCAAATGTTCTAATTTCAGCGAAGTTCTCGCAGTAGCGGCAACTATCACTCTCTGTTTGTTCCTTCTTTTTTAAACAATCCCTTAGAGGGCAGTATCCAGTGAGGAGTCCCGTCACCAGTTTCAAGTCTTTCTTGTCCAACTCGAGAAGCTGTTTAGCTTTCCTTGGCGAAAGGCTTACTAGCCTTTTCGCTTGTCTTTGTCTTGGCAGTTTATGCCGGTAAGATTTCATTTTATCTCTTTCCCAGCGTCAAACTTTTTTTTTCAAGTGGGCTTTGGAGAGTTCACAGAAAGGTTCTGGGCCGGAAAATTGTGTATTTGCCTTTTCTTTGGCAAGGCAGTCGTTGCTTTTAACTCCCTAGTGACGTGGAACCCACATCGGAGTTACCTGATTGTTTGCTTTCAGTGGTTTAGGGATTTTTTTACAGTCCCAAGTCAGCTAAGACCCACAAGTGTATGACTTCAGAGCTTTCAGTGCTGCTTGGCTATCTGATAAAATATTTATCTGTCCTTCGGGTGTTTCTTTAGATGCGCTTCTATATTTCTAAGGCATGTAATTCTGCTTAAAAGATGGTTGGGTATTACCAAGGCGTTTTGAAATCCTAAAATTCGGCACTCTAACGCCCACTCCAACGCTTTTATCCATTTTGGATCCATCAGTGCACCACACTAAAGCATTCTTTGCGCGTTTGCGTTCTTTGTGCAAACTTGGTAGTTGTTTATGACCACTTCAAACTGCATTTTGATCAAAACCTTTTTGGAAATGGCAGTCATTGCACTTAAAGTACATGTTTTTTAAACATTTTCGTTAAGCATATTCTAATTGCTGAATATAATTTTGATAATTTGGAAACCAAATAGTTGAGGCATTATTAATTTTTGACCTAATAAATGTTATATATAAAATCCTCAATGTATTAACATCCAAGAAGTGCTTCCAGTTTCTTGTAAAATACCCGAGTAATTTATAAGCAAAGCTAGTATTTTTGGCAATGTGCATGTTAAAGTTTAATTAGATATTAAAAATCAATTTCAAATATCCGAATGTTTAACACTTTTCCATGATGACATTGGAAAAGGCGTTTGATCGAATACAAGTGGAGGACGTGGTACACCTTCTATACAACAGGCAAATCCCATACAAAATCATAAAAACCATCGAAAATATTTACCAGAGAAACAAAATACAAGTTAAAATTATTGACACAACTACCGAAGAAATTCCTGTAAATAGTGGTATTCGACAAGGAGATTCTCTTAGCCCCTTATTGTTTAACATCGTTATGGACGAAATAATAAAAAGCACTCGTAACCTGAAAGGGTATTGAATGGGAAACAAAGACGTCAAAATCTTATTCTATACCGATGACGCTTTTCTGATTGCAGAAAACTAAGATGACCTACAGAGATTACTATTCTAATTCAGCACAACGGCAAAAAGTCTAAAAATAAAGATATCTGCAGCAAAGACAAAATGCATGACCACCTCAAAAACACTTATCAAATGCAAGCTGGTTGTGAATGATAAAATTATACTACAGGAGATGAAATTTAAATACCTAGGCATAGAAATATCAGGATACGGTGACATCGAGGCGAAAGTAAGAAAGAAACCAGCAATATATCGGAATCGAGACCAAATCCCGAATATACAAGGCGGTCATCCAACCTATATTAACATACATAGCGGAAACTGGACCGGACAATGAAAATAGTTCGCAGGATCGCTGAAAAAAAAACTTTTTGACAGGGAAAAAAGCAAGGACATTAGAAGAACATGTAAAATGGATAATGTAAATGAGTGGATACTGGAAAGAAAGAGAGAGTGAAACGAACACAGACCGGATGAATGACGATAGAATGGTCAAAATAACGCCCCTTAGGGCGCCGAAGCGTTGGAAGACCCCGCAAGAGATGGAGCGACAACCTAACAATTAAACGGCAAAGGATACGAAGAAAAACAAGCAAATTGCTTGCATTAAAAAAGGAAGAAGAAGAAGAAGAGAATGGCCTAGTTGTTCACCTGCTTTATGAATAGAACACTCATGGAATACTACAAAAAAATACATCCCTGTAATACGGTTTAACTCATTCAAGCAGCTTTGTGTGTGGATGAAGTTCATTTATTTTTTTAGAAGTAGACGCCAATTAACCTACTAAAAATTATGACCGTTTGCCAATCTTTATTACAATAATAAAATACGCAGGATTACAATAAATACAGTAACCACGCTACTTCACGGTTGATTGTAGATATCGTGTCTATTTTCTGTACATTTTGATTTGAAATAATTCAGTCCCAGATCCACTAGGCGATACATGTCTCACAAAATATACGATAGTGGTTGTCCCAAAGTCGTAAATTTAAAAAGAACAACAATAAAAATCGTGGAAGGGTAGTAGATAACCCTACAATTCGATCTGTTTGCTACAATTTACCTTTATCAGTGCCGTAATAGAGAAAAGATTACATTTAAAATCATAAATTTAGCAAATAAACAATTAATGATTTATTCAAAGTAAAATTGTTTTTTTAATATTTGAGTACCTGTAAGAAATAATAATATCTTATCCTCTTCTACACCCTACGGGAACTAGGCCTAGATGAGAAGACCACCAGACTAGTCCAATCCACCTTGACAAACACTACTTCCAGAGTCAAGTTCAGAGGTGAGCTATCCGAAAGCTTCCCCATCAAGACAGGTGTAAGACAAGGAGACGGCCTCTCCTGTATCCTCTTTAACTGCATACTAGAGAAGATCATCAGAGAATGGACAGCCAATTTACCAGCGGAAGCGGGACTGCGACTTGGGTACAAGAAAGACAAGCTAAACTTATGCTGCCTAGCGTTTGCTGACGACATCACACTATTAGCCAATAACATGGAGGAGGCCACACAGCAATTACAGAATCTCTATAAGATAGCAGCAAAGACCGGATTAAAAATCAACATGCAAAAGACCGAGTATATTACCAACATCAAAGGAGCACCTTCTACAATCCCATTAGAGACCGCCACCATACGCAAAGTTCAGGCAGTCAAATATCTAGGGGAATGGGTCGCCACCGACGAGAGCGAAACGCTAGCTATGGACACACGATGCACAAAGCTAGAGAAAGCATACTATGCCTGCAAGAGTATCTACACTTCCAAGTGCCTCTCTAAAAACCTGAAACTCAAACACTACACCTCTGTGGTGAGACCATCTGTGTTATATGCCTCAGAGTGTCTTGTTATGACCGGGAAAGGTCAGCTCAGGAAACTAGAGCTTAAAGATCGCAAGATACTGAGAAGAATCCTAGGCCCAATAAAGAAAGAGGATGGTACTTACCGAATCACACATAATAACGAACTGTATAACCAACTAGAGGACATAGTGACGTCTATGAGGAGAAGACGCCTAGCTTTCTATGGACACGTAACTCGTATGGCACCGCAGCGACTCACAAATAGGGTTCTCCTTGTAACAGGTAGAGGAAAAGCTTCCAAAGGCAAATGGATCAATACAGTACGCGCAGATCTGGAACAACTAGGGATCTCGCCTGAGGCTGTGCAGAATAGGCCTAACTATAAACATGAAAATAAGATTATCTGCTCCCAAAGGAATATATTATACCCACAAATAATTTACACATGACAATATCTGTCCGTAGGAAATCGAATGTGAACGTAACAACTCTCTTTTGAATTACAGTCTTGAATAAAAATTACTATATGTGACAATACTTATCCGTAATAAATCGAGTGTGAGCGTAACAACTTCATTTTACATTACAATTTTAAATAATGATTACTATATGTGACAATACCTGACCGTAAGAAATCGAATGTGAGCGTAACAACTCCATTGTGTCGATATCTGTCCATAAGAAATCGAATGTGAGCGTAACAACTCCATCGTGACAATATCTGTCTATAAGAAATCGAATATGAGCGTAACAACTCCAAAAAAAAAACATAATAACGTAATATTAAAAAGCTTGATACCGTCTGTCCCACTACTGTCCAAATTTGAAGAACTTGAGGTAGTACTTGAACTCAAACTACTACCACTTTGTCGGCGGCGACTTTTTTCCTTACGTCTACGATCACGACTTTTTCGTTTTCCCATTTTTATCAATACTTTATTTTTCTTTTAAAATAATAAAATAAAAATATTATAATAAAATGTTTCCAATCCCACCGCTGCTTGTAAGAAATAATAATATCTTATTCTACTCAAAAACTATATCGTATAGCGTATTCAAACTATCTATTGATTACAAATACGTCTATTTATAGTAGTCCCTTCATGAAGACTGCCTCACTACCTGCCGTATTCCGCACTTCTTCTGGTCTTCCTATTTTAGGCACCTGATCTCCAGACCGTGCTTGTGTACACTATAAGCTCTACTTGCTTACAGGGTGGATCCAAATACATCTTACATACCTCTCCTTTTTTTTATCACTCTGACTGTTATCTTTTCATTTAAATACTTCAATAACTCTGGCTCTTGTCCAATAAAGAAGAGGGAAATTTTTTTTTTTGTAAAACTAAATCATTACTTTTAACCAATTTATTAAAAATATTTTATTTTAAAGCAACCACATAAAACCCTACTTATTCGTGTAAAAGCTGCACGTGCACGTTTCATTTTGATCTCTATTTCGATACATAGATCCCATTTATTATGTATGTTACTTTTAAAGTATACCAACTTTTAAACTTTTTGAAAAGGTTTTCTGACTAAAAAGTTCCAAATATCCGAATGTAAGAGGTGTTTTGGTTCAAATCTCTTGTGGTTAACACTGAAACTTCGTAACAAAAAACTATGTAAAGTAGAAGGCATTTTTTTGTAAACAAACATCTTATTTTGCTTTGTAATGAATTAATGGTCAAAAATAAGACTTTTATAATCCCAAATAACGAAAAACAGTTTTGCAAGGAATATTTAAAAAATTACTGCTATGTGAGTTAAAATTAATATACTTACTTATAGGTTGGATATTTGCAGTGGATATAATTGACATAATGTCGGCGAGACTGCAAAACCGCGTAACACCACTCTGCAATACCACGTATCTACAAAAGTCGCGACATTGAGATTTGGCGCCACTGGATTTCACGCGATTAAAGTTAGCCAATAAGGAACGTCTATTAAGCCGTTAAAACAAGGACTGCAGGAACTGGTAAGCCGCGTGACGGTTGCAAGCTCAGAGGCCGGACTTAGCCTGAACGTGAGATAGACAAAGTGGCTAGCACTTGGCAAATCAAACAACGTGGACGGACACCTGGCAATGAACGGTCAACGAATTGAGCAAGTAGAAACTTTTAAATATCTTGGGTGTCAACTAAAAGAGAAGTGGGACGGCATGCAGGAGATTCGTGCCAGAATAGAACAAGCTCGTGCTTCGTTCCTGAACATGCGTAAGGTACTTTGCAGCAGAAATTTAAGCTTGCCTCTGCGCGTCCGAATGCTTCGCTGTTAAGTGTTCAGCATACTGTTTTATGGAATGAAAGCTTGGACTTTGACAGATGCGATGTGCAAAAAATTGGAGGCCTTTGAAATGTGGACGCACAGAAGGCTATTAAGAATCTCCTGGGTAGCAAGAGTGCGTAACACCGAGGTGCTTCAACGCCTCGACAAGCAGCCGGTAGTTCTGTTTACAATAAAAAAGCGCAAACTGGAGTATTTTGGTTACATCTTAAGGAATGACAAGTATCGACTTTTAAAGCTTATTATAGATGTGAAGAACGAAGGACGAAGAGGCCCGGGTAAAAGAAGGATATCCTGGCTAAAAAACTTAAGACAATAGTATGAAGTGAGCACTACCACAATGTTCCGTCGAGCTGTAGACAAGGTTAAGATAGCGCTGATGATTGCTAACGTCCGAGGAAGACAGGGCTCCTAAAGAAGAAGAAGTATCAATAGTTAACGTTACGGTTGGCGAGTGTTTGGCAGCAGAGCCGCGTATTTACCGAATGCTAGAAAAAAAATTGACACCGGTGGCGCGTGTTTCTGATTTATTTTTATTTATTTTTGAATAATCATCGTGTCATTTCTCAAAATTTAATAAAGATATTGGTAAATTTAAGTCAAATTCTTATAATGTAATAGCCTTGGATATAGATAAGAAAAAGAAGAAGAAGAATTTGGTGGATTTATATTGCCCAGCAACTTTTAATTTTTATTTATGCGAGTTGGGATAGTGAGAGGCTTCAGTGTAATCAGGAACTGGACCGGATAATAAATGGCATCATCGGTGTTTATCACTGAGTCAACGGATTTATATTGATATTCGACCCCTTCGAATGATCTCAAAATTATTTCATTTATGACTAAGGCTTGTTCGTTTTTGATGTTAGGATGGCATGCTTGCCTAACCATTTTGCAAATCACCCCTAAAATAACTTTTTACCCCTTTTAAACCCCGTTAGGCGATAAGTTTAAATAACATACGAAACATGTCTTCCATCAATTCTGTTAAATAATGTTTATGCAAAATTTAAAGTAGAGTGGACCAAGGAATTACGTTGTTCCATATAAACTTTGCCCCTGTTTTTCACCCCCAGCGGCAGAATTTTGAAAAATTCTTTTTTAGCGAATTCCTACGTCATACAAAGAACACACCCTTTAAGTTTCAGGTCTTTACGATTATTAGTTTGGGCTGTGCGTTCATCCGTTATTCAGTCATCCAGGACAAAGCATTTTGTTTGTATAGATTAAAATATTTGTTTATTTTAAAATATTTGAATTGAGAATAATTTAGAGTGGTTGATTCCAGCTTGGGTATATACCGGGCAAACAAGAAGTAAGTTAGTCTGTTGTATTTTTAACCGAATTAGAAAGGAGGAGGTTTTCAAGTCTACTGTTTTTTTATGTTTGTTTCGTCAGATTCTTTTTTTATTTGTAAGCTATGGTTCCCGTGTGGTCCCATTTCAATTTTATTTCATTAGAAAACCACATAAGTTTTTGAAGTCGGTTTTTTTACGTATTTGCGTACGGATTAGGCAAGTATCACAGTGATAGCAGTTTCTTATTTTTATTTTGTAATCAATAAAACATGTTATTAACCTTTAATACAATATTTGTTTGTATTACATTAAGTGGTAAAAATAATGTTTTTAAAGATAAAATAATGCAAAATTTGTGCAACTTTCTAGCATATCTATGATATCACTTTTTCTCAGCAAATTAAAAACTTGAGCGAATTTTCTTAAAAATAATTTAAATCAACACATTAGTTACACATAATGAAAACGAGAAGCCAAAATTCCCTTCCGAAAGATCCCATGAACTTTCGAAATTCTGAATTATAGTATGACCCGCGGGAGCGACCCTCTTCATCGGTGTTTACTCGGATCCGCCATGTATACTGGTCCGCCTCAGGGGTACGTAGTTTGCTAACCCAACCTAACTTCACCCAAATATTATGGACTAATAGTGACTCTATCTATTACACGAAAATGGAATTTGTAAAATATACACCTTGTTTATTAGGGTGAGGTTGGATGAAGATTAAAGTTATTATTTTACCAATTATTTAACCATTTTTCAGAATTAAGTTGGATTATTGAATTTTTTTTTAAAACGTAGCTCATTAAAGGTAAATTTAAATTAAAGTAAAAAATTAAAGAAAGTTATACGAGGTTAGGTCCGAATCAATTTATTTGCAATTGATTTAAATAATATGCTTAAAACCACATTTTTTAACAAAAATATATAAAAACTTAAAAATAATAGAGTAAGAGTTAAGATCCCACAAACCTACGTCATTTTAGCAAAGCCAAAATTTTTGTATGCATAGTACTTAGTCAAAAAACCCGACACGGATATCCAAAGTAAAAATATATAAGAGTATTATTAGACCAATAACTACCCATGGATGTGAAACTGAATTAGAACTAATGCTTAAATCAAACGGCTATATAATGACAGTGACATCGTCCAGAAAATAAAATCTCAACGTCTGAGATGGGCAAGCCACGTATAGAGACTATAAATGTTTGTCAACAATAAATATTAATTTGTTGCAATAAATATATAAAATTTTGCTGTCATACTTATAAGTGGGTGAATAAGGTTTTTATGTACCTAAAACTTTTTACGTGTGAAATGGTGCAATCATAACTAAAAAAAATTATTTTAAAAATGTAAAATGTCACAAAATGCTAAATTGGATGAGGAGGAAAATCCGCATATGACCAGTAGACAACTTGCCGCCGATAATGATGTAAGTAAATTATCGATATTGAGAGCTTTACATAAAGAAAAATACCATCCTTATAAAGTTAAGTTGGTTCAGGAGTTAAATGAGAATGACCTCTGTATTAAAAAGCCCATTTGAATGTTTTTCTTTTGTAAACTACTGTTAATAATTTCGACCCGATTAATTGTTGCTGGGTAGAAAAAAAACACGCTTAATTTTTACAAATTCAAAGAAAAACAATTGCCGCGGTTGTATAGTGACGTCATAGCAGAAATTAGGTTCCAAAGATCCATCTGGTACAAATTTTTTTAGAAAGATGGAAAATGTCGCAGATATAGAAGATGAATTCATTCTTGGAATGGACTTTATCAGCGAATATGGGTTCTCGTTTGATGGTGAACAAAGAACCATGAGATTTGAAGAAGAAGAATTCATCTTGATGACCCCAGCTGAAAGAATGGAACCTGTAAAGCTGCAAATGGCGAAGTATGTAAGAATTAATTTTTAAATTTAAAACAGACCAACTTTTTATTAGCAGTAATTTTTCTGCATAAACCATGCGGGGCTTTCGTTAATTTCGTGGCGTTTATTTTGTTGTTAATGACGACGTAGACAATTCTTGAATTTCATGGATAACGCTGATATTTTTCCATAATACTGCCATTAAACAATAGGTTTCAGAAAAAGTTCCTATTAAACGTGGCGTTAGGCAGGGATCTGTCATGTCACCAATGCTTTTAATGTCCACTCGGAAGCTGTCTTTAAAGAAACACTAAAATATCGCCCTGAAGGTGTTAAAATTGGTGGAGAAGTCATTAATAACATTAGGTACGCTGATGATACTGCTATAATGGCAGGAAGCCTCAAAGACGTCCAAACACTACTAAGTACAGTAAAAAATGCATGCAAGGAGAAGGGTTAAAGTATCAACACAAAGAAAACGAAGTGGATGGTTGTTGGTAAAATAATATCGAGTTTCCAAAATTAAAATTAGTTGGTAAAATTTTGAAAAGAGTACAACACTTTAGGTATTTGGGTAGCTGGATGGACTATAGAGTCGAAAGCGATGAAGAAATCTCAACCAGAATAGAACTGGCACGTAAAAGATTCACTAGTTGGCGTTCTGTACTTTGTAATAGAAGTCTTGCGATGAACATCCGTCTAAGAGTATTAAAGTGCTACGTTTGGTCTGTTTTGCTTTATGGATGTGAAACCTGGACACTGAAAGTAGCATCTAAATAAATTGGAAGCGTTTGAGTTATAGTTCTATCGCCGTATGCTAAAGATTACGTGGACAGCACTCGTAACTAACGAACATGTGTTAGAATCCCTACATCAAGACCGAAAATTGACAAACACCATCAAAATAAGAAAAGTCAAATACTTTGGACATATGATGAGAGGGCATAAATATCACATGCTCCGACTAATTCATTACTCAATCTTCTTGTGTCCACTGCTAAACATAGATCTCCCTCATCACTTTCCATTCGCATCGGTCCTGGGCCGCTTGCATCCAATTTGTTTGGCAGCGCTTTATGTCATCAGTCCATCGTGTTGGTGGGCGGCCCCTGTTTCGATATGTTTCGTCTTCTGGTCGCCACTCCAGTATCCACTTCGTCCATCTGTTATCCGTCATTTTAGCGACGTGGCCTGCCCAATTCCATTTTAGTGTGGCTATTCAAAGAAAAACAATTGCCGCGGTTGTATAGTGACGTCATAGCAGAAATTGGGTTCCAAAGATCCATCTGGTACAAATTTTTTTAGAAAGATGGAAAATTTCGCAAATATAGAAGATGAATTCATTCTTGGAATGGACTTGATCAGCGAATATGGGTTCTCGTTTGATGGTGAACAAAGAACCATGAGATTTGAAGAAGAAGAATTCATCTTGATGACCCCAGCTGAAAGAATGGAACCTGTAAAGATGCAAATGGCGAAGTCTGTAAAAATTACAGGATTTTCCGAGAAGATAGTCTGTGCCACATTGGAAAGTGACCCTAGGTGCTGCGTTAAAGTAGTTTAGCCATGCAGAAAATCCAACTTCTGACACCAATGTTACGATATTTTCTCTTTTTGGTAATTCTATACTCTCAGTACAGTAACAAATCAATTTTTTTTTCAATATTTTTACGCAATTAATTTTACTTTACAAATCACTTAGATATTCACTTTACAATTACTTTAAAATACTTGACTTTAAAAAACTTTAACTTAAACTTTAAAACTAATTTTAAAAAACATCTATCTATGATTCCGTTTAAAAACCTCCGAATCAATGTACTCAAATATTCAATGAATTTGCAGAATCATTTAGTGTTTTTTGTGTATTACTAGCAACTCATTAATATTCACTCTATTTGTGATCTCGCTGGCGCCTCAAGGCAAGGTCGACAGTGACGGACCCAAAAAAACGTAACAATATTTTTTTATTATTTATCAATTTAAATGAGTTTCAACCGTTTTGCAATCATCACTAATTATGGAAGAAAGATAAATCTTTGTTATTAATAAATCTATTTTTATAAATTTTTGGTTTTATTTATTTAAAGTCACAAGTTGCACAGTTATTTTTTTAATGAAATTCTATATTTTTGACTACGAAAGATTACAGTTAACCCTAAAAATTAATATGAAAATTTTAAATTTTTTTCCAAAGAAGACCTTTCATTACTTAACAAATAAAGAAAAATTGGTTAAAATCGGTTTATAATTTAAAAATTTGTAGGTGTTTTTTCAATCTAAATGGGCCAAATACTTACATATGGTCACGCCTTTTTTTCCGTAGGGGTAGACAGAGACCACTTCCTTTCACTTGCTACGGTTCTTACTCACATATTTTGCTTCCTTTACTTTCATCAGAGCTCTCATATATGTTCGTTGGTTGTTAGTACTCTTGACTTGGCCTTTCTTTAAAACAATGTTGATTTGATCGAGATATGTTTGCCGAGGTCGACCTCTACCGACTTGTCCATTCACACTCGCCTAATAAATTTGTTTCGTCAATCTTCCTTTATCCATCCTCTTTACGTGTACAAACCATCTTAGCATTCCTTTATCTATCTTTGTAATTACATCTTCTTTTACGCCACAGCGTTCTTTTAACTCACTATTTTTTACTTTATCCAACCGATGGGCTACAATGTATAAATATATAGGTTTTGGATGTTAATATAATATGGTATACATGTCTACTTATTGACTTTAATAAAATACCACTTTAAAACTTAATATACATGTTCTTTTACTACGGTAGTAAAAGGGTTATTTATTATACTATTACCTCTAAAACCTGTTCCGATATAATTTTTTATTGTTTTGCCATTCTAGGTTAGGTATCATGTGAGTGGGGCGTAGTCGCACCTCTACTACGACCTTTAGTAGGTCTATTGTAGCTTACCCCAGAGGTTACAGTTCACCGCACAATCCAGCTCTTCTCACGAAGTTCATGGTTGTATAGGATGAGATATTTTTGAAATCGGTAAGTTTTAGGTTGGTGTAACCAAATATGATCAACCTTATTCTTCCCAGGCCGCGGCATGAACATAGTATATGTTCAGCAGTTTTGTCTTCCACGCAGCAAAACCGACATTTCGTTTTTTGGGTCAGATCCATCCTTCCAAAGTGGTATCTTAGACGACAGTGTTCTATAAGCAGTCCCGTTAGAATTCGCAGTCATTTCTGCTTTTCTAGGACCTGCATGGTTGTGTTTCCCGAGGGTAAGTCAATCCTGGTATATCGGACCAGTACATGAGTATTTTTTTTTCCGCCCAGTCCGAAATGATTGTTTTAGCGGTACTTGTGGTGACTCCAAAAACCGGTTCTGGTCCAGTAAACGCAGATTCAGCTTCCTATTTTGCAAGTGTGTCGGCTTTTTCGTTTCCCTCCACTCCCTGGTGCCCAGGTACCCACAGTAAGGTCACCCTTTTGTTCACACTAAGATACTCTAAGGATTCGATGCAATTCCATACAAGTTAAGAATTTATCTTGGTGAAGCTCAGTGCTTTTAGAGCAGCCTGGCTGCCCGATAATATAGTTATGTTTTTGTTTGCTGGGGTCTGTTGGTCAGCTCTCTTGCACACAATTTGATAGCGAAGATTTTAGCCTGAAAGATTGTAGCGTACCTGCCAAGACTGGTAGCTTTTTTAATCTTTGGTTTTCTGCTAAAAATACCGGCCCCAACTTTATCTGGGGTTTTTGGGCGATCTGTGTACGCTACGTATTCAGTCTCTGGGAAGAGGGTTTCTTTCCCAACCCATTCGTCTTTCTTCGAAAAGGGGACATTGAACGACTTTTCTACGTGTTTTAGAGAAAATCCTGGACTTTTTCTCTAAGAGAATATCTAGGAGATTTGCCATTCTATATTTAAACATGCAAAAATTTAAATTTAATGTTAAATTATTTAATTTTATGTTAATTCATTTTTAATTAATAATTTTGCTAATAATAATTATATTTTTATTTTATTTTGATATAACAAATAGGTACTATTGATGAACAGCACCAAAAAACCAATTTGTTTGTGATGTTTTAGTTTTTGGTTATTCAAACAAATGTTTTATCCGATTATATTAATACGTTTTAAAAATACAAAAAAAACTCTCTACGAATTCATTGTTACTACAATGTTATCCAATTATTTCGGCAGATTTGTCTGGTTGTTTGTTAAGCAGAAAGAGCTAGCTGGAAAAAATAATTAACACATTTGTTAGCGCATAAATAGGAAAATGGTAAAATCCTTTTTCCATTTACTCGCCTGAATGTCAATTATTTTACGTACAATGAAAACTTTTATCCTGCAATCGCTATGTGAAAAACTCAACAAATATCCTATCGGATGGCAAAGTGAAATTGGACATTTTGTTAAAACTTGGATGAATAAAACCTTTCGCACCGACCACTGCAGCGAGAACTCCTGTTGATTTTGTTTCTGGACAGCAGCGTTTTGTTCGATTTTTAAAATCGTAATTGTTATTTTTAAATTTGAAACAGACCAACTTTTTATTAGCAGTAATTTTTCTGCATAAACCATGCGTGGCTTTCGTTAATTTCGTGGCGTTTATTTTGTTGTTAATGACGACGTAGACAATTCTTGAATCTCATGGATAACGCTGATATTTTTCCATAATACTGCCATTAAACAATAAGTTTCAGAAAAAGTTCCTATTAAACGTGGCGTTAGGCAGGGATCTGTCATGTCACCAATGCTTTTTAATGTCCACTCGGAAGCTGTCTTTAAAGAAACACTAAAATATCGCCCTGAAGGTGTTAAAATTGGTGGAGAAGTCATTAACAACATTAGGTACGCTGATGATACTGCTATAACGGCAGAAAGCCTCGAAGACCTCCAAACACTACTAAGTACAGTAAACAATGCATGCAAGGAGAAGGGTTTAAGCATCAACACAAAGAAAACGAAGTGGATGGTTGTCGGCAAAATTAATATCGAGTATACAAAATTAAAATTAGATGGTAAAATTTTGAAAAGAGTACAACACTTTAGGTATTTGGGTAGCTGGATGGACTGTTGAGTCGAAAGCGATGAAGAAATCTCAACCAAAATAGAACTGGCACGTAAAAGATTCACTAGTTGGCGTTCTGTACTTTGTAATAGAAGTCTTGCGATGAACATCCGTCTAAGAGTATTAAAGTACTACGTTTGGTCTATTTTGCTTTATGGATGTGAAACCTGGACACTAAAAGTAGCATCTAAAGAAATTGGAAGCGTTTGAGTTATAGTTCTATCGCCGTATGCTAAAGATTACGTGGACAGCACTCGTAACTAACGAACATGTGTTAGAATCCCTACATCAAGACTGAAAATTGACAAACACCATCAAAATAAGAAAAGTCAAATACTCTGGACATATGATGAGAGGGCATAAATATCACATGCTTCCGACTAATTCATTACTCAATCTTCTTGTGTCCATTGCTAAACATAGATCTCCCTCATCACTTTCCATTCGCATCGGTCCTGGGCCGCTTGCATCCAATTTGTTTGGCAGCGCTTTATGTTTTTTTTTTTTTAAGAATAATAATAATAGTCGCAAAAAGGGTAGACCTATCGTGTGGACCGCGGACGGCCCGCACTGCGACTATTAGAAGGGGAAGGGATTATAGAAAGGAAATGATTGTGGACACGCTTTTTAAAAAGTTGCAGGTCATAGTTCTCTGGAAAAACTGATTTTGGAAGCTTATTCCATTCCGTAGCAGCCCTGTAAAAGAAGGATTCTTGATGAAGATTGGTCCTTGTAGTGTCAATCTTGAGAGTAAATGGGTGAGACTGATCATCGTGCCAAGTTCTTTGGCCGAATGTGGCCAATGGTGGTACAAGAGTTTTTATTTCTCTGGAGCAATACTCCAGTAGAGGTCGGATTTGAGCCTTGTACGTCGTCAACAGTTGATCAGGAGTAAAAAACTTTCTAGCTTTCCACAGAAAACCTAGCCTCTGGCTTGCCGACTTTGCGATGTTAGCAACATGGTCATGCCAAGACATATTATTGGACACCGTGACTCCCAAAATCGAGATGGAGGTACTTGGTTCAAGTGTATTTCCGGACATTGTGATGGGATGATTTGAGGAATTTACTTTTTTGGAAAACGTGGCACTTTGTGTTTTTTGGGCGTTAAACTGAACAAGATTGTTGGTTCCCACTCGACGATAGTGATCGATAGGATGTGAAAGTTGAGACAAGTGTGCTATCGTCTACGAAACTGTAAATGGGGTTAATGGTGGTTTTCAAGAGGTCGTTGATGTGTAAAAGAAATAAGGTGGGGGACAGGATGGAACCCTGGGGGACCCCGGCATTAGTTTTAAACGCATCAGAAGAAATACCGTCAACTGCCACTTGTAAGGAGCGATCTTGCATGAAGCTCAAGAGCCATTGGCGCAGGTTGGTTGGTTGGGAGTTCGTAAGCAGATAATTTACTTAACAATGCCTGGTACCAAACGCGGTCAAAGGCTTTAGATATATCCAAGGCTATTGTCATCAGTCCATCGTGTTGGTGGGCGGCCCCTATTTCGATATGCTTTGTCTTTTGGTCGCCACTTCAGTATCCACCTCGTCCATCTGTTATCCGTCATTCTAGCGACGTGGCCTGCCCAATTCCGTTTTAATGTGGCTATTCTCTCAACAGCATCAGCTACTCTTGACCTTAGTCTTATTTGCGGTTTGGGATCTTGTCTCTTAAAGAAACCTCCCAACATTACACGTTCCATCGCTCTTTGAGTCACAAGGATCTTTTGCACCGTTCTCCTTGACAAGGTTAGCGTTTCTGCGCCGTAGGTCAACACCAGTAACACACATTGGTTAAAGGTCTTTTTCTTTAGGCATATTGGGAAGTTAGATTTGAAAACATAACTCAACTTGCCGAAAGCTGCCCAAGTTAGCACTATACGACGTTGAAGTTCGATGGTTTGATTGTCTCTTCCGATGCAAATCTCGTGGCCTAGATATTTATATGTCCTTACCTGGTCTATGGCTGTTGTTCATACGTACATGTTTCCACTAGTAACAAGATTTGTCATTGCTGGAGTTTTTGACAATTTTTATTTTCAATCCCACTCTTAACGATGAAACATAAAGCTCGTTCAGCAGTTCCGTAGCCTCATCTAGCCGATCAGCTATTAGCTCAATGTTATCTGCAAACCTCAGATGACTGAGCTTTTCTCCATTTATAATGATTCACTTTTCGGTGAGATTAGCCCTTTTACATACGTATTCCAGGAGTGTTGTGAACAGCTTCGGTGATATGATATCTCCTTGACGTACTCCTAGTTGTACTCGGAATTTCAGGGTTTGCCTTTCTCCTATTCTTACGCTAGCTGTGGCGTTTTGATATATAAGTTTAATTATATTTGTGTATTGATGGTCAATTCGGCATTCTGTCAGCGCTTCTAGCATTTTTTGTTAGTTTATGGCGTCGAAGGTCTTTTCATAGTCTACAAATATTAATACTAATGGTTTGTTATATTCGACACACTTCTCAATTAGATTTTTTATTATCATCTGTTAGTAATAAAAAAAATCCGATTAATTATCCAGGGTAAAATAGAAGGAAAGTGTTGGATTGGCAGAAAACAGCTTTCTTGGCTTTGTAATATTAGACATTGGACGGGTCGAACAGTCGAAGAACTGTTTTATGAAGCTACTGATCGGGAAGCTTTCCAACAAATTGTCAACTCTATGATAGCCAACACCTGAACGCTTGATGATAGCCAACGTTTGCAAACAAGCATGGCACACAAAAAAGAAGAGCCATTAAATTGAAAACCAATGATGAGCGATTAAAAAAGTGGAATGCAATTGTTTAGAGAAGAGCCAGGGCCGTATGCAGCTATGGGGCCAGACGGGCCCACAAATATCAATGCAAGACACCCATCAACCATTTCCGCCTCCCTCTCCGCCTCCCTCTCCGCCTAAATTTATAACTACGTTTTAAGACCCCCCAAAGCAAATTTCTGACTACGGGCCTGAGAAGAGTATAAAACTCTGTGTCACCGTTCTTGGTGCAAGAATAATAAAATGGATTTTTAAATGATTTCTTTTTGTGTCACAAGAGTCTCAGAGCTATTTTCAATAAAAAAGCTTGGTAAACTAAAGTATTTTAAAAAATACCAATTTTTACATTAATAATTATAAAAATGTAAAAATAAGTCACGTAACCTTAAAGTTATTTTTTCACCAAACAGTCTATGTAATAACATTTATTTTACCAATAAAATCCTCATTCATCCATTCGCTCCAAACGAAGTCAAGGTAGGAGAAGTCGGAGTGGACACTAGCTCATGCAGCGAATAACTAAAAGACGGTATTTTTAATGTTAGGCAATATTGATACAAGTTAAAAATTCTCCAATTTTTTTTTTTTTGTTTCTTAAAACTATCTCTTTTTATTAAATATTTTCATCATATATTTCATAAAAATACTCCTAACATGCAATAATTATATTATTCAAAGAGTTTTAAAATTCTGTATTAAAAATAATGTAATTAAATTGCAAAATTCACAGCTGGACCGATCCTGCTGAAAATCTAATCGGTTCAAAGTTGCGTAATTATGCGTCGAATGCAATTGGTCGAGACGATCCCCCAGGGTTCCATCCTGTCCCCCACCTTATTTCTTTTACACATCAACGACCTCTTGAAAACCACCACGAACCCCATTTACAGTTTCGCAAACGATAGCACACTTGTCTCAACTTTCACATCCTATCGATCACTTTCGGTGAATGATACAAATAGACTCAGGCAGGAACAGGTTGATTCCATCAATAGAGATCTTAAAGCAATCGTCGAGTGGGGAACCAACAATCTTGTTCAGTTCAACGCCCAAAAAACACAAAGTGCCACGTTTTCCAAGAAAGTGAATTCCTCAAATCATCCCATCACAATGTCCGGAAATACCCTTGAACCAAGTCCCTCCATCTCGATTTTGGGAGTCACGGTGTCCAATAATATGTCTTGGCATGACCATGTTGCCAACATCGCAAAGTCGGCAAGCCAGAGGCTAGGTTTTCTGTGAAAAGCCAGAAAGTTTTTTACTCCTGATCAACTGTTGACGACGTACAAGGCTCAAATCCGACCTCTACTGGAGTATTGCTCGCACATTTGGGGTTCAGCACCAAGGCATTCTCTTCGTCTTCTAGATTCCATTCAGAAAAAAGCCATTCGCTTGATAAACAGCTCAACTCCCACAGATACCCTTCACCCTCTAGAACAAGAAAGAAGAGTTGCAGACCAGTCATTGCTCTACAGATATTTCCATGGCAGATGCTCCAGAGAAATAAAAACTCTTGTACCACCATTGGCCACATTCGGCCGAAGAACTCGGCACGCTGATCAGTCTTACCCATTTACTCTCAAGATTAACACTACAAGGACCAATCTTCATCAAGAATCCTTTTTTTACAGGGCTGCTACGGAATGGAATAAGCTTCCAAAATTAGTTTTTCCAGAGAACTATGACCTGCAACTTTTTAAAAAGCGTGTCCACAATCATTTCCTTTCTATAATCCCTTCCCCTTCTAATAGTTCGTGGCCCACACGATAGGTCTACCCTTTTTGCGACTATTTGCATAAAAAAAAAACTTACGTACATGCAAACACACAGACGTCCACTTAAAAACTATTGTATTTGACTCTTGGGACCTTGAAATGTGGAGATATGTCAGAAGTCGGGATTCGCAAAATCGGACCCATTACTATAACTTCCACCAAAGTTAATAAATACTTATGTGGGAAACGAATTGCTTAAAAAAAATGTTTGAATTAAACTGATGTTTTGGTATGTATAGAAAATATCTCTCTATATCACTCTGAGAAATACGCCATTTTAAAGTTTAAAAGTTATCCCATTTACTCTATTTAAAGGTACTGCACTATTGCCTGAAACTTTGTTTTTGATGTGTAAACATTTTACAAAGCTGCTGTCTTTCATGAAAGCAGATAATGTTAAGAATATGTTAACACTTATTTACTAATCGCTTTTGCAAAAGTTTCGTCGCAACCTTCCGGAAAATTTATAAAGTCAGTTTGTAAAAAGGTTATCATTATGGATATGGATAAAGAAATATTGACGAAACATATTTATAAGGCGAGTGATAATGGACAAGTTGATAGAGGTTTACCTCGACAAACATATTTCAATTAAATCGACATTGTTTTGAAGAAAGGCCAGGTCAAGAGTACCAACAACCGACCAGCATGTATTAGAGTACTAATGAAAGAATCGTAGCAAGTGGAAGGAAGTGGTCTTTGCCTACCCCTACGGGAAAAAGGCGTGAATATATGTATGTAAAAGATTATTTTTGCTTGCTCTGTGTCTATATCTGTGTATCGTTAATACAAACGTGTTTTCAATGAAACTTAAAATAACATCAAATTTTCTTAATTTTTGAAGTGATAACTTCTTATGGCACGCGTCAGGACACGTGGCCTGATCGAAAATTCGTAAGACGGATGTATTTCACTGGAGCAATATAAAATGCGACTTTTCTTGACTGGTAACTTGGCAACCTTATTCAACAAACTGACAAATTCAAGTACATTTTTTATGTCATTTTGACAAATTAATTTAGTAGCTAAATTCAAAATTTAAGTGCTTTTCATTAGTTTATTGATTAAGTTCTGCTTTTGCTGCATTAAAATGGTCCAAGGAGAGGTGTCGTTTTTAGCAGATGTTATGAACACCATGGCGTGTCTTAATGACTAACGGTTCTTCCCCCGACAAAATTTTAGATCAAATAACTTATCAGTACAAGAAGCCGTTAAAAAATGCATCAATTTGTGTTAAAAAATGCATTAAAAACTGGACTGAAAGCTGGTTTGATCAAAGAGAACGGGGGAAGGTTTAAATTAGGTTTTGGTTTGCCGATAACGGAGGCTCGAGGACGAAGAAAAAATAGAAGCCGAAGCCGTAGACGACGTAGTCAAAAGCGTCAAAACCGAAAACGAAGTAGCCGAAAACGAAAAAGTCGAGGTACGAAGAAAAGCGCCATATTGAAAGAAGATCAAACAAAAAGCGGAAGAAAGAAATCGAAAACATTCAAATCTGGTACTGATGTTTAATAGATGATTTATAATAAAGCGTTAATAAAAATAATGCATTATTTATAAACTATGGAAATCTGGAGACAATATTTTTCAGATTAAAAAGAATATTTTTTTTGAAGTGAAAACTTCTTTAGCGGCGTTGTACACTTTTTTTTAATGGGTAAAAAATCAGGACACGTGACCTGATCGAAAATTCGTAAGACGGATGGAGAGTAGACAGCTGGCGTGGCGTAGGAGAGGGAGTATCCCCCTTTCTTTCTACGGCGCGGCGAAAATGTATGCCTGCGCCGGCTGTTTCGTTTAGGCGGCGCAGGGCGCACAACGTTAATACTTAAGTTTTCGCTTCTGCTGGCACTCCCAGAGTGCAACCCGTAAAATTTTTTTTAATTTTTAATCCGCATACCTCAGATTGTTGATATTAATCCCATTGACAGATATCCCCTCGTCACATTCATCCAACGCTTCTTGAAGTATCCTGTCGAAATACAAATTAAATAACGGTGGTGATAAAGTGCATCCTTGACGAACGCCTCTTAGGATTTTGATCTCTTTGGACGCGGTGTTATCGATTCTTATGTGAGCACTTTGGTTCCAGTAAAGGTTAGCTATTATTCTGAGGTATCGTTGTTTCAGTCCTATTTCTCTAAGAATGTTGATCAGTAAATCTCCCTAGCAGCAGAATTATCATCGATAATTTTTTTAAGGTCACTCATGTTTTTGTTGATAGAAAATTATCCCGAGTCGAAGACCTCGTGACCTCGAAAAAAATTATCGGGAATTAATTCTGCTGCGTGGGAGATTCGGTAAGAAAATTTCATACATTGGAGTTGCTTTTAATGTGATGATAAGATGAACCCTACGTGGATGTCAAATTTTTTATGGGTTAAGCCCAACGGAATAAACGAGTGTGAAAATATTACATATATTTGTTAAAACACAGACAATTTTTAATGATAGAATCACCAAGTTTTTGGCCGATTAAATAAGGTGTTTGTCACGTGCCTATTTTTCCCTTCTACAGTTCCATTATAATTGTGTCTCTGATAGTTTTGTATTCCTCAGGTACCGTATTTTGTTGTAACTTAAATATATCATTCGTTGTAAATAGTGTTGCATACCTTGTATTGATAGAATTCGATTGTTAATGGCTGTGGCATTTTTGTAGATCGATGGAGATTGAGTGGGGGTTTTCGTTATTAGATTTTGCTTTGGTTTTTGGCCTCGATTGTTGTGTGTTGTCGGTTATATTATTGTTTGGTTTGCATTTCTGTGTGGATGGGGCTGGCTATCAACACGGACGAGCGCGATTCTTGATGTGGAGCATGGAATTGCGAATATTGTTGTTTGACGTGGGTTCCGTGTCATTTTTCTTGATATCCGGCCTGGGAAGCAGTCAGTCGTTTGGTGGCAGTCTTGGGAGTGGTGTGAGGAGAGTTTTTGGGGCGTTGTGATATTGGCAAGTGTACAGAACCTCTACGGTTTTACTTTCATATCTGGCTGTATTTGGGCCATCTTAATTGGATTTTGAAGTAAAACCATTTAATTTTTAACTTGACCATTCTATCTTACCTTCGTTGTTAATATTTTGGATTTTGGTGTCGAGTTAAAATAACCGCATGCGGGATTTGATTGAGGGAAGCCATTGTTAATTAGCAGGTGCCGTTCCATAATCAAACCGGCCACAGGAGTAGTGAATTCGTATACCCAAAGGTTACAAGTGATTTATTTTAGAATATTTAAACGACGTGATTTGTTTTTGACACCACGATTTAGTTTTGTTTTAATTTATTAATATGGTACACTGTTGAAAACTATTTATTGCATTGGATAATATGACAAGGCTGAACTTTAATTAAAGTAATCTTTTTAATAGTATTTTCTGTCCAAGTAAAAATGTTTTCTTCATACTTATTTGTAAATATCCTACAATATTGATATTTTGAAGGACAGCCATTGTAAAAAGAAATATTTTTAAATAAGCTCGATTGTTTTAACAGTGTAAATCTTGATGTAAATGGTAAAAACATGAGTAAATTAGCAGCCTTGTGTGAACTTTTAATTAAGTATTTTTAAAAAGTTGACTTGTATTCCTTTTTTTTTGGTAACTTGGTAAAGTTTGTTACTTTTACTTTTGTTTTGGTTATTTTATGGAATCGTAAACTTTGGATTTTTGATTTATTGTTAGCTGTTGATTTTGACTATATTTGTTATAAGTTTATTATTGATCTGTGTACTTTGATTTATTGTTGGCTGTTAATTTTGACCATATTTGTTATAATTTTATTATTGAACTGTGTACTTTGATTTATTGTAGGAGTAAAGTATCTAATGTATTTTTGCTATAATTTCATTTATTTGGTTCACCATAATCTAAGTTGTTTATCGTGTGGCTCTGCTAGTGCCTATAAGACCTAGGGGTTTCCGGCTTGAACCGTCTAAGTCGGTGGCGCGGCTCACTTTTATTTTCTTTTATTTTTCTACCCTCTACGGCTGAGCTCGGGCATAATTTGCCAGTAGAGAGACCGCTGGCAGAGTACTCTATAGAGAACGAAAAAGACGTGGCATGTTCGATACGTAAAGCAAATTGGTTAATATTAAAAAAAGTTATAAGTAAGCAACAAAATGTATTTTAATTTTATTCCGAGTGACTTTTATCAATAGATTTAAGGCGCTTCATTTTTTACGGAAAAATTATCTCTTATTAATTTCATTAGGTTAATAGGAACTAACAAAATTATTATAAGTAATACCACGATGTTCTGAATATTCGCGATAATTCTGTCGGTTTGTTGCTCACGAAATTATATTATAAATATAAAAAATTCATTACAATCATAAGCAAATGTTTATAATCTTCAATGATATATATTACCATGCCTAATTCTAAACAATTATTCTAACACGAAACCTTTTTTAATATGTATCATTATTTTATTTTAATACTTGAACAATATCAACATGACACTCAACTATAATTATTATATTTAGTACAATTATAGAAATTTTGAATGGTTTGACCGTTCTTTGGACACATTCTATTGTTGGACTCATTACTTGATGTACTTCCAGTATTTCTGAAGGTATTCAATATGTTCTGATGATGTTTCTCACCAAGCTGTAAATACGGTTTCATAGAGTTGGAACTTCCATATCCGGCTATTTTCATTGCCTGTTGTTCACCAACGCCAGATTGTAGTAACTAACTAACTGCAGTTGCACGATTAGAATGATTTGTTATTTTGACTTTTTTAGTAGCTAATCCTATCTTTTCTGCAGACAGTTTTGTCCATTTTGACAGAGTGTTGATACCCACAGGAGAATTTTTGTACCAATTGTTTTTATTATTTCTATTCCACTTGCCATTAGCAGACAGGAACAGTCTGTCAATTGCAATATTTCCCCTTTTTGATATCAGTTTCCGATATAATCTCACAGGACACATTTCGGGATTGCTCAAGTTCTAAGTGAGCCATTTATTATCTTCACAACTATTATTGCTGCCTTGATGGGTTTTGGAGAATATGGGATTATATGCAATTCTATTAGTCAAACACCCTTTGTTGTTTGTTTCTTCTTTGAAGAAATGTAACAGAAAAATCTGCTTCGTTACCTCTCCAAGCAAGTTATACTGCTGCTATGTAAAAAAACTTTTTCTGGAGGCCTTCTGGCGTATCCTCATCCCATTGTAGGCACATATTTTTATATTCGTCAGAAGTCACAGCGACAGAACTTACTTTCCGTTTCTCAGGTACAGCTTGCAATAATTTCCTCTTACTGTCACGAGCCGCCCTTGCCTCTTTGAAAATTATACTTCTAAATGGATCAATATCCCTCTGATACTCGCTAAAATATTTTTCTTGCAATAATTTTGCAGTGGTGTTCCATATGGTTTTAAGAACACTTTCCTTGTAATCATTTCCGTCAATTTTCCTCATATTAAATGCCCAGTCTTTCAGAATGAATGCCAATCGTTCGGTGGTATTTTGTGCGTTTAAATTGTAGTCGCGATCGACACAGAATTACATAAATTGTTTTCATTCAAAACATTTTGATTTTTTTGTAGACACAGGTACGTTCTCATCTTTGATAATTTCATTTGAGTTTGCACCGAAGCGACTCATTTTGACACATTCAGGTACAATTAATATTGATAGAACTGCCAAACTTTGTGTTTCTATGGATACGTCGTTGAAAATACCGAAGCTGACACTCCAATCAGAATTGAAAGACAGCTGGTGTTTTCGCGATAATATAAGTTGTCTTTGGTTTGCGATTGGTTAGATTATGTGAATATTTTAAGATGAGTGAAATAGTCGCGATAATTTCCCTTTGCTATAAGCAAGTTAAACAAAAAGGATCCTTCTAATTGGTTAAAAATAAAGTTATGAAATTTTCTGTTTAACATTACTCACAGTCCTTAATATTTGTTTACGTCTTTTTAGCGCCCTCAACGGTAATTAAAAACGCGAATAGCTTAATTTTTTATTGTCATTAGATTTTGTTGTTGAATTCACAAACTTTTTGCTAAAAAAAATCCTTTTTCTTATGATCCTTTCTTCGAGGATTTAACCTCGACGTACCGTAGTAACGAACGGTATTGATGCAGTAACGTTTAATAATTTAAAAAATTAGCAACGCCATCAATCATCGTTATCTCGTGATTAGCGCCGTTGAAAGACAGGCGTCGGACGGACCTCTTTTTGGCACCGACGTAACGCCAACACCATCGCCGAGAGCGTCGCGGTGTATGTAAATGGTGTAGCGGCGGAACATATTGTGAAAATGTCAGCTAAATGCCCGTTTAGAACTTCCCGTTTGGACCATAATTTTTGCCACACAGTCCCATAAAAGATACAACACTATAAAAATATTCTTTAACATGGATTTTTCAATATTTTTTAATAAATACACAAAGTTAATTATTAAATTTATGTCAAAACCAAATTTTCTGTCATATATTATTTATGATAAAAATAAAAAAAAAGATTTTAGCTCGAGTGCTAAAATGTAATATTTTTACGTGTATAATACATTATGAATACCTTTTTCCCGAATATACAGGGTGTTGGTAAATAAGTGCGACAAACTTCAGATGGAGATTCCGCATAACAAATTAATGACATTTTGCAATATAAATGTATGTCCAAAAACCCTTCGTTTTCTTAAAAACTAAAAATTTATTTATTGCTCTGAAACCAGTCGAGATATGCAAATAAAATTTCATGGGTTTTAAGAGGTAGTTAAGGCGCATTTTTTAAAAGGAAATTAAGAATTTTATGTTTATTATTGGCGCGCATACAGGTAATGATCCCAATTTGTTTAAGGAAAAAAATGATAAGCCACTGAGATATTTCAAATAAAAAATTATGTTTAAATTTTTCGGTTAATTTTTGACAAAAAATCTTTCTTACCTTTTTTTTGTATAGGGCGCTGTTTATAAAAAAAAAAACATATTTTTAATTTCTTTAATACACTATTAAGAACTATCCAATACAATAACATTAAACCAGAATATATATATACAGGGTGGGGCAACCCATACGACACGGTCGCTGTAAACCAAACCAATAGTTTTTTCGGAAATTTCCCCATTTTATTAAATGTATATTAATTAAGGCTGCAAAAGAAAATTATTTAGGAGTTTACAGAGTGGCTCAAAAAACGGTGACATATCAAAGTTGTGTTTTTTTAAATAAAACACCCTATATTTTGTTACACTTTTAAATAGTTCAGGAAAAAATAATACGATTTAATGAATGGTACTAGTTAGCTAACTATAACCGTTCTCGAGTTATTGATTTTTTTATGAAAATGCTAGGTACAATTGGAAACTAAATAACATCGAAATGTATAGAAATCATCCCTTTCTTAAAACTATACAGAATGTTTAAAAATCATTGTCACTTTTTTTAATTTCGGACAAAGATAACTTTGTTATTTCAAATGAAACACCCTGCATTTTTTTGGTCTGAACAATATAAAATTAAATTATCTCTCATTTTATATTGCAATTATTCCCTATACCTTACCTAAATAGTTTTTTAGATATTGGCTTTTTTAAATAGTACTTAGTTCTTATTTCAATGAATTCTTTGAATCAAGATAGGTTTGGAACGACATTTATTTGATTTGCTCACAGAATTCTCATTGACAGTTGTTAAACTTCACTTCAACGAAAATATCTACTTTTCATATTCTGGCAGTAGTTCATTAAACAGACTATACAATGTTTTTTTTTTATTCAACTGAAACGACAACAAAATATGAAACACAAATGTATTTAATTCAAAGTAGATGCTCAAAATGACGACCACTCTGTTAAATACAAAGAGCAACTCTCTCTATGAAAGACTGCTTAACACTCAATAATATTTGACGCGTCACTCTTTGAAAAGCAGTCCCCTTATTGAGGGTTTTCTATGATTGATCCCATAATAAGAAATTTATTTTCCTCATTTCCAATGATAGGTTTTTGTCTATTTGCCTTTTCATAAGCTACACTTTAAGTCCTACGAAATTCATGGAGCAATCGTTTGAGAACCAACTTCCGGTCTGGGTATTTTTGGGCATACACCCTCGACGCCAAAAGGCAATTCTATAAATACTCACCAATCGCTAAAATCATATCTATCCGCTCTTGAATGGGATAAGTTTTTATTTTCGAGAATAATAATTTAGTAAAGGTTTTGAATAACGTAAAATACAATAACTTGTATTAAGAATTCTTTCAACAAGTTGAATAAATGTCGTTTCAAAGTTATCTTAAGTCAAAGTATGCATTGAAATAATAACTACTATTTGATAAAGCCAATATCTGAAAAACTATTTAGGTTAGGTATAGAGAATCCCAATATAAAATGAAAGATAATAGAATATAATATTGTTCAGACCAAAAAAATACAGGGTGTTCTATTTGAAATACCAAAGTTATCTTTGACCGAAATTATAAAAAAGTGACAATGATCTTTGAACATTTTGTATAATATTTATAAACGGGTTTTATAGAAATCAATAGTCCAAAACCTCTTTTATGCTTGGTCAGAATTCAAAGGCATGATTTCTATACATTTCGATGTTATTTAGTTTCCAATTGTACCTAGCATTTTATAAATAAAATCAATAACTCGAGAACGATTATAGTAAGCTACATGGTACTTATATAAAATCACATTATTTTTTCCTAAACTATTCAAAAGTGTAACTAAATACAGGGTGTTTTATTTAAAAAAACACAACTTTGATATGTCACAGTTTTTTAAACCACCCAGTAAACTCCAAAATAATTTCCTTTTGCAGCATTCATCAATCTACATTTCATGAAATGAAAAAATTCCCGAAAAAATGAATGGTTTGGTTTACAGGGACCGTGTCGTATGGGTTGCCCCACCCTGTATATATATAAATATATAAAAAATTGTTATGCTATTACAGTAAACTATAAAAGGTTTTTAAGTTTCGACAGCGTGAATAGGTGTAAAAATGTGTAACTGATTTTTTTAAAACCAGCTTACTTTTGCTGTATGATACCTATTTTAATATGGGTATATATATATATATATATATATATATATATATATATATATATATATATATATATATATATATATATATACGAAGGACGAAGAGGCCCGGGTAGAAGAAAGACATCCTGGCTAAAAAACTTAAAAAATTGGTATGGAGTGAGCACTACCCCATTGTTTCGCCGAGCTGTAGACAAGGTTCAGATAGCGCTGATGATTGCCAATGTCCGAGGAGGACAGGGCACCTAAAGAAGAAGAAGAAGAATTTATTTATAGAATTAAAATTTATTGATTTAAATACAAATCCAAAAAAAAATTGAGACCAATTTTAAACTTAGTTTTATTAATTTGATACGAACAATATGTTTTAAATAATTTGTTTAAAGGAGTTATAGTGCAAACGATCCTTAAACCGCTGAATGGCCAGATCTGTTGGCTCGGCGACACCTCAGCCGTTCCTAAATGCACGTCAGAGGAGGTAAAAGAGCCCCAGTCCCCGGTTTTGGACTGCATACCCGCGTTATTGATGGAGTCGAACGAAGGCTATCAAAAATAATGAATGAGCTTTCGAAGTAAATTTAGAACGAAATCCAGACCAAAGCGTATATGGAATATAAATTGATTGTTCGATGGTATTATGAGTTAACCGTAAATAGGAATAAATGATTTATTAGTAATTTTTTTTTGACTGGTAATCACGTTACTTTAATGAACTGCGGAGTTAAATTATCTTGCATTAGACGTGATGATTTTGTCAAATTCAATTGGCTCTAGCTACATTAATTGGGTATGTTTTAAGTATAAGTAAACATTTAATAAAAATATTATATTTACGATTTTTTCTCACAAAATTAAATATTTTTTAATTCATAAAAATAATGCATATAAATTTATTAATATTTTTACTAAAACAAGCGATTTAATGTTCATTAAATAATGGTACTTACAAATTACTACATTTTTAAAAATTATTTTAAATTACTATCTCCCAATTTTTAAGTCTTTTTTTATTTTTTTTTCTTACTATTGACATTTTAACATTCATTTTCCCGCGCTGTCATTCTGACGCCAAGTGCGATTGCATTTGCAATTTAGTGAAAATTTCGATATTTGTACGTTATTAAATTTAATAATTTATATTGGAAGGAATTCAGATATATCTCCACCATTGTTCTTAATTTTTGTTTATTTGGCTGCTACTCCAAGTAGTCGATGCATCGGGGAGGGTGAAGCTGTTTTTGCAGCATACCACAATATTGTTTATAGTGTCAAATAAAAAAAAATTTTAGGGGTTGCACTCTGGGAGTGCCGGCAGAAGTGAAAACTTAAGTATTAACGCGCGTGAAAATATTATTTTTAATCTGAAAAATATTGTCTCCAGATTTCCATAGTTTATGAATAATGCATTATTTTTATTAACGCTTTATTTTAAATCATATATTAAACATCAGTACCAGATTTGAATGTTTTCGATTTCTTTCTTCCGCTATTTGCTTGATCTTATTTCAATATGGCGCTTTTCTTCCTACCTCGACTTTTTCGTTTTCGACTACCTCGTTTTCGGTTTTGTCGCTTTTGGCTACGTCGTCTACGGCTTCTGCTTCTATTTTTTCTTCGTCTCTGAGCCTCCGTTATCGGCAAACCAAAACCTAATTTAAACCTTCCCCCGTTCTCTTTGATCAAACCAGCTTTCAGTCCAGTTTTTAATGCATTTTTTAACACAAATTGATGCATTTTTTAACGGCTTCTTGTACTGATAAGTTATTTGATCTAAAATTTTGTCGGGGGAAGAACCATTAGTCATTAAGACACGCCATGGTGTTCATAACATCTGCTAAAAACGACACCTCTCCTTGGACCATTTTAATGCAGCAAAAGCAGAACTTAATCAATAAACTAATGAAAAGCACCTAAATTTTGAATTTAGCTACTAAATTAATTTGTCAAAATGACATAAAAAATGTACTTGAATTTGTCAGTTTGTTGAATAAGGTTGCCAAGTTACCAGTCAAGAAAAGTCGCATTTTATATTGCTCCAGTGAAATACATCCGTCTTACGAATTTTCGATCAGGCCACGTGTCCTGACGCGAGTTTAACATTTTTTACCCATTACAAAAAAAGTTGCGTGCCATAAGAAGTTATCACTTCAAAAAGGTTGATAAGTGGATAATCAGATCTTATTGTTTGCAGACCAGTGCTATTAAAAGTAATCCTGGATGCAATCAATGGATGACATGACTTCAATGATAATTTATTTACTTATGACTTCAATAAAAATAACCAAGAGAACTTGAACTTGAACTTCTTTCAATGAGTTGTTCACATAGAGAAACTAAAAATAAAGAGAGTTGTCAAACCTGCAGGTGAATTTGGCACCATATTTAAAGAGAGACAACAGTGGCGACATATCTTGCTGCTGGGTAAACTAGTTATTAGTAAAGTTGATAAAAAATATTTATCTTCAATTAACGATTGAGATTACGCGGGGTTTTTAATAATGTTACTCTTTTATGGTTGATATGATACAACCTTTCATATGAAATACAGGAACGGCAAATCGATCACTTGTAGTCGATTCGTTTCTATAAGTTCGTTCGTGGTTAAAATAAAATAAAAAAAATTCAAAATTATAAATCTTGATTTCATAAAATCAAGAGCAAAATTAACAAAAAAATGAAAAACTTTTGAAGACAAGAAGAACTGGTTGCACGCTATAAAAAACACATATTTTATCTAGGACTAGTAAGAACTAAAACCAAAACAATAAATAAAACTCTAAAAAACAACAAAACCATAGTCACCATTCCCGATTCTCTAATATGCGCAACCCTTTGATCCTCATATGGGAAATTATAAATAGTAAAATTGCGGTTTTTTTGCACACTGAGTTACATCCAGGTACACAACAATTTGCTCTGCTGATCATTTTTATTATTAACAAATTATTAGTCACTATTAAACAACTATAATCTTCGCACAAATGCGAGTTTCAGGGTATATAAACACAAATCAATCATACTTGCTAGTCACGTGATATTGATGCGAGTTCTTTGTCAAAGATTTTGTGGGAGTAAGTCCGCTGAGAATTTCTTCTGTGGAAGGGCATTAGCTACGGACACACAGTGCATTAATGGCGCAGGTTGGCCCAGTGCTAGGTTGTATTCATTTGACAAAGATACGGCATGCAGCATTGGAGTGTTCTGAGTTTTTAGGCGGTGTGTGGCAACTTTGTTACTACTCTAATACTATTTGTTTGCTTTCTTAGCTCTCTCCCAGAATACAAGATTAACCCGATTATGGATTATATTAAATTTAAAAACAACCAGTTACAAATTCTAACGGTACAAGAGGCTTTTAAAATTGTAGATTGGTCATGTTTTCGGTGTAAAACAAATAAAGTCTTTATGTTTTTTAGGTTAAATATAATATAAGCGACAATGGTATGGTGTTTTATTTTGATTTACTTTAATTAAAAAACAAATCCTTTACTAAAACATGTTTACCAAGGCGATAACCAAAACCATCGGCAACTTATAGATAGATAAAATCATTTCGAACCAGCGATCTTCAGCTATTGAAGTACTTTACCATCACCATTGTTACGGACAGCGAGAACGAGAAAGGAGAGGCCGGCGCCACGAGGTCCAGGTCCTGCATTTCACTTCTCATCTCCATTCGCCCGCGCGACATAAATTTTCGTTTTAATGCCTTTGTTTCCACACATCTCATGTCAACAAAATTCTTTTTATTTTCACTCCGTGAATAATTAATTTATCACAATGTTTTTATAACAATTTAGTAATAAATAAAATAAAGCACTTACTCATTAAAGCCTTTTTTTATTTCAAAAAGTTTTCATTTTTATTTTGTGACCCACTGCTTTCAATTGAAAAAACAAAATAAGCTCTTTACTTATTTAAATAATCTAGTAACAACTTTTACGTAAGATTTAATTGTGTTATTAAGAATTATTACAAATAAAGTTTAATTAATGAAAACAACGAGGTATGTAAAATCTTAATAAAATGCAAATTCATTTCAAAGTTTATATTATTTCGCTTGTCGTTTTCTGGAATTAACATTTATTTTGAGTTACCTACAAATTAAACATAACCAAAAGTTTGTCGCTTGGTATTATAATGTGCTGTAGTGAACAATCAACTCCAACTAAGATTTTGCTTGTGGAAAGATTCATTTAAATTTTCGTTTCGATGCTTTTGTTTTCACACATCATCATGTCATTAAAATTTTACTTATTTTTACTCTGTAAATAATAACTAATTTATAACAATGTTTTATAGGAATCGTCAAGTAACCAAATGCATGGGTGGTTCACGAGTAGAATGCTCGCCTTCCACGTGGGCGTCCCGTTCGATTTCCGGCTGATGCATTCTTTTTGTGCTTTTACCATTTAATACATAATATTTTTTTGTAAGTAAAACAAATCGAACTAAATACGGAAAAAAATTAAAAAACGCGCATTTAGAGTTAATCAAATTAAAAAGTAAAAAATAACATGGGAATAAAATTACTGACGAGAAAATAAATGTCACTGTAACAAAAGTGTGAGGTGCTTTCATTAAGAAACGCAAAGTTAGTTTAAAAATATCATACAAAGCAGTGACATTGATTGAAATTTTTTTTTTTTACAGTGACATTAATTTTCTCGTCAGTAATTTTATTCCCATGTTAAAAATTATTTTTTACTTTGATTAACTCTAAAAGCGTGTTTTTTAGTTTTTTTAAAATATAATTTATTTTTCGCTTTTTAGTTCGATTTGTTTTAATCACTAAAAAAATTATGTATTAAATGGTAAAAGCACAAAAAAAATGCATCAGCCGGGAATCGAACCCGGGTCGCCCGCATGGCAGGCGAGAATTCTACCACTGAACCATCAATGCATTTCGTTACGTGACGGTTTCTACTAAATCGCACTACTCTCGTTAAGGAACTTCGTTCCAAAAAGTTAGTGCTAGTTGTTTATTATTTATTTGATTTTTTTCCCTGTGTGTTTTTTAAAAATTGGTATATTTAAAAAATATTTAAAACATTTTTTTTAAAGAGAGAAGTTAGTGCCAGTACTGTCATGGGGAGACATAATGGACGTTGTCTAAGTGTCTTTGGTCGCACCCCAGGTTTTTTATTTTAGTTTTACTGTGTATTTTTTAAAAATAGGTATATTTTGAAAAAAATTGGTCAGATATTATTTGAAGTGATTTTTCATAACAATAATTCTTTTAAATGAAAATTGTATTTTATTTAATGGACACTAGGAGTGACAGAAATCCACCTAAAAATTTAAAAAAGCAAAATACTAAATTATTATATTCGAATAATTATTTATTATTACTTACTTGAATTGTTTATCAATAATCTACACTTTATTGAGAGTTATTATCAACAGTAAATATTTATTTATATAGTTTATGCATACACAACTTTATACACAACACTGTAACTTAAGTGAACAGCTGATAACTGACAGTACCGACCTCTCGGAAAATTGGTTGAGGGCTATCTGACGGCCAAATCTACCACCACGCGCTCATTCATCAAATCAAATAGCGCATGCTTCCGCAACTTCCTGTTAAATTTGACGAAATCATTCCCACAAATTGCAAGAAAGCGAAATGAAAGTTGTTACACATCTGTTACACACTTCCGTCCCATTTTACGAAATTACTTCCACAAATTGCAAAATTAAATGAATCTTTCTGATGTTATTCATTTTTTTAGATTATTTTCCTTAAAAAAATAAAATAAAAATTAAATTCTACAGATTTTATTTCGAATTACATTCCGTGTTGAAGAAAAAACTTAAGGAACTTCGTTGCTTATGGAGGTCTCCTGACCGCACATTTTTTTTTTAAATCCAAGCATGCAAAACAATACAGTTTAAAGGGCATAATTGGTAACATTAAATCATACAACCGGTTTGAGAAGTAAGTATTGCAATAAACATAAATGTTTAATATTTATACTTTTGCGTAAAAACAGTAAAAAAATATTATTTTATTGTCGTTTTATTTAAAACGACGACAGTTTAGCACTAGATGATTTTCCTATTTTAATTTTTCTTTTATTACAGTTTACGTCACAAAAATGTTATTTCACCGTTCCACAAAGAATTAAAAGTATCCTTAAAAACTAAAATAAAACTGAAAATAAAAACATGGCATTGCATTTACTGTGTTTCGCACGGAGGCAACGTAATGAAAAATAACGACTTGAAAACATTAAGATATAATTAAATATAAACGGATAACCAATGAGAAATGTTGTTTTTTTAAACTCCCATTATTGTGTTGACCTCAAAACATCAAAAACGTTTGATGGTCGATACAGAAACAGCAAGTCAATATTGGAGGTTCAGCATACCGTAATTTACGCGTGATACAGCTCCATCACATCATCTTCGATTTATTACTAAAAGCTCACAGTCGTGAGTATTCTGAGCTTGGAGAAATTTCAGCCAAATAAACGTTTCTTTAGACGAATCACCAACTCTCACTGCAATAAACTTTTTGTCTTCCTAGAAAACAACAAAACTTGTTAGGGATGCTTTTACGATTATTGATGTATGACAGTTTCTCTTGGAAAATACAATAAAACTTTAAACGGATTATTTGTATTGCGTTACGTGATATTAAAATTTACTTCGAGTCAAACAAAAAAAATTTAAATTAATAATACCTACTGCAAAGTTTTTTCAAGAAAAATAAATAAATAATAAAAAAACGTTAAAACATGATATTTTGGAAATATATGTGTTAAAATTTTATTAATTCAATAATTAATTGTTTTTTTGTTTCGGCGTTTAATAAAAAGTCAAGAAGCATTGCATCTCCTTTCTTTTATGACAATGCCAGCTCTTTACAACCCCTGGATTTGATCTCATTACTGGCGAAGTTCTAAGGCAACTCACAAGAAAAGCAATAGTTAAGCTAACACATCTAATCAACATTCTCTAGGCTAAAATATGTACCATTGATGTGGAAGGTAGCAGAGGTCATTATGATCCCTAAACCAGGTAAACCCCCACACGAAGTTTCCTCTTACAGGCCTATCTCTCTTCTCCCTGTATTGTCGAAACTATTGCTGCTTAAACGGCTAAAACCCATAATAGAAGAGTATAATCTGATCCTATCTCATCAGTTTGGGTTTAGAGAAAACCACTCTACTGTCGATCAGGTCCACCGAATCACAAATGTGATAGAAAAGTCGCTAGAAGAAAAAAAAGTCTGTTCCACAATATTTCTTGACGTGGCACAGGCTTTCGACAACGTTTGGCATAAGGGGTTAAAACATAAAATGAAGATTTACTTGCCAATACAGTTCTCTGATATTTTAGAATCCTACATCTCAGACAGACAAGAGGAAGCCTACTCTGACCTTAAGAAAATTAATGCAGGAGTGCCACAGGGCAGTGTGTTGGGACCTCTCCTATACCTCCTGTACACGAATGACATGCCTAAACTAGAAAATGATACTTTAGCAACCTATGCAGACGATACTGCCATATTAGCAGTAGGAAATAGCCATGAAAAAGCGGCAGAAAACTACAGGCATCTATCAATAAAATGGACAGATGAACAAAAAAGTGGAGGATTAAAATTAATGAATCCAAATCTAAACACGTAAATTTTACCAATAGAGCTCAACAACATATACCTATAAACATAAATGAAAAACGAATTCCATTCACAAATACAGCAAAATACTTAGGTATCACCCTCGATTCTAAGCTTCGCTGGAAAGCTCATATTAAAAAGAAAAGGGAACAGCTTCAAATTAAATATAAAAAAATGTATTTGCTGATTGGACGAAACTCCACTCTGTCTGTACACAACAAGCTTATGCTACATAAACAAATACTCAAACCCATTTGGTCGTATGTTATTCAACTATGGGGATGTGCTAGTCCAGTGGTTCTCAAACTTTTGTTATTCACGCCCCCCTGTTTTAATTTAAAAAATGTTGCGCCCCCCAATCCGTAGACCTAGGAATTTGGACTAAAATAGGCAACATTGTCTCGTCGAGAGCGCCAAAGATGCTGTCGGAAAGTTCGCGGCGTTCGTGCCACGTATTCAAGCTTCCTGATCTTTCTCGAACTGTCTGAACGCGACTATAAATACAGAAGCGCACATACGCTATTTTCAGTCTCTCAGTAAAGGTGTTTTAACACTAAGCAAGCATTATTGTGAAGTGTGAGTGTATAAGTAGATGTAGTATGGATAAATTTTTAAAACGAAAACTTGAGGATGACGGGGCTTGTACATCGGTTCAGGTGGAAATCGTCCGAAATCTAAAACAAGAAAATATGACCCATCATACCTAAATTTGGGCTTTACTAGCCTTGAAGTAGGTGGCGAAGAAAAACCACAATGCGTTATCTGTTTAAAAGTATTGGCTGCAGATAGCATGAAACCAAATAAATTACAGAGGCATCTAGAAACGCTGCACAGAGAATATGTCAATAAACCACGAAATTTTTTTGTGGAGAAACTCAGATTGTTTAAAAAACAAAAATCCAGCTTCCATAGAGTACTGGCAGTAAATAAGAAGGCTCTCTTGGCATCATATAAAGTGGCATACAAAGTAGCTAAATGCAAAAAACCGCACACTATTGCAGAGCAACTTATTTTACCCGCTTGCAAAGACATTGTAGAAATAATGTTTGGTGAAAATTTTACTTCACAACTTAACAATATTCCTCTGTCAAATGATACAATCTGTCGACGAATTAACGATATATCAGTTGATATGCAGCAGCAGCTTGAATCTGAGCTTACTGGAAACTTGTTTGCTATACAACTTGACGAAGCAACTGACTCTAGTAATGATTCCCATTTGATTTGCTACATTAGATTCTGTCAATGTTCTAAAATATGTGAAGATTTATTGTTTTTTAAACAGATTGAAGGAAGAACTACAGCCACCGAGTTGTTCAAGATTACAAATGATTCTATTACTAAAATGAATTTGCAATGGAAAAATTGTGTTGCGATTTGCACCGATGGAGCTCAAGCCATGTCTGGTAAATACAACAGTTTACAAGCGCTAGTAAAAAAGGAATCCTCAGAAATTATCTGGACGCACTGCATGATACATCGGGAAGCGTTAGCATCAAAATCGCTAAGCCCTGGACTAAACATGATTTTGACAGTAGTTATTGAAGTTGTTAACTTTATAAAAACAAGACCACTAAAAACAAGGATGTTCTCTGTTCTGTGTGAAGATATGGGAGCTGAGCATCAATCTTTGTGTTTTATTCCTCATCCAGATGGTTGTCACGCGGTAAGACGGTTAAACGTGTCTTTGAATTAAGAAGGGAAATAGCGATATTTTTAAGCGAGGAAGGTCACAAGCATTCAACAGATTTTTTCGACAAATTATTTTTACTGAAGCTTTCTTATTTAGTAGATATTTTTGAAAAACTTAATATCCTTAATCTTCAGCTGCAAGGAAAAGACGTAAATATATTTGATTTAAGTCAAAAGATTGATGCTTTTTGTAAGAAATTGCAGTTATGGCATAACAAATTGAAAGAAAACAGTTTGGAAATGTTTCCCACATTTTGCGATTTTGTGCAAGATTCCCCATTGGAAGATATTCATAAAGCTGTGATGCTAAAAACCATAGGAAGCCATTTAGAAAACTTAACTGAGAATTTCAAGCGATACTTCTTTGCAGAGAAAGATATCAAGTTGTCAGACTGGAGCTGGGTTTTAAATCCATTCGAAAATAGACCTGTCGGACTATCACTGCAAGAAGAAGAACAACTGATGGATATTTCAACAAATCCCTTACAAAAATCAAACTTTGTTAACAAATCTTTAACAAACTTCTGGACTGAACTTCCCAACGACTACTCCGTTATAAAAGCCAAAGCACTTAGAATTCTGTTGCCTTTTCCAACGTCCTACCTTTGTGAAACTGGATTTTCTGCACTTGCTGTCGTGAAATCTACATACAGAAATAAACTTCAAGTAGAAAATGAACTCAGAGTGGCCATATCTAACATAGAACCAAATTTAGAGAAGTTGTGCGCCTTAAAACAAGCTCATGTTAGCCATTAGTCCTTAGAATGTTTCTTTGTCATCATTAAGTAAGTAAAATTTCAATAAAGATTTTTTAAAAATCTATCTGTAGCATTTTATCATTACCATTTTATTTTTAATCTGTACTGCGCCCCCCCCCAATCATGTAAACGCGCCCCCCTTAGGTTGCGCGCCCCACAGTTTGAGAAACGCTGTGCTAGTTAAAGTAGTCTACAAATCATTTAAAGATTTCAAGACAAGGTACTAAGGAACATCGTGGATGCACCCTGGTACATTCGAAACAGTAACTTCCATAAGGATCTGGATATGGATACTGTTGACCAAACTATAGTCAAATTTGCCACGAGTCATGAACTACGAGTTGGTGAAGTGATTGTCAAATGCAGAGTAATGTGCGTGTTGAAGTGTACGTTAATAATTGTACAAAATGTATTAGAAATCTAAGGGTGATGTTGAGTAAGACCTTAGATAGTTACAGGGTAGTAATTTAAGTTAGCTGTAAGTTGCTGATTGATCTTATGATCAGATTGTAATCTTAACACAATGCCGCACAAGGGTAATTGTTAATAAAAAAAAAAAAAGCTCTTTAAAACACGTGCCGAGAACCCACTCATTAATGTTTTTTACCATGCTTGCCTTTTTTAAATTCTCGCTTCTTGCTCTGTCCAAGATCGTCTTTCCAGTTATTCTTTATTTTGCCATACTGTGTCATTTAGGCATCCTGCTATTCTTGTTGCCTTCGGTGTCTGTTCTGTCAAAGCAAATAAGTGTTACATTAAAATGTATGACTTCTTAAATTTAATTTTATTTTAGTTTTTAAAAACGATTTGTAAAATAAACCAATTTAAAAAAAAATGTAAAAATAATAAACCTGTGATGCGGCCAAAGGCACTTGAACAACGTCCATTGTGTCTCTTCGTGATAGTAATTAGTGATCTGCTTTAAGTGTTACATCAAAATGTATGACAACTAGCACTTACTTTTTTTTTTTAAAAAGATTTGTATTTAAAAAAAACAGTAAAAATAAATAAAAATAATAAACCTGTGGTGCGGCCACAGACACTTAGACTACGTCCATTATGTCTACCCATGACAGTAATTTTTAAATTTTAAAGATTTGTTTTAATACCGATTTTTAAAAACACAGTAAAAATAATAAACCTGTGGTGTGGCCAAAGACACTTGGACGACGTCCATTGTGTCTCTTAGTGATAGTAATTAGTGATCTGCTATAAGTGTTACATTAAAATGGATGCCAACTAGCACAAACTTTTTTTTTTTAAAAGATTTTGTTTAAAAGAACAGTAAAAATAAATAAAAATAATAAACCTGCGGTGCGGCCAAAAACACTTAGACTACGTCCATTATGTCTCCCCATGAAAGTAATTAATGATCTGCTATAGTGGCAAATCAAAATGGATGCCAACTAGCACTACTTTTTTTTTAAATTTTAAAGATTTGTTTTAATACCAATTTTTAAAAACACAGTAAAAATAATAAACCTGTGGTGTGGCCAAAGACACTTGGACAACGTCCATTATATCTCCCCGCGATAGTAATTAGTAATCTTCTATAGGTGTAACATCAAAATTTATGACAACTAGCACTAACTTTTTGGAAGGAATTTTTTTTTCGCGGCTTGCGAGTAGTACGATTTAGTAAAAACCGTCACATAATAAAATGCATCGGTGGTTCAGTAGAATGCTCGCCTGCTTTTTGGTTAGCCTGAGTAAATCAGAAAGTAGTCATCATATTGTTCTATTTTATTTTCTTTTGTTTTTTGTTTTAGATATGGCACATATGTCTATTTTATGGTGCTGTAGTTCCAGTATGATTTCCTGATCTCTTCCACTAAATGATCTTACGTTACAGCATCCCAGCATTCTGTGTCTGTTTCGTCTCATTTTCTTTGTCCTTGTTTGTGTCGTCAACATTGAATCTATCCTGTTTCAAAGCAATGCTTCGGTTCTATGAGCAAAGCGATTGTTTTATGGAGGTTTGGTTGCTAGCCTCGCCCTCCAACCCTCCTCCTTTATCCGGGCTTGGGAACGTTAGTGGCACCATCTGATCTTCCTTATTCACCCAGTGCTACCACAGGCGGAGTTGTTGAAATATTAGTTCAAAAAATGTATCGCATTAAATAAATAAAAACGCATTACCAAAAACAAGAAAAAAATATAAATAAATTTTTTTTTAAAAAATGGCAAAAATCATTGGTTAATGAAAAATTAAATTGCATTGTATTGATGTTAAGGTGATTTTTGTAAATATTTTATTTTAATAATTCCTTCGTTTAATCAAGTAAACGAGTCGGCGTAATTATCGATAAAAAAATAGAACGCAATGAAAGAGAAAAATAACATCAAACCCGCTTTTGTGCGCTTTAGAGGTCTACTAATTATATATTTTCTTTAGAAAATCATTAGTAATTACTTTACCGGTGAAAAAATACAGATTAATTCGATAAGAAAATCCAGTAATAAACTTAATTAATTAAGATAAAAGCTGTTAAAATAAGTTAAAATATAACATGATTTATGAAAAATATACCATGTCTCTTGGTATTAAAACTAGCCATTTTAAATAACATTTAATTTTGCGTAAATGTAGGAATAACAAAAAACACATTTAATTTTAAATCGGCGGAAATTTTAAAAATGTTATTCTGTTGTTTTCAAGTGGCACCCTATCAACATCCTCCACCTCTTCTTTAACATGTCAAATAGCAACCCTTACCTTGTGATACATTAAATAAAATATCGGTGGTCTTGGTGCGACCCGAGAGGTCCACACGTCTAACTTTTCAGTGGAAAGTACAAAAAAATACCATATTATTATTGATTTAATTTATTAAATCCCAGTCACGAATCTGCGGTTCCGATACCTCGCAGAGCCGAGCTGAAGAGAAACCAGTGACCACTTCTCACGCCGTGAGGTGAGTGATCACTGGGACCGGATATCGTGTGCCCTAAACAGACGCAATGATCCCAGGATGACGGCCTTCTGCATCGCCCCAGCTAAAACGTGTGTCTTTTGTCGGCAAGCTGTTATTTTCTGGGGTTCCGAGAGCAGTGTGTGTCGTATACCACCGAGGGAGCCTATTATCAGGATGACTAGTTTAACAGAATGGTCTGGATAAAGTCTGCGGAGTTCGAAGAGAAGGTCTCTATATTTTGTCCGTTTTTCCTTTTCTTTTAAGGCGATGTTTGGTTCGGCTGGTACCGAAAATTTGATCACGAACATCGTCTTAGTTAGGTGGTCGAAGATTATTATTATTATTATTATTATTATTATTCATGGGAAAGACTTATTTACTACTCAGCTTAGAGCTGGTATCATTTACCTATCCCGGATACAAAGTATCAAAAGGATTAGGCTCAGTTTACATAATAAACTTGCGCACTGTGTGACAAGTATTTAGTATGACCGCCTTCTGGATGTCGGAGAGGGTGTTTTTCGGTAGTCCCAATTTGGCGATACTTTCGTGCAGGTTCTTAGGTACGACGCCGGTCGATGACATAATAACTGGGAGTATTTCTACATTTTCGCTGTGCCACATCTGTTTAATCTCAATAGCGAGATCCGCGTACCTAGCCAGTTTCTCTTGGTGTTTGTTGAAAACGTTGTGGGTGTTCGGTATGGCTATGTCGACGAGAAGGACTGAATTGACTCTTTTATCAACCACCACGATGTCAGGTCTGTTATTCGTCACCTGTCTATCGGTGATAATGGACCTATCGTAGTAGAGTCTAGAATTGTCGTTTTCGAGCACCTTCTGCGGCTGGTACTTGCAATACGGAGTATAGGTGTTGAGAAGACCGTACTTGTTGGCCAATTTTTGGTGAATGATGTTGCACACTTGATTATGCCGGTGAAGATAGTCAGTATTAGCTAACACACTACAAGCAGATGTTATATGTTGAATGGTCTCTGACGTTTGTTGACACTTTCTGCATTTGTCGGCTTGGGTGTTGAGATCCCTAATCACATACTTCTTGTAGTTGTTAGTGTTGATGACCTGGTCTTGTATAGCCGTCATAAAGCCTTTCGTTTCTGGGAAAAGGGATCCGCTAGTAAGCCATCTGTTTGAAGCTGCTTTGTCGATGTGCGGCTGGTTGAGGTCGTGATGATGTCGACCGTGCAATGACTTTTGTGACCATTGTTCCAGCTTCTCGGTATCCGATACTAACTTAAAGTCGGCTTCGAGCGAGGCGAGGTTTAGAGGTGAGTAATATTTATTAGCCTTGGATATAATTTTATGTAGAGGTGAGGTTTCTGCTTTACTGTAAAAGAATTCACGTAATTTTATTACTTGTCGAGAGTGTAAATTGACAAGGTCGGTTAATCCTCTTCCTCCTTCCTTTCGGGGTAGCGTTGTTCTAATAGTGGATGAATTCGGGTGGTGGTTGTTGTTCTTCGTCATTATTGTTCGTGTTAACCTCTGAATTCCTTCTAGCTCTGTTTTTGTCCACTTTATGATACCAAAAGAGTACGTCAAAACAGGCGTGGCATAGGTGTTGATTGCCTGAACTAAGTTGCCTGCATTTAACTCAGACTTCATAAGTGATTTTACTCTTTTAGTGTATTGCTCCTGGATTCTACTTTTTGCTTGCTTGTGGTCCGGTAACTTAGCCTGTTGAAATCCCAGGTATTTGTAGGCTTCCCCGTTTTTCATTGCCTGTATGATATCCCCATTGGGTAGTTGCACGTCTCCGTCTATAACAATGCCTTTCTCAATATGTAGGGTCTTGCTTTTGGACAACCCGAACTCCATATGGATATCATTCGAGAATCGGTGAGTTATATCGAGAAGATGATTGATTTGACGATCATTTGCTGCGTATAACTTGATGTCATCCATGTAAAGAAGATGAGAGATTGTACAGTTGGTGTTTCTGTTAGCTTTAACGTTAAAGCTGTATTTTGTATCATTGAGCATTGTGGGATTCATTGCAAGGCAAAACCACAACGGACTTAAGGAGTCTCACTGGTATATTCCTCTACGGATGAGTATTTCGTCGGTACTAACAGAGTTTGGTCCGATCTGCAGGTGTAGGTTTGTTCGCCATCCTTTCATTGTAGTTGAAAGAAAGCTAACAATAGTTGGGTGTACTTTGTAGATCTGCAAGACTTTGACGAGCCAGGAATGAGGTACACTATCAAACGCTTTCTTGTAATCGACGAAAGCAGTGTGTATATTTCGATGATCTATTTGTACTTGTCGAAGTATCACAGAGTCCACAACAAGTTGTTCTTTGCACCCTTGGTGATCTCTTCTGCAGCCTTTTTGTTTCTCCGGTAATATGTTATTTTCCTCGGCGTGCCTGTAAATTCTGTTAGTGATACAAGCTGTAAGTATTTTATATAAAGTGGGGAGGCACGTAATAGGTCTGTACTGAGTGGGATCATCCGTCTGGTAGCTCTTTGGAAGCATATGGGTGGAACCCAGAGTTATAAACGCTGGGCTGTCTTCTGGGTGGTGTAAGAGCTTGGGAATTGCTTATACCAAAAGTTTTGGATGTTGTCAACTCCCGATGCTTTCCAGTCGCTGGTATTTTGGATTACTTTAGTGATTTCCTTCAGCGTAAAGTCATCAAACTCCATTGACGTAACGTTTAACCGTTCCTTATTATTATTATTATTATTATTATTATTATTTTTATTATTATTATTATTATTATTATTATTATTATTATTATTATTATTATTATTATTATTATTTGTATTGATTTTATTTATTAAATCCAGTCACGACTCTGCGGTTCCGATACCTGGCAGAGCCGAGCTGAAGAGAAACCAGAGAGAAACCACTCCGAACGCCGTGAGACGAGTGATCACTGGGACCGCATAGACGACTTAAGTCTCAAGTCACCCATGTAAAAACCCATAACCTGTGTGTTTTGCACTTACGAAGAAATAATGATTAGTGAAAGTGAAAAATTAATAAATATATAAAGAAGCTATAATATTGTTGTTTTAATTTTTAATTATAATTCTTTAACACTTTTGCTATCATACAAAGATGATAACTTATGTAAAACTTTTTTGTAATAGTATTTTTCTTAATCAATGTTGCCTTACTATCTACATCATATTTTAATAATAAAATAGTTTTTTTTTCTCCATTGACATACATATTTACAATTTGATCATAGCTAATGCCAGATTTGCATAACCTTGTTTGCATACCCAAGCTTAAAACATTTTTTATCGACAAATAGTAATATTTCACATTCCTAATACTTTTAATTCTTAATAAAAAATCCTGGATAGCTTTTTGTGGTTAATAATATCTTCTACTTTAAAATAAGTTAATGACAGATTTTGTAGCATTTCAACATCGTAACAGGCATCGTGTGCATCATCATCTGTCATTGATAGTAAATCATTGGCTACACTAGTTAATTTAAAAGTTTCTTTGCGATTTGGGTATTTCAATTTGAAGTAGTTGTTTATACATTTTAAACGTTTGAGGTTAAGTTATCAGCTGTCAGTTGCTGCTAATAAAAGTAAACACACGCTAATTTCATTGCTAATTTCATTGCTAATTTCATAACTATTTGCGCTGTTGCCACGTTTTTTTTTTTTTTTTTTTTTTTTTTTTTTTTTTTTTTTTATGAAAATAGTCGCAAAAAGGGTAGACCTATCGTGTGGGCCGCGAACGGCCCGCACTGCGACTATTAGAAGGGGAAGGGATTATAGAAAGAAAATGATTGTGGACACGCTTTTTAAAAAGTTGTAGGTCATAGTTCTCTGGAAAAACTGATTTTGGAAGCTTATTCCATTCCGTAGCAGCCCTGTAAAAGAAGGATTCTTGATAAAGATTGGTTCTTGTAGTGTCAATCTTGAAAGTAAATGGGTGAGACTGATCAGCAAGCCGAGTTCTTCGGCCGAATGTGGCCAATGGTGGTACAAGAGTGTTTATTTATCTGGAGCATCTGCCATGGAAATATCTGTAGGGCAATGACTGGTCTGCAACTCTTCTTCTATGTTCTAGAGGGTGAAGGGTATCTGTGAGAGTGAGCTGTTTATCAAACGAATGGCTCTTTTCTGAATGGAATCTAGAAGACAACAGTTGATCAGGAGTAAAAAACTTTCTAGCTTTCCACAGAAAACCTAGCCTGTGGCTTGCCGACTTTGCGATGTTAGCAACATGGTCATGCCAAAACATATTATTGGACACCGTGACTCCCAAAATCGAGATGGAGGGACTTGGTTCAAGGGTATTTCCGGACATTGTGATGGGATGATTTGAGGAATTCACTTTCTTGGAAAACGTGGCACTTTGTGTTTTTTGGGCGTTGAACTGAACAAGATTGTTGGTTCCCCACTCGACGATTGCTTCAAGATCTCTATTGATGTAATCAACCTGTTCCTGTCTATTTGTATCATTCACCGAGAGTGATCGATAGGATGTGAAAGTTGAGACAAGTGTGCTATCGTCTGCGAAACTAAAAATGAAGTTCGTGGTGGTTTTCAAGAGGTCGTTGATGTGTAAAAGAAATAAGGTGGGGGACAGGATGGAACCCTGGGGGACCCCGGCATTAGTTTTAAACGCATCAGAAGAAATACCGTCAACTGCCACATGTAAGGAGCGATCTTGCATGAAGCTCAAGAGCCATTGGCGCAGTTTGGTTGGGAGACCGTAAGCATATAATTTACTTAACAATGCCTGGTGCCAAACGCGGTCAAAGGCTTTAGATATATCCAAGGCTATTGCACGAGATTCACCAAACTTTTCAATAGTGTTTGTCCAGAGCTGAGTGACATAAGCCAACAAATCTCCAGTAGACCGAAGTTGTCGAAATCCATATTGTCTGTCATGGATTATCTTAAATTTCTCCAGATATTTGATAAGTTCTGTGTTAAATCTTTTTTCCATTTCTTTGGATATGACTGAGAGCAATGCAATAGGGCGATAATTTGCAGGAATAGTCTTCTTGCCTTTTTTCGGAATCGGTTGGACCTTAGCGTTTTTCCACATGGACGGAAATACTCCTTTGCTGTATGATAACTTGAAGAGTCTACAGAGAACTGGGGTGAGCTCTTGAGCACAGGTCTTCAGGACAATTGTCGGAATTCCATCTGGTCCTACTCCCTTATTGGAGTCAAGATTTCGTATTATTTTCCTGATAGTGCGATGGCGGATAGTGACCTCAGGCATTGATGCGTTTATTCTAGGTATCGTTGGGGGTTGTTTTCCATTGGTATCGAGGGTTGAGTTAGAGCTGAAAATTTCGGCCAGCAGATCCGCTTTTTCTTTGGAAGATACGACTACACATATAAATTCGGACTCAATTTTCATTATATTATTTAAATAAAAATTTTTTAATAATTTTTTTGTAAAAGTGTCTGTCAATTTCAATTGGAAAAATCAGTATATTTTTTATTTGAAGTTGGCAGCGCTGATTGCTGAACATCTTCAGCATGGAACCCCGTCGCGTCCCGCTTTATTGACCCGCTCTGACCACCGAACCTTCTTAATGGGTATTCCAGACTACCCCGGGGCAATTTAGCGCGTATATCGCCTAACGCTATTGTTTGGTCTATGCGTTCATATTTTAATGCGTTTTGATGATTGTAAAGTATCCATTTTGTTTAAATTAGATTAAATTTATTTTGTTTATTTTATTTGTCCCAAAAGTTTTTTTTTATTTTAAAGTAATCAAACTGTATAATTTTTAAAGAATTTAAAATTCTAATAAATCTCTTCGTGTGAAAAATTATAACTTTTTGTTACAATTTACTAACAAACTTCGGGGAAAATTTAACACTCTTATTTTTAAATACTTTTATAACAAAGATTTTCCTGCTTCGATGATTTTTCGTCTAGAATTTCCGCGTAATAAAAATTGACATCACATAAATTCGATTAAATTCTTCGAATTGGAACCTGTCTTTTAAAAATGATGAATAGCATTAAATATTCCATAAATAAATATATCAGTAGATATATCGAATATCAAGTAATAATTTACTGTTTGTACTTTTAGAATTATTACTACAACCGGATCTTATTCTAAATCTTTCTTTGTACATGGACATTTGATATACTCCAACATAAAAGATTTGCCTATCCAACTGTTCGTAAATCATTTGTTGGGAAACAAGACGCGTATTGCGGCAAAAGAGAATAGGTAAACAGTCTCATCATGCACAATATCTCGGAGGATTTTAATAAACATGGTGGCACGCTTAACATTTTAGTTATTTTATCAAAAAAAACCCAAAATTTTAAAACGTAATAATTAAGAAAGTTTTATGTATTATTTGCTTTTAAAAATTATCCGATTTGTTTTTAAATGTGTATGGACTAAAAATGAAATATCAGTGGTCTGGGTGCGACCCGAAAGGTCCACTCGACTAATTTCCAAGTAGAATGAATCAAAAAATACCATATGTTTTGTCGTTATAATTAATATTATTAAAATTATTATAAAAAACGATTTCAAATTGTTTACAACAAATTATAATTGTCATTAACAATATTCTGTTTATGTCAACCGTATTCTTTCAAACTTTTATCATTTTATAAGCGAGAGCTATTTTCAATTGTATATAACAATTGAAATTTTTGTTTTTAATTATTATGATCAATAATCATTTGTCAGTAATAATATTTAATTGTTCTAAACAATGCTTGATTATTACTAACAAAAATTTGTCACTGTTATAGCGTCTTTAAAGCTATTTTGGCTCAATACTTACACAAGTTTAAAATTCTTCAATTTCTATTTTTGTTTTCTAAAACTCTCTTTTTATGAAATATTGTCAATATATTTTTCACACAAATATTTTTAACATGCAATAACCATATTATTTAAAAAAATTTAAAATTCTTCAATCAAAATAATATAATTTATAAATTGTAAAATTCAGAAAGTTTACCATTTTTTCAGTTTTTTTATTCTTCATAAAAAACAGCTCAACCAATTTTGCTGAAAATCAGTTCTAAGTTTCGTAATTATGCGTCGAATGCAATTGGTCCCACGTCGATATCATTTTTTTGTTCTCGAGATAGTCGAGACGAAAAATAATTCCGAACACACATGCGAACACACACACACTTCAGTCCCTGGGATACCCTAAAAGATTTGCTAGTTTCGCCGTCCACCTTTACTTGGCATTAAGTGTTACTAATGGTCAGTCTTTTTAGTCATATTAGTTTTGGTGGTATATTAAAATCCAGTAATAGCGAATAAAGCTTTTCTCTCTTAATACTAACAGAAGCTTGCTTAAAGTCAATGTAGAGTTGATATGGATTACCATTGTATTTCCAGAATTTTTCATTAATTTGTCTTACAATGAAGATTCAAATTTGTTGTGAATCTACCTGGTCTGAAACCAGCTTGGTATTCCTTTAAAATATTTTCACTAAAGGCTCTAATTTGTTTTTAATAATGGTTGTGAAGATTTTGTAGGCTGTGGTCAGTAGCGAGATGACTCTGTAATTCTCACACACCAGCTTGTCTCCATTTTTGTGGATGAGGATAATAATGCTGGTTTGCCATTCTTGGGGAAGTTCTTAACTGTTTCATATTTTTAATATAACTTATGCATAAGCGCCATTAGTTCCTCTCCACCATACTTAAAAAGTTCTGCCGGTATATCGTCAATTCCAGATGCTTTGCAATTTTTTAGCTTTTGGATCGCTCTTCTTGTGTCTTCTAAGGATGGTGGTTCTTTCTCTGGTTCATTTGCTACCAGATCTAGTCCATAATCGGGTTTATCTTTATTTTGATTACTTTGGGGATTTGGTAGATCTTGGAAGTAATCTCTCCATCTTTTCATAATTTGATCTGTATTTGCCACCATCTTTCCACTCTTGCCTTTGCATAGCGCAGTCTTCGGTTTGTATCCCCGTTTGAAATAGTTCACCCCTTTAGACGCTTGGCGAGGGTCGTTTGCCTTAAAATCTTCTCCGGCCTTTAAAATAATTGCGTTGGTATGCTGTCTTTTTTTCTTTTTTAATATTCTGTGGGCCTGTCTCCTTAACTCTTTATAGATATTATTTTTAATTCTTGTTGGTCTTTCCAGATACTTAGTTCTGTCCATGTTTCTTTTCTGAATTAATTGCAGACGCTCCTCATTAAACCATCTATTTGTCTTAGTTCTTTGTTTGTGACCCATTGTTGTTTCTGCTGTCACTATTAATACGTATCGATTCTTTCCCATTCTGTTTGTACTGTTTCTTTTTCTATGTTATTTCCTTGTTCTATTTTTGGTGCTAAAGCTTCCTGATATTTTTTTTTCTAACGGTTCCATAAGCTTCTCTACGTTGAGCTTCAGTGTGCCTTTGTTATTTTTCTTTGCCCGATTTGAAAAACCGACATTTTTGAATTTTGACTTACATGCTACGTTAACAATATTTTCAATAATTTTGAAAACCGAAGGCGATTTTAAAATAAAATGTTAATATTGTTACAAGTTTGTTCTTCTCTGGGTTCGGCGAATTTAAATTCTCGATACAGTTACAAAACAATGTTTATTCCAATACAATAGATTCAACTTTTTTAAATCACTTAGATATACAACTTTTTATAACTATTTACATTTCTTAATTCATAAACACTTTTAAAACTAATACTTAACTGTTTTCTTCGCGGCCGTTTTCCTTTTTTTATACCTCTAAATCACAATTCTAGACCTTTCTACCTGTTTTTCAAGAGTCCGGGACCCTTCGCGATACGGTGTTCTAAAACTTGCCCAACCACGTTTGAGGCCGACAAAGCGGTCTTTTTTTTATGAAAATAGTCGCAAAAAGGGTAGACCTATCGTGTGGGCCGCGGACGGCCCGCACTGCGACTATTAGAAGGGGAAGGGATTATAGAAAGGAAATGATTGTGGATTGTGGATTGCAGGTCATAGTTCTCTGGAAAAACTGATTTTGGAAGCTTATTCCATTCCGTAGCAGCCTTGTAAAAGAAGGATTCTTGATGAAGATTGGTCCTTGTAGTGTCAATCTTGAGAGTAAATGGGTAAGACTGATCAGCGTGCCGAGTTCTTTGGCCGAATGTGGCCAATGGTGGTACAAGAGTTTTTATTTCTCCGAAGCATCTGCCATAAAAATATCTGTAGAGTAATGACTGGTCTGCAACTCTTCTTCTATGTTCTAGAGGGTGAAGGGTATCTGTGAGAGTTGAGCTGTTTATCAAGCAAATGGCTCTTTTCTGAATGGAATCCAGAAGACGAAGAGAATGCCTTGGTGCTGAACCCTAAATGTGCGAGCAATACTCCAGTAGAGGTCGGATTTGAGCCTTGTACGTCGTCAACAGTTGATCAGGAGTAAAAAACTTTCTAGCTTTCCACAGAAAACCTAGCCTCTGGCTTGCCGACTTTGCGATGTTAGCAACATGGTCATGCCAAGACATATTATTGGACAACGTAACTCCCAAAATCGAGATGGAGGGACTTGGTTCAAGGGTATTTCCGGACATTGTGATGTGATGATTTGAGGAATTCACTTTCTTGGAAAACGTGGCACTTTGTGTTTTTTGGGCGTTGAACTGAACAAGATTGTTGGTTCCCCACTCGACGATTGCTTTAAGATCTCTATTGATGGAATCAACCTGTTCCTGCCTGAGTCTATTTGTATCATTTACCGAAAGTGATCGATAGGATGTAAAAGTTGAGACAAGTGTGCTATCATCTGCGAAACTGTAAATGGGGTTTGTGGTGGTTTTCAAGAGGTCGTTGATGTGTAAAAGAAATAAGGTGGGGGACAGGATGGAACCCTGGGGGACCCCGGCATTAGTTTTAAACGCATCAGAAGAAATACCGTCAACTGCCACATGTAAGGAGCGATCTTGCATGAAGCTCAAGAGCCATTGGCGCAGTTTGGTTGGGAGACCGTAGGCAGATAATTTACTTAACAATGCCTGGTGCCAAAGGCGGTCAAAGGCTTTAGATATATCCAAGGCTATTGCACGGGATTCACCAAACTTTTCAATAGTGTTTGTCCAGAGCTGAGTGACATAAGCCAGCAAATCTCCAGTAGACCAAAATCGAGATGGAGGGACTTGGTTCAAGGGTATTTCCGGACATTGTGATGTGATGATTTGAGGAATTCACTTTCTTGGAAAACGTGGCACTTTGTGTTTTTTGGGCGTTGAACTGAACAAGATTGTTGGTTCCCCACTCGACGATTGCTTTAAGATCTCTATTGATGGAATCAACCTGTTCCTGCCTGAGTCTATTTGTATCATTTACCGAAAGTGATCGATAGGATGTAAAAGTTGAGACAAGTGTGCTATCATCTGCGAAACTGTAAATGGGGTTTGTGGTGGTTTTCAAGAGGTCGTTGATGTGTAAAAGAAATAAGGTGGGGGACAGGATGGAACCCTGGGGGACCCCGGCATTAAGTTTAAACGCATCAGAAGAAATACCGTCAACTGCCACATGTAAGGAGCGATCTTGCATGAAGCTCAAGAGCCATTGGCGCAGTTTGGTTGGGAGACCGTAGGCAGATAATTTACTTAACAATGCCTGGTGCCAAAAGCGGTCAAAGGCTTTAGATATATCTAAGGCTATTGCACGGGATTCACCAAACTTTTCAATAGTGTTTGTCCAGAGCTGAGTGACAGAAGCCAGCAAATCTCCAGTAGACCAAAATCGAGATGGAGGGACTTGGTTCAAGGGTATTTCCGGACATTGTGATGTGATGATTTGAGGAATTCACTTTCTTGGAAAACGTGGCATTTGTGTTTTTTGGGCGTTGAACTGAACAAGATTGTTGGTTCCCCACTCGACGATTGCTTTAAGATCTCTATTGATGGAATCAACGTGTTTTTGCCTGAGTCTATTTGTATCATTCACCGAAAGTGATCGATAGGATGTGAAAGTTGAGACAAGTGTGCTAATTAATATGTACCCCTGCTGCGGTCGGTGCTCGGATGCCGATAAATAACCAGGTCCGTATTGTAACAATATGGTCGTGATTTCACGTAAAAGATTTATTTGTGGATTTTCGATGCACCATAAACTTAAAAGTTTAAATACTGTTGAGCTAGTTATGCAAGAGATCAAAGGCTGAATTTATTAGCTAATGAGACGAACTTTACATATTTTTACACAAGCGGTCAAATAAAGTGAACCTTACTAATTAGTAATCACAAACACCACTTACTAAAGAATAATTCAGAATCCAGGGTGACATTAAGTAGCCTTCCAGTAAGTAGACCATCATCGCACGAGGTAAAAAATCGAAAGACCACTCAAAATTTGTAAAACCTTTCTCAATTGAATATACCTGACTAGGTCTTTCTTGTAATGTAAAATCTTCGACATAGCCAATTTTAAAAATATGTCTTTTTAAAAGACTAAAAAAAATTAATTTTTACAGAAAGCAATTAAAAAAACTTTTTAAGCAATAAAAATAATTTACATAATTTACCACAATTACTTAAAATCAGACGGTTTTTGCTCGCGACGTTCTTCCGAAATAATCTTGATAAGCACGTAGCGTGCACGTTCCGACAAGATAAAATAAATCGACAACAGGGGCCCACTTTTTTGTCGTGACAAGATAAATTATTTATTAAATCTGTCCCAGAAAATAAAGCTCTCTATAATTTCTTTTTAAGCATTTTATTTGTCCATATCATTTCATAAAAATACAACCCTGTATCAATTGTCTTTAAGGTTTTTGGTTTGCTGAATAACCAACTAGTTTATGTTAATATCATACATTCATTTTCATGCATTTTCTCGAAATGTGTCCGTGCATTTTGCTCAGATGAGTGTATTTTCATTTTAATCGTGATTCTCTTTGGATTTAATTTTCGTTTGTTGTTATGTACTTTATAAAATTATATAAAACAGAGCAATAATTTTGTATAGAAGTATTTTAGTATACTCTATACGAAATGGGATTTTTTTTTCAAATCTTAGATATACTGACGACACTCTTCTGATTGCTAACTCAGCAGAAGAACTTACAGAATTGATACAACGACTCGAAAGAACATCAAGAGAGTATGGTCTAAAAATCAACTATGCCAAATCTAAAGTATTGATAAGTGATAGATCGGATGAGACATCAAACAGACCACATCACATTGCCAACTGTGAAGTGGTAGATCAGTTTGTTTATCTGGGTGCCCTTATCCACTCCTCCGGCAGCTGCGAGATGGAGATCCGCCGACGTAATCAACTTGGCCGAACAGCAATGAGCCAATTATATTAAAATTGGAAAGATCGATATATATCCATCAATACCAAAAAATCACTGGTCCATGCCCTAATGTTCTCCATTTTTTGGTACGTTTCCGAGACATGGGTTATGAAGGCAGCCGACAGGCGTCGGGTCGATGCCTTTGACATGTGGGTATAGCGAAGAATGCTAAGAATACCGTGGACGACACATCGCACCAATGTGTCAGTGCTGAACGAGATTGGACCATCAAGCCGTCTTAGTAGCTTGAAATCAGCGCGAATACTGAACTTCTTTGGACATATAACTCGTCACGACAACATTAAGAGACTAATTGTCCAGGGCAAACCCCTTGGCAGAAGGAAACGCGGCCGCTCCCCATCTAGATGGACAGACATTGTATCAAAAGTAACAGAGCGTCCACTAGTGGAAGCCATTAGAACTGCTGCTGACCGTGGGAGATGGCGAGAGACTGTAAGAAGAGTTATAACACCTGACAATAACTTGTGATCACTACACGTCGTTCTCGACGTTAGATTAAGAAGAAATACGAACTCAGTTGGACAACGAAAAAATCGGGGTATGGTCAATAATGCCACACCGAGCATTAAGCTAAACTGAACCGTTTTTAATTGATTACTTCCGGTATTATCCACATGGTCTGTCGGCGAACCTTTTGTGATTCTTTGCATTTTAATGGATAGTACTTAACCCTAATTGGCCAAATTTTATCGGCAGTTTTTTCACCGCAAAAGTCAATGCTGGCAAAAAACAAATCAGTGTTTACCAGTGCCGTGTTGTTATAAATACATATTTTTCCGTTTTGGAGTATCTGTTATATAGTTAGTAACATTAAAATACCTTTTAAAAACCGCACGCAAAAAATTGTTGGAACTATTAAAACAAAATTTTTTTAAAAAAGAATACCTTATAGACAAACTTTTTGGATCTTACGGTCATACATTTTTGCGTTTGCCTCCATATTATTGTGTATTCAACCCTATTGAACTAATCTGGGCTGCTTTAAAGAACAAATTACGAAAGAGTAATCAAGCTCCTCAATTAGGCGATTATGTTTTAACAAATATAAGAAAATTAATCGATGAACTCGCCGATACTGACTTATGGACAAATTGTGTTTACCACGTCAAAGAAAAAGAAAAATAATATTGTGTTTTGCCACAAATCGAACCGATAGTGATAAATACCCAAGAAGACTCAGGTACCTATGAGTGTTTCGATAGTGACTAATGTATAATAGTGTTTCGTTTATAGTGGTCACCTTATCACGTAAGTCAAAACAATACTTAAAGTTTTTGAAAAAAATTTAAAATGAGTTTAAAAATACATTTCAAAATATATACTTTATTGAGAACATTGTTAACCCAATAATTATTTATTGCAGTAAAACTACTATTAAAATATCTGTTGTGGGGCCTATGCAACAAGAAAGTTTGGCAAGCAACCGGATAAAATATTGTTTTTATACTTGTCCAACTGACTTCTTAACAGTTATACCTTACGTTTTATAAGGGTTATTAAAGACTCATAACTACAGGGTGTTTCAAAAAAAGGTGGCGCTGTCTCTAGGATAGGTAGAAAACTAAAAAATAGTTGGGGTTTGCTCATTCAAAAATTTTCGTAGCACCATCCGTCTTTAAGATTAGGGCGTTAAATAGAAAAAATGTACAGTTAGCAGAAGCAAACAAAAGCCCTGGTGGGCGTGTTCATGTCGCTGTTGTTGTATTTTTGGTATCGATATATTTCATTTTATATCGAAAACCGACTATCGATAACATTAAGTGTCAACTGTCAACCCTATTAGTAAGGTTAGTTTTGTTTTTAAAATTTCAATAATTTTGTAAACAGGGAAAATTAGATTTGTGTCAATTGTATTGATGTACCTACTATTAGGAAAGTTAAATAAATTGATATTTGAAAGCGGTTTTTTTTCTCGTTTGGAAGGTGATTGTAAATCTGATCACCATTATTTGAGAAAAGGTTTGTACTACCTTTATAACAACTTTTAATATTATTAAATTTGTTCAAAACTGTGCCTTAGTGACTTATTGTAAAAGATTAATGACTACTATTTATGATTTTAACACAATATTACATTTGCAATACTCATTAAAGACTACACCTGTGGTTAGGTGAATCTAAATTTTCCGATTAAAATTTGAGGTATTGTTCAAACACACTTATCATTTCAAAAAAATACCTCCTTCTGGAAGCATGTATGTTTGAATTCTAACTTTTACTTGTTAAGAATAAATCACAATTATATTTGTTACAAAAAATCAGAAAAACACCGGCAAGCTAATAAATGTTTTAAATAACAGCTTACAGCACTCATTATTGTATTATTCATAAAATCATTCGATTGTAATATTTCGATTATACGCGCCAACCTTTAAACTTTCAAACTTTGCATCGCGATTGGTCGTTTGCAATAACATTGATAATGGTTGGCATATTTTCCGCGGCTTTTGTTTGCTTCTGTGAACTGTATACACATTTATTACGATTTTGCCGAAACTACTGGAAACATTGTAATGAAATTTTATACGAATATTTTTTAAAAGCTGATACATTCTATGAATTTGTTTTCATATATGAATCTCATAAAGGGCGCTATTTACATAGTTCGTACTAAGTAGCATTAAACATAACTAACTAGGGTTTCTTAAACATCATTCAATTTTACACCAAACAGGTACTCTTCTTAAAACTCAATACTGTGTCTCCGGAATATTTTGATTTAAAAATTATAAAGTAATAACCAAATTTTTTTTCTTCAATTCCCTTTATCTTGAATACGGATGGCGTTTTTACTTGGCAAACCTCAATTATTTTTCAGTTTTCAATCTATCCTAAAGACGGGGTCACCTTTTTTTAAAACACCATTACTTTATACCAGTATCGGTTATTACTTCATAATTTTCAAATCAAAATATTTCGAAAACGATACACAGTATCGAGTTTTACCAAGAGTACCTTTTTGATGTAAAATTGAATGATGTTTAAGTTTACTTAAAATTTTAATTAATAAATCCAATCTTAAAAAAGTTATGTTCAACACTATTTGGTACGAACCGTGTAACTAGCGCCCTCTATGAGAGTCAGATATAAAAACAAATTCGTGGGATGTATCAGCTTCTTAAACATATTCGTATAACATTTCATTACAATGTTTCCAGTAGTTTCGGCAAAATCGTAGTAAATGTGTTGCCACGTCTTTTTTTGGTTCTCTAAAGAGTACTCTGCTAGTGGTCTCTCTACTGGCAAATTATGCCCGAGCTCAGCCGTAGAGGGTAGAAGAAAAAAATCTAAAAGTGAGCCGCGCCACCGACTTAAGACGGTACAAGCCGGAAACCCCTACGTCTTGTAGGCACCAGCAGAGCCACGCGATAAACAACAAACAATTATGGTGAACTAGATAAATAAAACTATATTTACAATTACTGCAATATATTAATTAAGTAAAAATGATGTTCTGATTTTTTACAATAAATTCTGTATTTTCGTAAAGTGGTTTAAACGAATTTAATACACTTTTCTTAAAATGATATTTAAATTAATTATAACAATCTTCCAAACAGTAATAAAAACCTAATGAGGTACAAAAGAGAAATAAATAAAAAAAAAACAAAAACAAAACAACAAAAAGAAAATGTTCACAATATTTAAAATTTCGAAAATAATTGGTTTTATATAGAATTTCTGATAGCAAAAGATTAACACAAAAAAAAGGAATACAAAATAAATGGACTTGCAATAAGAATAATATTTTAATACCCTCAAAATAACCACATAAATTATATTCAGTAATATATAAATGCAGATTCAACTTGGAGCCGGTACAAATTTAACGAAAAGTAATTTGTTACTTTTAAAGTATTGAAAACTTCATTGAGACGTCACTGGGAGCAGGTACAAATTTAATGAAAATAACTTGTTACTTTTAAACTATTGAAAACACTTAGATCAAGCACATAATAACTGATAAGTTGATAAAATTAAATTCAATACCATGTAACCAATTGAAAACTTCACTGAGACGTCACGGTAACATCGATGATCCAAGAACCGAAACACCAAGTAGTATTATCATAATAATTTCTGCTAAAAACACCAGGCAAGTCTTTATAACACTGAAATTTATCGTCGATGTGGATGGAACGGCACGTGGTACTTCACGATGGCTTCACTTCATCAAATCCCACACGTGGTGATCTTAACTCGACCCCAATAACCAAAATATCCACCACATAGGCACGACAGAATGGTCAAGTTAAGAATTAAATGGTTTATCTTCCTAATCCAATTAAGATGGCCCCAAATACAGCCAGATATGAAAGAAAAAACCGTAGAAGTTCCGCTCACGTGTTAATATCAAATTCTTCCAAAAACTCTCAACCGACTTCCACCACTGACACCAAACAAATGATCACCACTCCTCGCTCCCAGACCGGATATCAGAAAAATGACCCGGGACACGCGTCAGCCAACCTTTGCAAGTCTAAGTTCCTAGTTCATAATCGCGTTTGTACGTGTTAATTGCCAGCCCATTCACACAGAAAAGCAAACCAACAATAATATATCTGACAACACACGACAATCGAGGCCAATAATCAAGGCGAAGTCTAATAACAGAGACACCCACTTAATCCCCATCGATTAGCAAAAATGTCACAGCTATTAATAATCGAATTCTATTACTACTAGATAGGCAACACTATATACAACGAATAAATACGGTATGCAAAGCTAATTACGAACGCCAGACTATCATAATAATGAAACGGCAGATGGGAAAAAATAGGCACGTGACAGTGTATATATTTTTTTTCTTTAACGCCCTTTAGCTTGAATACGGATGGCGTTACGAAAATTTTTTACGGAGCAAACCCCTATTATTTTTCAGTTTTCTATTTATCCTAGAGACATGGTCACTTTTTTTTAAATTAATTTAATAAATACACCTAAATCGTTAAAATATTAAATAATAGTACAAAAAAACAAAAAACAAGTAACAAATTAATAATAATAATAATAATAGCGCAACGCGATCTTTAAAAAGTTAATACTATACAAGTGCGCCGTCTTCCATCTAATCAAGGGAAGAATGTAGGACAAGACACAGAGCTTATTGTTGAAAACATCATTAATTATCTTGATTGCGAGGAGACAAACAAGCTTTTAGGTACACCCCGACGAAAATCCCAAGAAATAACCACCATTAAAACAGTGCTTCTCGACCGGTACAAGTCACCGGAGCTCCCAACTCTCCGGTGCCAACAAAATTACTGCGACCAAAGTTCTTGCTGAACCGATATTGACATACTTATTTGGTGTTGTTCTTCTTCTTCACGTGCCGTCTCCTTTTAGAAGGTTGGCTATCATCATGGCAATTCTTGCTTTGGATGCGGCTAATCGAAACAATTCTATTGAAGTACAGTGACACCACTCTCTTAAGTTCTTTAGCCAGTAAGTGCGTCTTCTTTCCACACTTCGTTTACCCTGAATTTTTCCTTGTATTATTAGCTGTAACATGCGGTATCTTTTTCCGCGCATAATATGACCCAGATAAGCAAGTTTTCCTGTTTTTATTGTGTTTACTATTTTTGCCTCTTTACCTACTCGCCTCAATATCTCTGCGCTTGTTACCCGTTCTGTCCAAGAAACCCTAAGTATCCGTCTGTAAACCTACATTTTAAAAGCTTGGAATCTATTTAAATCATCTTTGCTCGTTGTCCACGACTTCATACCATAGCGAAGCATTGAAAAAACATGACATTTGGCTAGTCTGATCTTAAGTTTGATACTCGGGTCTCTAGTGCAGAATATTTTCCTTATGTTTGTAAACGCAGCTCTAGCCTGACCTATTCTGCACCGTTTTTCTCGCGAGTATCCTTCAGTCTTATTTAACATAGTACACAGGTATTTGTACTCTCTCACTCTCTCAACCTAAAGACTTCCTTGGACATGTGCTTTGCTGATGATCATGTGTTTTGTCTTTTTGACCGGCGTTCTCACTCTTATTGACAATTTTATCCATTATTCTTTGTAGGTCCGCGCTACTCCGAGCTATAACCAGGGTATCGTCGGCAAAATGGGTACTGTTTATGAGTTCGCCGTTTACCGTTATTCCCGGTTTTTCTTTAGATATAGCCTCTTGCATGATTTTCTCCGAGTAGAGATTAAAGAGTAAAAAAGAGAGAACACAGCCCTGTTTAACTCCTCGTTTAATGTTTATTACGTTTAACATCTCCTCGCTCTCTCTAAAAACATCCAAAAAACAGACGAATAGATCTTGACCCTTATTTTCGCTTTTTAATTAGATATAGCCTCTCGCATGATTTTCTCCGAGTAGAGATTAAAGAGTAAAGAAGAGAGAACACATCTTTTTCTTACTCCTCTTTTAATCCTCCTCTTTTCTCCGAGTAGAGATTAAAGAGTAAAAAAGAGAGAACACATCCCTGTTTTACTCCTCTTTTAATCTTTATTTCGTTTATTATCTCCTCGCTCTCTCTAAAGACATCCAAAAAACAGACGAATAGATCTTGACCCTTATTCCCGCTTTTTCTTTAGATAAAGCCTCTTGCATGATTTTCTCCGAGTAAAGATTAAAGAGTAAAGAAGAGAGAACACATCTTTGTCTTACTCCTCTTTTAATCCTCCTCTTTTCTCCGAGTAAAGATTAAAGAGTAAAAAAGAGAGAACACATCCCTGTTTTACTCTTTTTTTACTCTTTATTTCTTTTGACATCTCCTCGCTCTCTCTAAAAACATCCAAAAAACAGACGAATAGATCTTGACCCTTATTCCCGCTTTTTCTTTAGATTGCATGATTTTCTCCGAGTAGAGATTAAAGAGTAAAGAAGAGAGAACACATCTTTGTCTTACTCCTCTTTTAATCTTTATTTCGTTTGACATCTCCTCGCTTTCTCTAAAAACATCCAAAAAACTGACGAATAGATCTTGGTTAACATCTAGGCACCTCTGTATTTAAACATTTAGGGCAAATAATGCTTCTCGTGTCCCCATTGCATTTCTAAATTTAAATTGACTTTTACTGATGTCTTTTTCGAACTTGTTATATGCACGTTTATGAATTATTTTTTAAAATTTTTTTAAAATGTGACACGAGACTTATGGTTCTATGATCGCTTGGTGTTGTTCATTGGACAGTAATCGAGGTATTGTCAATGGATCAAAAGACCAAAAAGATAATAAATATGCTCCTAGCCCTTCCGTTGAACAAATTTACTTTTCCTCGTAATGTCGGAGGTCGGGGATTAATCACGCTAAAAAGCATGTATAACAGGGTTCCCTTTGATGCTAAGAACCAAAAATCCCCTTTCCAAGATAGTCATTACCCAAGAAAAAGCTGGTAAAGAAACTTTTCACTTTAAAGTAGCTGTAAGAGCTACGCAAAAAATTGGACTACCAGATATTAACCGGCTTAGGTTAGGTTAGGTTTCATGTGAGTGGGGCGTGGTCGCCCCTTTACCGCGACCCTTAGTAGGTCTATTGTGGCTCACCCCTAGAGGCTACAGTTCACCGCACAATCCAGCCCTTCTTACGAAGTTCATGGTTGTATAGGGTGAGATTTTTTTAAAATGGGTAGGTTCTAGGTTAATGTAACCAAATATGTTGAGCCTTATTCTTCCCAGGCCGGGGCATAAACATAGTATATGTTCAGCAGTTTCGTCTTCCACGCAGCAGAACTGACAGTCTGTTTGTTGGTTCAGATCTATCTTTCTGAGGTGGTATCTTAGACGACAGTGTCCCGTAAGCAGTCCTGTTAGAATACGCAGGTCATTTCTGCTCCCTTCTAGGATCTGCTTAGTTGTGTTTCTCGAGGGTTGTAACGGTAAAAACGCCTTCGAGTGGGTGAGCCCTGGTATGTCGGACCAGTACGTGAGTATTTTCCTCTCCGCCCAGTCCGAAATAATTGTTTTGGCGGCACTTGTGGTGACTCCAAAAACCGGTTCTGGTCCAGTGAACGCAGATTCGGCCCCCTGTTTTGCAAGGGTGTCGGCTTTTTCGTTTCCTTCCACCCCTGGTGCCCAGGTACCAACAGTAGGGTCACCCTGTTGTTCGCACCAAGGTACTCTAAGGATTCGATGCAATTCCATACAAGTTTAGAATTTATCTTGTTGGACCTGCCAAGACTGGTAGATATTTCAATCTTTGGTTTCCTGCTGAAAACACCGGCCCCAACTCCATCTGGGGTTTTTGAGCTATCTGTGTACATTACGTATTCAGTCTCTGGGAAGAGGATTTGTCCCCCCATCCATTCGTCTCTCTTCGGAAAGAGGACTTTGAACGACTTTTCTACGTGTATTTTTGTGGTTAGCAAGACAGGAACCATCCCGAGAATTTGGTGGTTTTTGTTTTACTCAGTATCCCGGAGTGATCCCCGAGTTGCTCTCCATTGATTTGCTTTTCCAAAGACAGGAATCTATAGGAAACTATCCTGGCCTCCCTCTCTAAGAGAATATCTAGGGGAGGAAGATGTAGGAGGTGTTCCATCGCTGCCGTTGGTGTGCTGGACATAGCTCCAGTTATGTCCAGGCATGCCAGCCGTTGAAGGCCAGCAAGCTTTGCTCTAGCTGTCTGTTGTAACCCTTTGGTCCACCAGACTACTGAACCATACGTGACCATAGATATTATCATTGTTTGATAAATCCAGTAAATCTGTTTGGGGTTCATTTCCCAAGATTTACCACATACTCTTCTGAGATTCCAGAGAGAAAACCTGGCTTTGTTTATTGTTTTTTCCAAGTGGGCGTTCCAGGTGAGTCTTTTATCCAGAACTACACCCAGGTATTTCACTTCCGTCGCAAATGGAATGCTCTCTCCGTACAGGACAGGCTGCCGAAGCTTATCTAGCTTTTTCCTTTTTGTAAAAGGAATAATTACAGTTTTTCGGGGGTTTACAGACATCTGTTCCCTCTCGCACCATCTGTATACTGTTTTAAGGGCTTCTTGGAGGACGTTTGAGATCGTCGCTTCAAATTTACCTCTAACTATTAACCGGCTTATTGGAAAATGACATGAAGGCGGGGCTTAATCTATTACGTCACAACATGTCGGTTAGTTTCCACAGCATAACATTAATTATTTTTTGACATTTCTCGAAACCAATACAAATTTTTAATTTTTGCAATTAGTATTTCACAGTGACTTGGACGTTTTCTTACTACCGTGGTAAAACAGATTTTTAGTTGTTCAATTATATTTCCATCGAGAATTTTAAAATTAAAAATTTTAAAAATCTAATAATAATTCAAGATTAATGTGTTGAAGTTTTTAATATGGTTATTATTGCAAAATTATAGTTTATTACGTTATATTATTAAAATCTCTAGTTTAAAATGATAAAAACGGATCCGACTTTCATTTCATTAGGTATTTTATTTTATTTAAAAATTTATTATTTCGAAATCATTATTTATTTATTTAAATTGTCAAAAGTAAAATATGTGCTTTGCTATTTTTTGCAAAATGATTATCTATAATTTTATATCATTCGATTTTATTATTGGAAATGTACGAAAAGATATTGTGTTTTTACTTATATCGGCAGTCTCTATAACTGCCAATTTTTTTTAATTCCAAAAAATATCAATTTAATTAAAAATTTTCAACTCAAAATAAAATAAATCTTAGACAATTTTCATGTGTGACTATTAAGCACCAAAGATTACTCATATTTTACTCGAGTGTGAATGATTTGCGCCGTACTAGTGTAAAATAACAATTTCGTGGTATAATTTTGCTATTACAGCATATTACTCACATTAAATGTTTTAATAAACTTTTATACAAAGAAATATGCATATATTCACCAAAATACTGATGACTTATTTAAATATCACGTCACAGGTATAATATACTTTAATTCACAGTTGCTCTAGCCGTCGCGCTAGCTACAGCGAACCCCGCAAAAGGGGCCGTTCTTTATTCTTTAGGTAGTCAATTGTATAAAAGAAAAATTTGGCATAATTGTTATCTCAACAAATTCAATTCAAAAGTTTTGTGAATTATTCTACCACGGGTGCGATTTTTACTGAAAAAGCAATATAAATAAAAGTTATACGAAACTAGGTCAGAGATATGTAATTTTTATATTAATATTTATTTAAATAAAAATTGAGTGCGAGAAAATATGTGCCGTATAAAATTTCATCCTGCGTCGCGTCGGTGGTGGTTATTAGAATTTTAAATTTCGAATATTTCAAACGACATACTTTTTGCTACTTTATAACTAACTCAAAGTAAGACATATAAAACCGTATTTTATGATATCCAGTCGTTGAATTTATGTTTATTATTTTTAATAAATCTAAATTGTCAAATATTTTAGCTTGTATATTTCTATCTACAGCACGTAATTCTAGATTGCAGCTTGAATAAATTAAAAACTGATAAGTTGTATCAAAAATTTATATGTCAAAATATTAAATATCAAACATCTGCTGACACTGGAGGATAATAGTATTTATAATATTTTATACCACTTTGTAAGAACGTCTAACATATCTATGTAAGTAGCGGTGCTACCAATACCATGTCATTATAAGCCTAAAACGAAAAAAAAATTTAGATAAACAACAGAAAGAATTTAAAACACTATATAATAGATAGATAGGACATATAACCAAAAGGCAATTTTAGAGAGCCCTATAGGTAATAAAATAAACGGGATTCCCGTAAACAATATCAGATATGCAGACGACACTGCGATACTAGCAGATAATGTAAATGATCTCCAGACACTGCTTAATCTGATTAACGAAGCAAGTAAAAAAGTAGGGTTGAAAATTAACATAAATAAAACCAAAGTAATGGTAGTGAGTAAAAACAATCCCCCAAACACTAGAATACATGTAAATGGAGAAGTTATTGAGAGAGTTACAGGATTCAAATACCTGGGTTGTATGCTGAATGAAATATGGGACCCAGACCAAGAGATAAGAAGCAGGATATAACAAGCAAGAACAGTCTTTACAAAACTTTGAAAATTCCTTGTAGACAGACATTTAAACTTTAAACTTAGATACAAAATGCTGAGATGCTACGTGTGGTCGGTCCTGCTATATGGGGTAGAGGCATGGACATTAAAAGTAAGAACAATAAGTAAGATTGAAACTTTTGAAATGTGGACCTTGCGGCGAATGCTTAAAATATCTTGGACCGAACACATAAAAAACAAGGAAGTACTTCAAAGAGCTGAACTAGAAGATCGGGAACTTTTCGCATATATAAAAGGAAGGAAAAGTTCATACCTAAGACACATCCTACGCGGAGAGCGCTATCGTTTTCAACGCCTCATTCTTCAAGGCAAAATCGAAGGTGAAAAAAGGGGAATAGGTAGAAAAAAATTATCCTGGCTACGAAACATCCGACAGTGGACAGGCATACGTAATTTCCAAGATCTGCAAATAGTAGCAATAAACAAAAACATCTGATGGACGGTTGCCAACGCAGGAACCATGTTAGTCATCGTAAGAAGAAGATAACCAAAATAACATAAAATAATGAAATGTATAAAACAAAATACAATAATATTTGGGCATTTACTAAGCCTAAAACTAATAATAATGTTATAAATACGATTGTAATTTAAAAACCACTCATAAACTACGACTGGCCTGTTGGCTCTGTCGGTGCCAATAAATTGGAAAAAAAAAGATTTCTATTTATTTTTAAAAGAGGGGTGGGAAAAACGTGTACATTTACCCAGGCAAAAGGCCAGTTTTTGCAGCCTTACAAATTTGTACCACTAAATCTGAACCGAAGTACAATAATGCAGTAAAGTAGCCATGTACATGGTTAGAGTTCAAATTATCATTTGTGCTTAAACTATCTAGCAAAGTTGGGAACGGCACAGCCACTTAAAAATCTCGAATAATCTACAAACAATTTAACACATACGCTTCGTAATTAAAATTAAATTTAAAAAGATTTTAATGTTTGAAACGCATTTGAGTGTTTGGAATTTTACCGGCAGTGCCAAACTCTCTGTTTGTGAAAAAAATATTAAATACTACTTAAAAATCTATTTTTATATTTAGAGCGCTAAGTAATATATTGCCACATAATAACATTTAAAAACATAATATACTAATAACTAAATATAATAGTACTTTCATTTCTAAAACATTGAACAATATTCTTGACAATGATTATTTCATATTAAAATTAAATGAACAATACGGCAATCTCCAATATTTATCCCTGAACCTGATGAGCCATCAGCAGATTTTTGCGATGTAAACTCTCCTAACGATTGGAAATCTACACAATGAGATGTGGATGGTCTTAAAAATATTTTTTTGCGCACATATACGACATAAAAACCACATTCAAAAATTTTATGTTACAGCGAATAAGAAAAAAAAGGAAGCCAGTCACATCAGCACAATGATCTAAGCATTTCTTCATCTATCTTTGTAACTATCTTTTTTTACACCACAGCGTTCCCTTGTCTCGGTATTCTTTACTTAATCCAACCGAGTCACTTCAGCTATACTTTTTAGACTACTCATCTCCGCAGCAATAATCCTATTTTCATGCTTCTTTTGCCAAACCCAACATTTACCACCATACAAGTGTAGGGACCAGCACTTCTATATGCACACTCAGTTGTTTTTTTTTTGACATATTCTGGATGATCATAAATTTATGCAGCGCCCCAATCATTTATTTGTTTTCCTGCCAAAACCCTTTGCTCAATGTCACAGTTATATTTTTCGTCTCTCGTAAACCTTAAACCCGAGTATACAAACTCATGTACTTGTTTTAAATTTTATTCTTATTCAGCACCTCGCAGTTTGTCATTTTTTTTTCGCTCAAAAACCATTACTTTTGTTTTACTTACATTTACTTTTATTTCCCAACATTTACTACCTTACATAAGTGTAGGAACCAACACTCCTCTATGCACAGTCAGATGTGCCTTTATTTGACACTTTCTGGCTGTTCATAAACCTAAGCAGTGCCCCATTCATTTGTTTTCCTGCTAACACCCTTTGCTCAATGTCACTGTCATACTTTCCATCTCTCGTAAACTTTGAACCCAAGTACACAAATTCATTTACTTGTTCCACTCTTTTTACCTTAATCAGAACTTCACAGTTTGTCATACTTTATTCTCTATTAAAAACACATTTGGATCGGCAGCCTGGAGACATCAGTACAATCCTGACTTATGTCTCGCCTCTGCTGACAGGAAGGGCCAGGCTCTGGCAACCACAAGGAGAGTACTTCCTGATTTCCCACACAGCCAACATAATCCAACTATCATACATGCAACAAAGTTAATCAAACTAGTAACGAGTACGGGCTAAGATTAAATGATAAAAAGACCAAATATATAGTAATTAATAAGAATCCAATCCAACCCGGTAACATGTATACAGAGTGGACCAAAAGTCTGAAAACGGACAATTATCTCGTAAATTGCGGGATTTATTTGAGGGCAGCCATTGTTAATTAGCAGGTGCCGTTCCATAACCAAACTGGCCACAGGAGTAGTGCATTCGTATACCCAAAGGTTACAAGTGATTATTTTTGAATATTTAACGACGTGACTTATTTTTGACACCACGATTAAGTTTTGTTTTAATTTATTAATATAGTACATTGTTGGAAACTATTTGTTGCATTGGATAATGTGCCAAGGCTGAACTTTGATTAGGATAATCTTCTCAATGATTCTTTATGTCCAAGTAAAACTTGGTAAAGTCTGTTACTCTTACTTTTGTTTTGGTTATTTCATAAAATTGTAAATTTTAAATTTTTGGTTTGTTTTAGCAAAAAAATTTACCATAGCTGTTAATTTTGACTATATTTGTTATAATATTATTATTGAACTGTGTACTTTGATTTATTGTAGGAGTAAAGTATTCAATATATTTTAGCTATAATTTCATTTATTTAGTTCACCATAATATCAGTTGTTTATCGTGTGGCTCTGCTAGTGCCTATAAGACCTAGGGGTTTCCGGCTTGAACCGTCTAAGTCGGTGGCGCGGCTCACTTTTATATTTTTTTTTTCTCTTTCTTCTACCCTCTACGGCTGAGCTCGGACATAATTTGCCAGTAGAGAGACCGCTGGCAGAGTACTCTATAGAGAACGAACAAGACGTGGCAACGTTAAAAATGTTATCTTTTAATTGTTACGTTTAAATGTAGTTGGAAATAGTTTGTATTAAAAAAATTATTGAGACAATTAGGCGTTGCCACACTTCTGTTTTATTTATTTAAGACCCTCTAGATTACATAAAATTATAATTGTTACCTATGGATGAACTCGTATTGAAGAGAGAATTCCAATAATGACAGAATAACCGGAGAGATGTATTTAGAAAACCAAATTGACTAATAGTATCAGAGAAACATGAAATCTGACAACATTGAAAATGTAAAATCTGGAATCTCCCTATCTCAAAATAGTCTTATCCCAAATTTTGTACAATTCGGACTAGCAATTTTCGAGATAATTGTCCGTTTCCAGACTTTTGGTCCACTTTGTATAAACCATAAGCCAGTTGAAATAAAGTCAAAGTTCACTTATCTTGGCTGCACCTTAAACAAAAACTGGGATCACTTACAGGAGATATAACATAGAATTAAAGTAGCGAGAATTACTTTTATACAAATGAAACCAGTTGTCATGTCGAGATCTAAATCTGGCCATTAAAAAGAGAATAAATAGTCATGTGTTATATATACTCCAGTCTTCTATACGGTGTTGAGGCTTGAACGCTTTGAAACGCTATGGAAAGAAAGCTGCAAGCTTTTAAAATGTGGATTTTTAGAAGAAATCTTAGAATCTTTTGGATAGAAAGAATTCTTTCTTCTCGGTCCCATTACCCTCACAAGGGTTTGGTGGCACTATGCTTCTACCATTTTTATAGCAAAGAATTACCATCGCAGAATTTGATGTGAACCTGAAATCATGCTTATTGTAAAACGTAGGAGATTAAAATATTTTGGCCATGTTATAAGAAATAGCAAGTACAGAATGACGTCCGTAATCGAATAAGATAATAGAAGAAGAAGAACATAATTTGGTTTTTTTTTATTTTGATTGGAATTACTGAAAATTGCCATATCGAAAATCTTGTCGAATGCTGTTGCTTTTTCGATAACGTCTATTTTAACAATTCAGCATGATCTTAATAAAAAAATTAAAATAAATTTTTTTTAGCTTACTTTAAAATTATATTTGCATGGGACAAAAACATCGTTAGAAGTGCATAGTTGTAAAAGACATTTTAAAAAAAATAGTAATGGAACAAGCATGGGTAATAAAAGTTTACGAAACTTTTATAGACCCTTGGAAAAATTATTTAACAACATTCGCAACATGCTTGATGGAAAATTTTTATCTGTTCAATCATGATATTTATATGACTTATGTACGTGTGTGCTATAAAAGTACCTGAGTTTAGGCAATAAAGCGAAATATGAGCTGCATGTATACATATGTTATTTTTTTAACGCTTAAGTACATGGCTGTATTTTATTTATATTTTAACAGAATTGTGTTAACATGTTTTGGTTTAAAAATAATTAAAACGGTGTACACATATTTAACTTCCCTGTGAAAGTTATAGTTATGGGTCCGATTTTGCGAATCCCGAATTTTAACTTACCTACACATTTCAAGGTCACCATATAATAGTTTTTAAGTGGATGTTGTATGTACGTATGTTCGTGTTTTCGTAAGTTCGTTTGTTCTTATGTTCGTATGTTTGTATGTTCGTATGTTCGTATGTTCGTATGTTCGTATGTGCGTTCGAAAATATTTTTTGTCTCGATTATCTCGAGAACAAAAAAATTTTATCGACATGAGACCAATTGTATTTAACCCATAATTACACAACTTGAAACTGATTAGATTGTCAGCAGAATTGGTTAAACTGTTTTTTGTAGAGAATCAAAAAACTGAAAAAATGGCAAACTTTCGGAAATATCTTTCGTTTCGATTATCTTGAGAACAAAAAATGATATCGACGTGGTACCAATTGCATTCGACGCATAAGTACGCAACTTGAAATTGATTAGATTTTCAGAAAAATCAGTAGGGCTGTTTTTTATGGGGAATAAAAAATGTGAAAAAATGGTAAACTCTCGGAATTATTTTTAGCAACATTGGTTTAGCTGTTTTTTATGGAGAATTAAAAAACTAAAAAAAATGGTAAACTAACTTTTTTTTACTGCGGAAACTGATATTATTATTATTGCTGGTTAGGAATATTTGTATGAAAACTAGGATGCCATTATTTTTAATAATAAAAATAATAATTATAACAACAAAACATATGGTATTTTTTCATTCTTTTCACTGGAAAGTTAGTCGTGCGGACCTCTCGGGTCGTACCCAGACCACTGATATTTAATAATTTGGTATTTTTACAACAAATGGCTTTACAAGAGGGCATTCATACCAAAATTATTTTTTAAAACGCCATAACATTTATAATTTACAAAAAGTTACATTTACATAATGCTACCTATTTACTTTTTAAGATTTAGGAAATCAATGTACCAATTTATAAAAAGTACTGATATAGTGATTAAAATAAAAATTTTACGGCACGTTAAATAAAAAGTGTCAAAAGGAACCATTAAAATCATCTCAGTGCTGCTAAAAAACAAAAACGATTCGGTGACAGATGGATGATAAACGTTAGTCTAAGTCCTTACTTTCAATTTTTTTAACGCAAAAATAAAATTTATTGTTTTTACCTTTAAAAGGAATCCATGTGCTATCCATGTCAAAAGATAGTAAGAAACGAAGATAAACCATGATATCTGAAATATTATAGCATAAAATATTTAAAAAAATTAAGTGCCATAGTGCTAACCGGTAGGTAAAATAAATAAAATTAAATTATAAAGAAAATTGTTGACAGAGAAGAAAAACACCGATCGGTTATGCAAAGCAGAGTTAAAGCAATATTTGAGATATCAAAAGGCAACGATTAAGGATCTAAACAATGCAACGAATGAGTATAAAAGGTTAAAAGGTGTGGCAAGAAAGAAGGAGAGTGATAAAGATAAATTTAATAGAAGGTTATCTGACGACTTCCAAAACAATATTAAACTCTTCTGAAAGTCCATAAGAACAGCCACAGGTAAAAAATACTACCTCGCAACTAAAAATATTAGAAACACAGATGGTAGTAAGGTAAAAAAAGAGGAATGTGTATTAAAGAGATGAAAGAAATACTTCGAAAATTCATAAAGGATAAACAAGTACAGGCCCCATTCGGAGACATGAGTGGACGTTGCAATGAAAGTAAAATTAGTACGACAAAATTGTGGAAGCGTTCAACAATAACAATATAAAATTGGGTAAAGCTGCTGGGTATGACAGAACAAAAGTTAAAATGCTTAAGGCTGGTCAAAGAGTGGTAACTAGTCTGCCGCACTGCCTTTATAACCTTTGTTAAAGGAGTGGTAGCATACCAGACGACTGGTGCAAGGCTGTTATCGTGCCGCTTTACAAGGGAAAAGGTTCGCAGCAGAACTGTAAAAACTATAAAGGTATTAGTTAACTAAGCATAGTCGGCAAACTGTATGCAAAGATATCGATTAAAAGAGTAACGAATAAAACTAAGAAGATGATATGGGATGTGCAAGCAGGATTTAAAAGAAAAAGGATATGTATGAATCAGGTCTTTTCATTAGGAGGTAGTTAAAAAAAGTCTTAGCTAGAAGTCAGAAGGTCTATTGCGCTTTTGTAAACTTGGAAAAGGACTATAACAAAGTAGTGAGGAGTGAATTTGAAAGAGAGTGCTTATGGATTAAAAATAAATGATTTGATCGTCAAATGCCTTCCTTATGCCAAAGATCAAGTCATATTAGCGTTATTTAAAAAGAAGTTGCAGGCAATGGTTGATGTTATGCATGATGCCCTGAAAATCAAAGGGATAAAAATAAATGTAAGCAAAACAAAAGTAATGGTATTTAAAAGAGAAGAAAGTATTACAAACTGTGGAGTTCTGATTAAGTAAGAAAGAATGGAACAAGTAAATATATTTGTGTACTTGAGTTCAAAGTTTACAAAAGATGGAAAGTATGACAGTAACATTAAGCGACGGGTGTTGGCAGGTAAACAAATGATAAGGAAACTGCATAGCTTTATGAATAGCCAGAAAGTGTCAAAAAAGGCACGTGTGGCTGTGCATAGAGGTGTGTTGTTTCCTACACTTATGTATGGTAGTGAATGTTGGGTTTGGCAGAAGAAGCATGAAAATAGGATTAATGCTGCGGAGATAAGTAGTCTGAGAAGTATAGCCGGAGTGACTCGGTTGGATAAGGTAAAGAATAGTGAGATAAGAGAACGCTGTGGTGTAAAAGAAGATGTGGTTACAAAAATAGATAAAGGAATGCTTAGATGGTTTGGACACGTTGAAGGGATGAATAAAGGAAGATTGACGAAACAAATTTATAAAGCGAGTGTGAATGGACATGTCGGTAGAGGTCGACTTTGGAGAACATATCTTGATCAGATCAACATTGTTTTGAGGAAAGGCCAGGTCAAGAGTACCAACAACCGACGAGCATGTATGAGAGCACTGATAAAAGTAGAGAAAGCAAAAGATGTGCGTAAGAACCGTTGCAAGTGGAAGGAAGTGGTCTACCCCTATGGGAAAAAGGCATTACTTTATGTATGTATGTATGTACAGCGTTCTATTTTATATAAAAGTTATAATTTTAAAATTTCAACAATGTAAACAATAAATTTTATTTTAAAAACATAAGAAACTATTAATTTTTAATTGCACGAATGACGTTGTCTTTTAACTAACATTTCATATATGTGTAAACAAATTTTAGTTTTTAATGAATAAAAGATCGTTAATACGGGTTTTAGTTGTTGATTAGGAGAAGTAAAATGATAAATTCAATTAGGAATTACAAACTTGGTGAAATTCTTTTTTTAAACACAAATTTAAAAATTAATTTTGTATTTTGAGGTGTAAAAGGAAACTAAAAAATTATAACCATCTTAACGGGATCACACAAAAAATTAAGGCCCATTTTACCGTTATATATTTCAACTAAGTTATTTTTATTTTAAGTTGAAATTTAAAGAAAACAAAAAAAATGTATCTCTTGACGTGACTAAGATTCAAACTTGGGTTACCATGGCCACAACGTGGGGTCCTAACCACTGAACAATTATACACACATATATATATATATATATATATATATAGTCAAGCCTATTTATCGTAGGAGTAGGCAGATATGTTCACCGAGTTCGACTTCTACCGAATTATCCATTCACACTCGCCTTATAAATTTGTTTTATCAATTTTCCTTTATTCATTTTCTCTACGTGTCCAAACCGTCTTAGCATTCTTTCATCTATCTTTGTAACCACATCTTCTTTTACACCAAAGCGTTCCTTAACTCACTATTCTTCACTTTATCCAACCGAGTCATTCCGGCTATACTTATCAGACTACTTATCTCCGCAACATTAATAGTATTTTCATGCTATTTTTTCCAAACCCAACATTCACTACCATACATACGTGTAGGAACCAACACACCTCTATGCACAGCCTGACTAGCTTTTTTGACACTTTTTGGCTGTTCATAAAGCCATGCAGTGCCCCATTTATTTGTTTTCCTGCCAACACGCTTCACTCAATGTCACTGTTATATTTTCCATCTCTTGTAAACTTTGAACCCAAGTAAACAAATTAATTTACTTGTTTCAATCTTTCTCCCTTAATCGAAACTTTACAGTTTGTTATGATTTCTTTTTTTTCAAAAACCATTACTTTTGTTTTTCTTACATTTATTTTCATCTTCTTGATTTTCAGAGCATCATGCATTACAATAACCATCGCCTGCAACTCCTCTTACATGATGCTAATATGACTTGATTATCGGCGTAAAGAAGGCATTTGACGATCTAATCATTCATTTTCAATCCATACATTTTCAAATATTTTAAACAATCGTCTATGCATAAGGTAAACAGCCATGGCGAAGCCACACATCCCTGTCTCACACCCTTTTCGATGTTAAACCAGTCCGTGAAAGCTCCGTTTATCCTGATACTAGCAGTAGAATCCTCGTAAAGTGATTTCAGTGCTCGTAATAAATTACCGCTCACCCCATACATAGACAATGTCTACCACAAGTCCATTAAAAAACAATAGACCTTCTGACTTCTAGTTTTACATAATTTTTGTTTAGTTTTATTTACACATAAAACTAGACGATCATGGCTAAATAAAAAAAAATCAAATCACTATTTATCAGTTTTTTTTATAATAATTAATAAACAATAAAAAACTCAAAAATTTATATTCTTATTGTTCGTCAAAAAAATTCCCTTTACCAAATCTAAAAAAATATTTAACATCACTTTTAAAACACCCTGTATGCAGCTACAAAGATAGAGTTGGTGACTAAACCCAATTGTTATTTTTTTGCAAAAATATCAAGTTCGTAACGAAAATAAAATTGCAAAAAGTAATACCAAAAGACTATAGCTCGCTTCGTTGGGTTTAAAATTCAATTTTAATTTTCAAGTAGCAAAAATCTTGTTTCTTTTGTAATTTAAAACGATAGGTATTAGAGCTTATTGAGTTTTAAGCAACATAAGCCGTCAAACTTTACCAAACTAAATGCGTAAATAAAATAAAAAATAGACAAGAAGCAGGTGTAACAGGAGATGCAGACAGAATAATAAAACTCAAAGGTGCGAAACAATAAATTTACAAAACGATATTTACACCCACCCACACCTGGTTATGTGACAAAAAATAACGAGAAAATTTTTCAAAGGATATTGCTACAAAAAAAAATATAATATATATATATATATATACAATATAAAAATATGTCTTAACAAAAAAGTTTGTATGTCATTTAATGAATTAAACTATAAAATCCCAATCCTTGTAACGTTAAAAAAAATAAAAAATAAATTTTTAGCCGTATTTATTTATTTTTTAATAATTAACTTCACAGCGGAAGTTACAGTAATGGGTCCGATTTTTCGAATCCCGAATTTTGACATATATCCACATTTCAAGGTCACCATACAATAGTTTTTAAGTGGATCTCTCTGTGTGTGTATGTGCGTATGTTCGTATATTCAAATGTTTGTATGTTCGTGTTCGACCCATATTTACGCAACTTAAAACTGATTGGATTTTTTAGGCTGTTTTTTATGGGGAATCAATTGAAATGTGGAGATATGTCAAAATTCGGGATTTGCAAAATCGGACCCATTACTTCAACTTTCACTGGGATGTTAAAAAGGTTACCAACTGACATAAAATTGTAAAAATTGGGCATAAAAAAAAACAGTAAACCTTTTTGAAAAAAAAACTATTAATGACAATTGCGCGCCGGCGCCGACCTTCAGGAGATGAGGGGCGTGGTAGAGTGTAATGTGTGATGAGGTGTGGATAGCTTTCCCTCCGGAACCTCTTATGCCTCGGATATACTTGCTCTGGGACGGCGTCGTTTTACTGCGTAGAAATGTTGAATCCTTTGATAACTCAGTAATCGCTGGCTCGATCTGTCTTTTTACTACTGTAGGCTAACGGGTTTACTGCCTTTTATCGCCAGGAATTGGTATTTTTACTGTAAATGAAACAAACACGTGTCATCATTAATAAATTGTTAACTTTAATACATGGAGCTCACAGTTTTAAAGCCTCCTGTATCTTTAGAATGATTTCACTGGTTACTAGCTTTTGTTTGATGTATTTTACTTGATTATAGTAATGTGCATTTTACCACGTGGTGTTTTTTTAAAGTATTGCTCTGATTGCTAGAGGTTATATTTCGGCTGTAGATATGCGAAGCGCTGTAATCTGCATTGCTTGAAGTTCGGAAAGCGAAAGTGGGCGAGAACCGTTTCTAATGTTGCTTCTTCTTTTAAATTAACCGTTTTTGGTTGGTCACTGTCACCGTATAACCGCTTGCTAAGAATTGCACGCGACGATTGGAATGTTCTCGAAATAACTGCACGTGTTTTTAACATGATTTATAAATAGCACGGGACCCCTTGTTTATATCCGAAATGCTAATTTTCAAGTAATAAATGCGTGACATTTACTTAATTTGTGTCGGTGTCAGGGCCGTACTGAGTAGTTTTACAAATTAAAGAATTTCTTAAAAAAGAATTGAACATTTGGAAGTACTGATTTCCAACAAAAAAGTTTATTTAAATATATAGGGTAAAAAAATAAATTTCCATTAAGGATAATTATTTGAGTAAATTTTTTTATTTTGTGCCCGTAAAAAAATAATTTGTTTTCTTTATTTAAAACTCACACTTTTAATTCCACCAATCCCAATAAAAGTAACAAAGTAAAAATTAAATTTTCAATACCAAGCAAATTAATTGTATGCAGTATTCAATAAAAAATTAACTTACCGTTTGTTGGAAATCAGTACTTCCAACTGTTAAATTCCTCTTTGAAAAATTCTTTAACTCTTTTAACTACTCAGTACGGCCCTGACACCGACACAAATCAAGTAAAAGTCACGCATTCATTACGTGAAAATAAGCATTTCGGATGTAAACAAAGGGTCCCGTGCAATTTATAAATTAATGAAGAACACGTACACTTCTTTCGAGAACATTCCAATCGTCGTGCGCAATTCTTAGCAACGACCCCGGGCGGGGTCGAATTATAGCCGTATGTGAGACAATCAAATAATATACCAGGAATATTTGCGCGAATAAAACAATCAATGAGGCAAGGAGTTGAATCTTGTGTCACATATGAGACTATTGACTATTTGTTGTAGATTTGTGCATGTGTGTGTGTGTGTGCGTATGCGTGTGCGTGTGCGCGCGTGTGTGTGTGTGTCTGTCTGTCTGTATTTCTTTGAAAAAAAATATAGCTTTAAAAAGTCCCTTTTATAACTACAATGGAATATTCAATTTTTAAAAATATTAACAAATTAAACACAAGTCAAAGAATCGCCAACCTAATTCCTTTTTTTTTTCGTGAACCAAAACATAGTTTAAGCTCAATATCCATTTTAAAGATACGTTTAAGTACTTGACGTTGCCGTATCGGTAAAAGACATAAAAGTCCAGGCTTTCATCCCGGCGAAAATCTATAAAATTATACGGACTATAAAACGTTCCGACTGCATAGTTCGGAGTGAACACCGCTTGATAATGTTCTTTATTTTTCGGTTGAGGAAATATTTGCCACAGTAAACGTATACGAGAAGTGGCATGACATCACGTACTTCATGTTGTGTTCGGTTATAGAAACGATATGAACAAGTTTTTTTTGCAAATATTTTACTGTACTTTAAATAAAAATAACATTTTTCCCTTTTACGTTGATACACTCACATACAGTAAGGTTATTTTACCAGGAAAGCAGCGCTACTCACATTTATCATTACAGTCACTTGTGCTAGTTATAAGTTTTTCCCTTATCAGTAAAAACAGTCCATAATTGTCCGGATATGCGCATTATATTCAGAAGTGTTTAAACAAAATTTACTAACTGTTTGCAAACATACAGTAAAATGGAACTACTATTGAAAGGAATGCAGCTAAATTCAATAGAATGGATTGAACGACAATTGCCAAATAACCCTGCTTGACAAAGTAAGCGCCAATATTTTTAGTGCGAATGTGTAAAGACTGTAAAAATAAGGTAACGTGTATGCAAAGGTGCTTAAAAATATGCGACTAAATTGGTTTAACAAAACATATTAGAGAAAAAAGAATACCAAGGTTAGCGTGGTATTTTTACAGTTAATACGGAGACTCCGACGAATACAAACATACATATAGTCACGCCTTTTTCCCGTTGTGGTATGCAGAGACCACTTCCTTCCCCTTGCTACGGTTCTTACACACATCTTTTGCTTCCTCTACTTTCATCAGTTCTCTCATACATGCTCGTCGGTTGTTGGTACTCTTGACCTGGCATTTCTTCAAAAAAATGTTGATCTGATCGAGATACGTTCGCCGAGGTCGACCTCTACCGACTTCCGTCCATTCACACTCGCCTTATAAATTTGTTTTGTCAATTTTCCTTCATTCATTCTTTTTACGTGTTTAAACCATCTAAGCATTCCTTGTAAATGAGATTTATAGATAGTTTTAGATTTATGGCAAGTTTATTGGACAAGTTGGGTGCCAATTTAAGCGATGATCAATGTTAACACATTTTCCCGAAATCAAATTGATGAGGAAAAAAGGCAAAGGGTCATTTTAAGTAAATATAATTTACATTACATTGGTGACATTGGTGCCTGTGGTATCGGCACCAATGTCACCTAGATCTTTTGATTCTCTGTGACTACCGCTGTGTCTTCAGGGCATCAGAATTCTAGTCCGCTGATTTTGGCGAACCTCAGGATTTCTTTCGTCTCTGTCTCTTTTAGATCGCTTGGATCCATTATCATACGGCCCCCTGTTTAAAACCTGTACACCTTCTCTTCTCCGCATAGTCGACAGTTTTTCTCGGTCGCCAGCTTAAAATTAAATAGATGCGCCCTTAATGCGATGTGTCCTGTGAGCAGGCCAAGCGTGCTCTACTTTGGTCCATCGTCCAGAGTGCGTCAGCCCTCTTCTGGAGAGGTTTTTCATCAGCTGTTTTGATTTTCTGCAGCTAGTATTTGCATTCCACTGAGCAATATGTTCTTGTTCAAGGAATTATTTTAATAAATGTTTTGCTTCGGCAATTGGTAATCCGACCAACTGGCTTCTTGGTTCCACCAGGGTCCCATTTCTTGCCAAAGCAAGTATAAAATTTAGGCAAATTTTTTTAAATTTTGTACACGATACCTTACAAAACGAAAGTAATAATTAAATAAAATTATACCTATCGAGATCAAGATTTTAAAATTACGTTAAAAATTAATTATAAAACTTTTTGACAATATATTTTTAAGAATATAGCGATGTGTAAACACTCAGATTCGTTTTGGACTTTTGTTAATATACTCTTTCGATAAATTATAAATGTGTTTGCCAATGAATCAATTGGATTAAAAAACAAATAAAGCAGTAAAAGATGAAATTTTGTATTTTAAAAAGTAAAATTTGCAATTGGCTTCATTGCACTACTCAACTCGAATATATAGCGGATTACTTTCTTGTACAATTTTAAAATAAAGTTAAAATGTTGTATGCTATAAAATTCCAGAGAGTTATACTTTGTCGCAGGTGAGATTTAAATGAAGGAATATACGTTGGTAATGAAGTGGGTAAAGTAAGTTTGTCTACAATCTTCTTAATGGCAAAATATGCAGAGCATAATTTTTCTGACAGGATTTTTTTATTTAAACACAATTATACAATGTTGTTAATTAAAGTTTTTTTTCCCTTGCTTTGGTGTATAATTTAGATAAGCAAACCAATCAGTACATAAAAAAAGTATAAAATTTATCAACATTTATTTTTTTAAATTTTCACCCCACTGACTAACCCTTACTTTTTGTTATTTTTAATTTTATTTTAGTTCCTATACTTTTTTAATGAATACAAGATCAATTTTAAAAATTTTCTCAGTCTAAGAAAAAGAAAAATTCATGGACTTGACGGCGATATTTGAGATGTGATCTGGCGTAGATAATAAATTGTTTGCACTAAAGAAAAAAGCTTTTTTATACTTTTACCGTTGCTAACATCTTATCTTCGCAAAACGGGATTCTCCCAGTTTAATATGGAAATAGAACTGAGAGTGTCCATTTCCAATAAACCACCTTTTTATAAAAAACTTGGCTCTGCGAAACAGACTTAGGGTAGTCACTAATTGTTATACATACATACACATAGTTAAGTCTTTATTTTTTTTTATTATTTATTTATTTATTTATTTTTTTAATTAAGTTTTTATTATTATTTTAAACAAAATTAATTTAAACCTTATTGAATGTTAATACAATTGCTACTGTAAAATAACGCCCTACCACAGTCACTCTATACATCAATTATTAAGGAAAGAGGGTACCACAGTAAAATCTGTAACTGGATCAAAAGTATTATTGAAAACCGATATGTAATATCATCATATCATATGGTGTCCACAAAGTGGGGTACTTTCCCCACTAATTTGGTCACTCCTACTCGACTTTTTGCTGAGCGAGCTTTCCATGCATGCAGTAGATTTTCAATGCTATGCGGATGATCTGGTTATAAGAGTTAGAGGGAAATTTTTAGCGACGATCTCAAACGTCCTCCAAAAAGCCCTCAACACAGTATATAGATGGTGCAAGAGAAAACAGATGTCTGTCAAACCCCGAAAAACTGTAATTATTCCTTTTGCAAAAAGGAAAAAGTAAAATAAGCTTCGGCAGCCTGTCTTTTACATAGAAAACATTTCATTCGCGGCGGAAGTGAAATACCTGGATGAAAGACTCACCTGGAACGCCCACCTGGAAAAGACAATAAATAAAGCCAGGTTTTCTCTCTGGTATCTTAGAAAATTCTGCGGCAAATCTTGGGGAATGATCCCCAAACAGATTTACTGGATTTATCAAACAATGATAATATCTATGGTCACGTATGGTTCAGTGGTCCAGTGAAACAAAAAGTAACAACAGACAGCTAGAGCAAAGCTAGCTGGCACGCCTGGCCATAACAGGAGCTATGTCCAGCATACCAAAGGCAGCGATGGAACACCTCCTAAATCTTCCTCGATCACTAGATATTTTCTTGGAGAGGGAGGCCAGGATAGTCTCCTACAGATTCCTGTCTTTGGAAAGGCAAAAACGTAATGTACAAAGATAGCTTAAAAACCCCAGATGGAGTTGGGGCGGGTGTTTTCAGCAGAAAACCAAAGATTAAAATATCTACCAGTCTTGGCAGATATGCTAACATATTTCAGGTTAAAGTCTTCGATATCAAATTGTGTGTAAAAGAGTTGACCAACAGACTTTTGGCAAACAAAAATATAAGTATAATATCAGACAGCCGGCTGCTTTAAAAGCACTAAGCTCCAACAAGATAAATTCTAAACTTGTATGGAATTGCATCGATCCTTAATGTACCTTGGTGCGAACAACAAGGTGACCCTACTGTTGGTACCTGGGCAGCAGGGGGTAAAGGGAAACGAAAAAGCCGAAACTCTTGCAAAACAGTGGGCCAAATCTGCGTTCACTGGAACAGAACCAGTTTTTGGAGTCACTACAAGTACCGCCAAAACAATTATTTTAAACTGGACGAAGAGGAAAATACTCACATACTGGTCTGATATACCATGTTTAAAGTGCCGCCAAAACAATTATTTCGGACTGGGCGGAGAGGAAAATACTCACGTATTGGTCCGACATACCAGGGCTAACCCACTCGAAGGCGTTTTTACCGTTACAACCCTCGAGAAACACAACTAAGCAGATCCTAGAATGGAGCAGAAATGACCTGCGTATTCTAACAAGACTGCTTACGGGACACTGTCGTCTTAGATACTACATCAAAAAGATAGATCTGAACCAACAAACGGACTGTCGGTTCTGCTGCATGGAAGACGAAACTGCTGATCATATACTATGTTCATGCCCCGGCCTGGGAAGAATAAGGTTCAACATATTTGGTTACACTAACCTAGAACCTACCGATTTTAAAAAAATCTCACCCTATACAACCATGAACTTCGTAAGAAGGGCTGGATTGTACGGTGAACTGTAGCCTCTAGGTGTGAGCCGCAATAGACCTACCAAGGGTCGCGGTGGAGGGGCGACCACGCCCCACTCACATTAAACCTAACCTAACCTAACCTACCATGCTTAACTCACTCAAAGGCGTTTCTACCTAAACCCTCAAAAAACACAACTAAGCAGATCCTATAATGGAGCAGAAATGACCTACAAATTTTTAAGGGACTGCTTACAGAACACTGTCATCTAAGATACCACTTTGGAAGGATAGGTCTGAACCAACAAATGGACTGTCGGTTTTGTTGCGTGGAAGACGAAACTGCTGAACATATACTATGTTCATGCCCCGGCCTGGGAAGAATAAGGTTCAGTATATTTGATTACACCAACCTAGAACCTACCGATTTCAAAAAAATCTCACCGCATACAAACATAAACCTCTTGAAAAAGGCTGGATTGTACAGTGAACTGTAACCTCTAGGGGTGAGCTACAATAGACCCACTTAAGGTCGCCCCACTCACATGATACCTTTTTTTTTTCGTTGGGGTGGAAATTGCATGGCACCTGAGCCTTGGTGTAAATCAGCTACAGTAGTGTCGGGCGCTAAACCGACTAAAACCACCCCGTGCCCTCTCTCGTACCTGGAACAGTCCTGTAGGATACTCTCAGGTAGTCTCACATGATACCTGGATATATTGACATTTGTCAAAATGTCAAATTAATTGTACCTTCTTGATTCGTATTGATTTATATCAAAACGGAAAAATGGCGTTTCACTAGCCACTTAATACTACTTAAATTGGTTTTCACAAAAGTGATAATGTTACCTTAATCCAGGATATTGATGAAATTCTTAGAAGGTAAATTTTTAGAAGCTTTTAGAAGTTAAATTTTTTTTGCACTTGGAGTAAAGTTTTATTTTAACAATGGTGGTTTTAAATATGGCGGAGTCTCTTTGTCCCAGTTTCGAGTTTTAGCAATAATTTTTTTATTATAACATTAAAATTAATTAAGGGAGAAAAAATGCAACAAGTTAATGAACGAACTAATACTTTCCCGGGTAGAGGAGAGACTATTTATGAAATGTGACTTACACAAAATTGGGTATTGTGAAGTAATTAAATTCATTCAACTTCCACACATGTATTAGTTATTAAACAGTGCAACTTAATTTTTTTTTAATTGTCAAAATTTAAAAAAAAAATGCTTATATATTTTCCCGGTCCTCCTTAACTCTGTTACGATATTTTCTCCTTGGGTTCGGTAATTCTAAACTCTCAGTATAATAACCAAACAACTTTTATTCTAATATTCCTTTTCAATAAATTTTATTCAAACAAATCTCTTAGATATTTACTATACAATTACTTTAAAATACTTAAATTTGAACTAATTTTAACTTAAACTTAAAAAAAAGTCAACTTTTTCGTGGCTCTTTTTTAGAAAGTGCGCGAATAATTCTTTTACTGTTTCAGAACCATTAGACGCAGCATTCTAGAATTTGCCAGTCCCTTCTTTTGTTCCAATCGCCGTGCCGGCAGCCCCCGATTGTGATCAACGCGCTGTTGTGACAGACAACAGAGCCGGCTCATAAGAATACTTTCCGTTGCCTCTCTGTTAAGAATACCTGCTTATACCATTGTTTAAAGCAACTATTGGGATCAGCATCAAGTCCTACTATTGAAACAAAAACTAAAATATATGAAAATAAAATAATGTCTTGAGATTAAAAAAAAAGTAAAGTAACAATGAAATAACATTTTAAGTTAAAATGATAATACAGAATTCAGATATAAAAAGTAATTTAAATAAATAAATAATTGAAATATTTTAAATTTAATGTTATAATTTTATAAATTTAAATTAAAATTGGTAAACTTACTAGAGCACTACGTCAAAATAAAATAGTATTCTGTTTTTCAATTCGTTTTGTGTCAGCCTAGATTACTTCAAAAGTATTAGGAAAATCACCGGCGTATCTTCGAGAAAATTGCTGAACTTTTCAATATGAGCCATAATTTTGAACACCTCATTAAGCAATTGACCTTAGTATGGCAACAACGACTTTTATTGCAAGTATAAACTTTTGTGATCACATTTAGATAACGTTTGATACTAAATATAAGTCCTGTTTTACTTTTATTTGCGTTAACTAAGTGGAAAAATTATAGCAAAGATGATTTTTCAAAATTTATTAAACTAACAGCGACTCAAAAGTCCTAAATTTATGGTTAAGTGAAGTTAAAAAACCAATAAAAAAGAATTTATGCATACGTTTTTTGTAAACAGGTCATAAATATTAAATAATTTATTTTATTTATATTAGTTTAATAAATCAGAATATGTATCTGTTTATTAAAAAATTGGGTGTAAGTGTAAAGTAGTTTACCTTTATGTGATGAATCCTGGGTAACGCAAAATGAGCTACAAACTATTTAAAAAGAAAAGCTTTCCAGAAAAAGATATTATCTAAATAAAAAAGATAAACACGAAAACAAAATTAAAGTACACAAAGTGTTTATTTAAGAACATAAGATAAAAACTACAGAGATTAATAAATTATTAATTTACAAGAACATTAAATATCAATTAAATAAGGTTTATAGTTTTTTAGAATGTTACAAGTACTGTTACATAAACCAGCAAAAAATTAGTAGAAAATTTCGGTTATTAAAAAACATATTACAGTAAAGCAGATACCTACCTTTACTACAACGATTAAGCAACGAATCTGGTAATAGTAAGCACTAACATCTATTAGAACAGCGCAGGAAAAATACTGGATGATAGAATAATAATAATTGTTGGAAATCAGTACTTCCAACTGTACAATTCCTCTTTGAGAAATTCCTTGATTTTTTAAAACTACTCAGTACCCTGACGCTAACAAAAATCAACTAAAAGTCACGTGAAAATTAGCATTCGGATATAAACAAAGGCTCCTGTACCATTTATAAATAATCTTAAGAACACGTGCAGTTATTAGCCGAGAACATTCCAATCGTCGCGCACAATTTTTAGCAAGCGGTTATACGGTCAGTGACCAATCAAAAACGCTGAATTTAACACGAGAAGTCACATTCGAAACAGTTTCCGGCTTCTCGTTCTCTTTCCATTCCGATCGTCTAAAAAGACCGCCGCTCAGAGCACGGCTTTAAAATACCACGTGGTAAAATGCACATCAATATAATTAAATAAAATACATCAAATAAAAGCTATTAACCAGTGAAATTATTACGAAGATACAGGATGCTTTAAACTGTAAGCTCCATGTATTAAAATTAACAATATATTATCGATGACCAGTGTGTTGTTTCATTTACTGTGATAACACCAATTCACGGCGATAAAAGGCAGTTAACCCGTTAGCCTATAGTAGTAAAAAGACAGATCGAGCCAGCGTTTACCAGTTATCAAAGGATCCAACAGCTACGCAGTGAAACGAGGCCGTCCAAGAGCAAGGAAGTCAGCAAACAATAGAGGTTTTGGCGGTGAAGCTGTTCACACCTCAGAGCATTTTCCACACCCGACACGCCCATTATTCCTCGTGGTAATAATCATCTTTATTGTATCACAGCCCTAGTTACATATAATTTTATTTAAACTAAACAAAAAAAGTGGTACATAGCTAAAATACAAAAGGCGAAGTTCAACTTAGCTAGCACAAGTGCTACTAAGTTGCAGGGAACAACCGAAGGGCAGAAATCTATATTTTATCAGATAGCCAAGCAGCCCTGAAAGCTCTGAAGTCATACATTTGTGTCTAAGCTGACTTGGGACTGTAAACAATCCCTGAGACAACTGGCAGCAAACAACCAGGTTACTCTGATGTGGGTTTCAGGTCACAGGGGAGTTAGAGAAAACGAGGAAGCAGACTGCCTTGTCAAGGAAGGGGAAACTAAACAATTTTTCGGCCCAGATCCCTTCCATCGAATCTTTAAGGCCCACTTAAAAGAAGAGGTTAGATGCTGGGAAACAGATGAAATGAAATCTCACTGGCATAAAGTGCCAGGACAAAGACGTAATACATAGACGAGAAACCAAAATTTAATTTGTTGATCATCTACAACGAAAACTGAATAATAAACCAACACATTATAGAAAATCCATAATTGTAGCTATATTTAAAAAAATTACCAGCTACAGACCATAACCATAACTCAATGGTGTCGAGAGTAATGTAAATGGTATCAAATGGGATCCCATGGTGTCTAAAAGAACAGCAAATCATTGGGCAGGAACAAGTAGTATTTTAAACATATTTTACAAAAAAAACAAACAATATTCCTTTATAAATGCTATAGAGTATTAACGCAGCCAGTAGTCACCTTTTTTTATTTAAAAGAAGCAAACAATAAAGCATTCCAAATACAGCTTTAAAAATATTATAAATTCGGTAATACGTAAAAATGGGTGAATTTTTTTTTCAAAGGTGGGTATGTGTTAAATATGAGTGATTAAATATAAGGGATGTTCCCTAAGATTCCCCTCTCTTATTGATAGACATATTAGAGAGGGGAATCTTAGGGAACATCCCTTAAACCCCCACCAATATGCCTACCAAACAGGCAAATCTACGGATTTAGCTCTAAACAATCTAGTAGGAAAGATCGGCCATTCCCTTAAACATAAGGAAATTGCGCTGGCAGCTTTTCTAGATTTAGAAGGAGTGTTTAATAACGCCTTACCACAGTCACTCTATAGAGGGATAGACAGTAAAATCTGTAACTGGATCAAAAACATGATTGAAAACAGATATATAATATCAACACTGCATGGAGAGTCGGTTAGGTTCAGGGCGACAAAGTGGGGTACTTTACCCCCTAATGTGGTCACTTCTAGTCGACTCTCTGCTGAGCGAGCTTTCCATGCAGGGAGTAGATTTTCAATGCTATGCGGATGATCTGGTTATAATAGTTAGAGGTAAATTTGAAGCGACGATCTCAAACGTCCTCCAAGAAGCCCTTAACACAGTATACAGATGGTGCGAAAGGGAACAGATGTCTGTAAACCCCCGAAAAACTGTAATTATTCCTTTTACGAAAAGGAAAAAGCTAGATAAGCTTCGGCAGCCTGTCCTATACGGAGAGAACATTCCATTTGCGACGGAAGTAAAATACCTGGGTGTAGTTCTGGATAAAAGACTCACCTGGAACGCTATGTCCAGCACACCAACGGCAGCGATGGAACACCTCCTACATCTCCCTCCCCTAGATATTCTCTTAGAGAGGGAGGCCAGGATAGCTTCCTATAGATTCCTGTCTTTGGAAAAGCAAATAAATGGAGAGCAACTCGGGGATCACTCCGGGATACTGAGTGAAACAAAAAACCACCAAATTCTCGGGATGGTTCCTGACTTGCTAGCCACAAAAATACACGTAGGAAAGTCGTTCAAAGTCCTCTTTTCGAAGAGAGACGAATGGATAAGGGGACAAATCCTCTTCCCAGAGACTGAATATGTAATGTCCACAGACGGCTCAAAAACCCCAGATGTAGTTGGGGCCGGTGTTTTCAGCAGGAAACCAAAGATTGAAATATCTGCCAGTCTTGGTAGGTATGCCACAATCTTTCAGGCTGAAATATTCGCTATCGAAGGCGATGAATAAATTAGCAAAAAAGGCAGCGATACTATAGACAAATTAAAATAATAATATCTTATAAGTCAATAGGAAAATAGTCTGAAAAGAATAGCCGGAGTGACTCGGTTGTATAAAGTGAAGAATAGTAAGATAAGAGAACGCTGTGGTGTAAAAGATAGATAAAGAAATGCTTAGATGGTTTGAACAGGTAGAAAGAATGGATAAAGAAAGATTGACAAAACAAATTTATAAGGCGAGTGTGAATGGGCAAGTCGGTATAGGTCGACCTCGGCGAACATATCCCGATCAGATCAACATTGTTTTGAAGAAAGGCCAGGTGAAGAGTACCAACAACCGACGAGCATGTATAAGAGCACTGATAAAGGTAGAGGAAGCAAAATATGTGTTTAAGAACCGTAGCAAATGGAAGAAAGTGGTCTTTGCCTACCCTTACGGGAAAAAGGCGTGATTGTATGTATGTATGTCTTATAAGCCAAATAAAAAATTTCTGAACAAAACTTAATAAAACTCAACAAAATAACGTTAAATTTGGGACAATATTCCTGTTAATGATTACCGTTAGGGGCGCAGAGGGATTCAAACAAATATGGAGGACTGTAAGTAATATTTGATTTAATATTAGCTGGTGTTAATAATTAATTTAATAGGAAAAGTGGGTAGGTAAAAGTGTCGTGTTGCGAACATTATTCTGTCGGTCAATGTCTCATTTTTAAAAGTGTAATTTAAACGATACAAAATAATCTGGGATTTAAACTAGATTTATAATGTTTTAGCTATGCAATGACTGCATGGCTGCGACATTCATCTGATAGTATCGTAGTTAAAGAACAAAATTTCTTTGTGTTTGGTAATTATAAAAATTATGTTATTATATTTTATAATAACTACAGGTCTATGTAAAACACTTGCTTAGGAAAACACCTTTTTAATTATTTCACATTTACAGATTTTTTCCTTGACTCTTCTGGAGATGACAGCCGACCTGGTTGTAGCTAGAGTTACGCTAACCGTTATTTTAGAGTCAGATATACAATACTTCATAAATTTTGTATACCAATGCAGCTCACTGAAAATTGCTACTTGTGAAATTTGGCTAAAAAATAAAATTAATTTGTGTACAATGCTGCAACTGCAGTGTTTTTTCAAATGAAGAAATTAAAAAGGCCCACCTCGTATTGATTATATTAACCCAGTCACAAGCCTTTTATAATAAGCTTTAAAAGATAAAAACCAAGTTCTCCAAAACCACTACAAAAACTGACTCCCTTTCTTGAACCCTTGATGTTAACAGGGTGGGCGGCTGATTATTTTACTCTGAGCTTCCATTTAAGGCAAAATGCCCCATACTTCTTTCAAGTTTCCATCAATTTACGACCTTGATCATGGAAAGCACGCATTACAAATACTTGCACCCTATAAGCAAGGTTTGCTATTACCCCAGATTGTAAATTGTAGGGGGGTCGTGAAGGCTATGCAGCCTTTTAAGCATCTGGACCTATCAAATCTTTTGTGCATAACCCTTGATCTATTCGAGGCACAGGATTCCGAGACTTCGTACAAAGTTTATCAGTTGCCTGTGGGTCTTAGTTCCTGACATCGGAGGGCTTTGGAAAGGCCCCTTTAAGAAACCTGAGCCTCTTGCAAAAAAGCGCTGGGCATTAGCAAAGCAAATGTTCTACAGTTTAAGCGAAGTTCTCGCAGGTCATTTTTTTCAAGTAATACCTCAGAGGGCAGTGTCCAGTCCAAGATTCATTAATGTATATTGGGGAAAGCATAAAAGTGTAGAATTCTGTTGTTAATTTTTCGACAGGAACATTTGTAAATACAGCTGTTAGTGTGTTTTTTGTATTTTTCCTAGTACTTTGTCATTCTTATTTTATCAAATACTTTACTTACTTTTACAGAAAACTAACTTACAACAAAGACAAACAAGGCACATCCTCATCCAGCAAATTTTTTTTATGATACCTTACAAACAAGCTTTATTATTATTAATCTGTCAGGTGGCGTCAAGACATTGTGCAAGAGAATAAATGGGGCGATATAATAGACACCTATAAATCAATAACTAACGTAGAAAAAAATAAACAACATATACAAAATATCGAATAATTTTATGCATTTTTACCAAAACAATTACTTCGTTTAATACTTACGTGAAAAAAAATTATATGCCTTTTAACGATTGTTTGTTATGTTTTAATTTAAACACCCTGACTAAGTTCGCTTTTTTATGTCTCCGAGAAAAGTTCAGCTTTAATTTTATTGAGTCGAGCCCTGTCATTTTGTGTTCTATTTTAACTTTATTCTTTCTCTTTCTCGACAAAGTTAACAAGAATGAAAATATGAAAAACTTTTTCTTTCACCTAATCCACTTTCTTCCCCGCCTTTAGCGGCATAAGCTCTAATTCACTTTGTATTTCCTTATACACATTTATAGTAACTTCAGATCCTAAAAATTTATTCAGGAAATTAATAACTTTTTGAAGTTTATTTTCAGGATATGTTGGCGGTGTTCGATTAAACAAGTTTAAAATTAAAATCATATTATAAAAGTACACGGTAAATATTATTTGTAAAAATGTTAAAAACTGCTAAAAAATATTAAAATACGCACACAAAAATAGTCAAAATATTAGTTTATGTTTAAATATTACCAAATATATTGTATTTCAACCCACATTTTATACAGGGTGAGTTTTAAGCAACTAAATATATTCTTAATAACTTTATTAATTGCACATAATAAGAGAGGTAGCTGAGTAATCCAAACAAATTTCACTAGTTAACTAAGCCAATAAGTTTTAATTTGGCTTGTTGATTCATTTTTGTTAAATTTCTAGAAAAATAATTAGTTATTCTGGGTTATCATTGTAGTGGGTACCGATTTTAAAATCGTTTAGTACCGATTGCAGTGCGGGCCGTCCGCGGCCCACACGATAGGTCTACCCTTTTTGCGACTAATTTCAGTAAAAAAAAAAAAGGTAGTGTATACCTAATAGACCGCGAAAATTCCGCGACGTGTTTTAGATAAAGATGCATTAATATTGAATGTACACGCTTATTTTACTGCTGAAAAGAACAATGGAGGTTCGTTGCTACCAGTTTTACCAATACGTAAGCGTGTGTGTGATGGGTATTGGTGAAACAAAATAAACCTTAGTTTTAAAAAGTATAAAAGATGGAAATAGTGAACAAAAAGTTAAAAAAAGAAAATGCGTTGAGATTTAATATTAGAAAGAGTAAAAAACCAGATGTATTTAAAATTTCTAGAACAAGTCTTTTTAAAAATTTGAAACATATAGGGTTTAAGTTGAAAAATAAGAACAACCGAAAGGCTTTGTGTGAAAAAGCTTAAGCGTGCACAAAAGAGTTGAATTTTTAAGAAATTATACTCACTGTAAACAAGAATGCTTTTTACGTGTTTTTCTAGACGAAACTTAGATTTTTGATAAAGGTGGAGCAAAAAGAATTTGACAGGGCGATAACATCAAGTCTATAAAAAACGGGAATTTTGGGATAGTGTGACAGATAGTCTAAATAAGTGTAACCAGAATGAAAAAATTGTAATGTTTGGTGATTTTAATAGTTGGGTAAAAGTAAAGCGTGATGGATATGATAGTGTTCCAAAAATGTACGGTGACAGCAGAGTAAATGAAAACGGGATGAGTCTACTTGAAGTGGAATCTTGTGGTAAAAAACACAATGTTTTACCATAAAAGGATGCAAGACTAAAAGAATACCAGAGAAGTATAATTGATTTCGTAATTGTGGATAAAAGATAAAAAAAAAGTGATGGACATTTGGTTATACCGCAGTGTAGGTATTGACACGACCACTTGGTAGTAATGAGCCAGATAAGAGATCACTCTAAGCGGTAATGGCATTATGTGCAGGTATCAGGTAGGTTAGGTTAGGTTTTATGTGAGTGGGGCGTGGTCGCCCCTCCACCGTGACCCTTAGTAGGTCTATTGTGGCTCACCCCTAGAGGCTACAGTTCACCGCACAATCCAGCCCTTCTTACGAAGTTCATGGTTGTATAGGGTGAGATTTTTTTAAAATCGGTAGGTTCTAGGTTAATGTAACCAAATATGTTGAGCCTTATTCTTCCCAGGCCGGGGCATGAACATAGTATATGTTCAGCAGTTTCGTCTTCCACGCAGCAGAACCGACAGTCCGTTTGTTGGTTCAGATCTATCTTTCTGAGGTGGTATCTTAGACAACAGTGTCCCGTAAGCAGTCCTGTTAGAATACGCAGGTCATTTCTGCTCCATTCTAGGATCTGCTTAGTTGTGTTTCTCGAGGGTTGTAACGGTAAAAACGATTGGGTTAGCCCTGGTATGTCGGACCAGTACGTGAGTATTTTCCTCTCCGCCCAGTCCGAAATAATTGTTTTGGCGGCACTTGTGGTGACTCTAAAAACCGGTTCCGGTCCAATGAACGCAGATTCGGCCCCCTGTTTTGCAAGGGTTAATTCACCGCCCATTATACCGATGTTGGGGTGACCACTTTTGAAACCTTTCTCCAGTCCTCCCTTTTGGGTCGCGATGTCGATCCCATTGAGAGTGGAATTTGCTCCTGGTCCCTCAGAAGCAGACTGCCGGGAAAGTGGGTCTGCAAGAGAGTCTCTAACGTTTGCCTACCAGAGTCCGTAAAAGAGCCATCTGGTCGTTTTATCGATCCAATCTCTTGCGTCGGATCTCTGGCGAGAGCCTTGTGGATTCTTGTGCTGGCAGGTAGATCTGATATACTTTGACAGAACCTCCTCCAGGATTCTATTTTAGCTTTCCTTATTTCTTTGTTATAAGTCGTATCAGGTATCAGGTATCAGGTAATGAACTACAGCTTAAAAAGTTGAGAATTTGCAAGAAGAAGGTAAAAAAAAAGAGTTCGTTAGTAAATTAATTGAGAAATTTGACATTTTAGATGAAGCATGTGAGGTTAAAGAATTGTGGAAGCCATTCAAGGAAGCAATCGTAAATATTGCTATACACATGTGTGATGTAAGTACAAGAAGACAAGGATGCAAGTTACAGAATATGTGCGTAGAGATTCAAAAAGCAGTTTCAGAGAAGAAGAAAGCCTAGCTGGATTGGCTGGCTACAAAAGCCAATCAAAGGAGTGTTGGTTTCTATACTTATGTATGGTAAATGTTGGGTTTGGCAGAAAAAGCATGAAAATAGGTTTAATGCTGCGGATATAAGTAGTCTGAGAAGTATAGCTGGAGTGACTCGGTTCGATAAAAGTAAAGATTAGTAAGATAGGAGAACGCTGTGATGTAAAAGAAGATGTGGTTACAAAGATGGATAAATAAATGCTGAGATAGTCTGGACACGTAGAAAGAATGGATAAAGAAATATTTACGAAACAAATTTATAGGGCGAGTGTGAATGAACAAGTCAGTAGAGGGCAACCTTGGCGAACATATCTCGATCAGATCAATATTGTTTTAAAGAAAGGCCAGGTCAAGAGTAAAAACAACGGACCTTGCATGCATAAGAGTACTGATGAAAGTAGAGGAAGCAAAAAATGTGTGTAAGAACCGTAGCAAGTGGTCTCTGCCTACCCCTACGGGAAAAAGGCGTGCTATATATCTAGCGATTACCAGAGATGTTATAACGTAAATTTTTTTATCACAAAAATTGACTGTCCAAATCAATCGTCATCGCTTGATTTCAGGATTTGTGACCAATTGAAAAAGTTTTCGGCCACCTGCACTTTTATGTTTGGCAAACTAATAAAATTCAACAATAAGATATTTTTTAAAAAACGATTAAAAAAATATAAGCTTCAATAAAACTTAAAATATTTAAATGTAAATAACGTGTTCTAATATAAAATGCATTTTCAATGCATCGGTTATAAACCAGCAAATGCAGTTTGAAACTTATTGTGTCATGTCCGCTATGCAATATGACAGTCTGCGCAAAATGATTTATGATTAAATTTACAGTCGTGTAATAAACCTATTTCGATTTTGCCGCAGAAAAACATTTTTTACAACTGGCATAAAAGGCGTATATGTAAATTTCGCATTAAAAAAAAGACCAATAAAGTCAGTGACAAAAAAAATGGTTTACCAACAAACATAATTATTTAACAAAAATAAATAAGATGAAAAGCTCAAGGAGCATCACATATTTTGTTTTTGAATGTTAAAAAAATATTTTGAACAAGTAACAAGTATAAGAGACTTTCAGAAAAACCAATGAAACGCCGTAGTACGTTATTGTAACGGTAGTAGTGGTCAATTACATTTAAGTAAACAAATTAAATGTTGTATTTAATAAAATAAAAGATAGGTTGGGTTAGGTTAGGTATCATGTAAGTGGAGCGTAGTTCGCTCCTCCACTGCGACCCTTAGTAGGTCTATTGTGGCTCACCCCTAGAGGTTACAGTTCACCGCACAATCTAGCCCTTTTCACGAAGTTTATGGTTGTATGGGGTGAGATTTTTTGAAATCTGTAGGTTCTAGGTTGGTGTATCCAAATACGTTGAACCTTATTCGAGGCATGAACATAGTATATGTTCAGCAGTTTCGTCTTCCACGCAGCGGAACCGACAGTGCGTTTGTTGATTCAGACCTATCTTTCTGAGGTGGTATCTTAGACGACAGTGTCCTACAAGCACTCCCGTTAAAATTTGCAGGTCATTTCTGGTCCATTCTAGAGTCTGCTTAGATGTTTTTCTTAAGGGTTTGAGGAGGAACGCCTTTGAGTGAGTTAACCCCGGTATATCGGACCAGTACGCGAGTATTTTCCTCTCCACCTTGTCCGAAATAATTGTTTTGGCCGCACTTGTAGTGAGTTCAAAACCGGTTCTGGTCCAGTGAACGCAGATTCGGCATCCTGTTTTGCAAGGGTGTCGGCTTTTTTGTTTCCCTTGAATTCCTGGTGCCCAGGTACCCATAGTAGGGTTACTTTGTTGTTCACACCAAGGTACTTCAGGGATTTGCGCAAAGAGCTTTTGGGACAATATGTCTCTTTATTGGGATTGGTTGGGTATCCTCTTGTATTCTTATTGTAGCTGTTGATTTTAATTAGGTCCCTGTATCTACTATCTATACGTGCGTCATCCATTTCTTTTATGACTGCCTGGTGTTCTATTACTTTTCGTAATCTACGTAGGCCATGAATAAGGGTAGATTGTATTCGGCTGCTTTCTCGATTAGGATCCTTCTTGTTAGAAGATGATCTGTTGTGCTGAACCCTTTGCGGAATGCTGCTTGCTCTGGAGATTGGTAGCGATCCAGTTTTTTTGTTATTCTTTTTGTTATTATCCTCATAAAAAGTTTATACAGATGGGAAAGCAAGCTTATGGGTCTGTAGTTTTCTAACAACCTTTTGTCTCCTTTTTTATGTAGTATTTATTTATTTATTTATTTATTTACACTGTTCTAGAGAAAAAAAGATTTCCAATTACAGAACAGGAACAAAGTAAACATTTGCACAACAGTACTAACAATAAAAAAGCTTAAGAGTAATACACAATTTAAAAAATCTAACATTAGTAGAAAGCTTAAGACTAACACAACAATATTACTGCTGATAATAATAGCTCTTAATTTGCCTCACATTACAATAGAATATATCAAGCTGGTCACTTATAAGGTTATAGTTGCTACACATAGTATGAACAGGAGAGTTTTTAAGTATATTTGTTCGTGGTGTGGTAGTGTAGAATGAGTCGGTGTATCGAGATGCCTGACGGGGAATTTTAAAGTTTATCTGATGTAGTAAGCATTGACATTTAATTTTATTGTTAATTATTTTGTGTAGCATAAAGACACTAGAACATTCTCGTCTTCTATCCAGAGTGAAAAAGCTATGTCTTGACAGTAAACTCTCGTGTGCCGTGCCAATTAGTGGATAAGTCCGATCTACTTTAAAACTTAGGTATTTGAGAAAGCGTCTTTGGATTGCCTCCAGTTTATAAATATGCACTTGATAATATGGGTTCCAGATAACCGATGCATATTTAAGATTTGATCTCACAAAAGCATAGTAGAGAGTTTTAAGTGTTAAATGGTTAAAGTCGTGGCCTACTCTAATTATAAATCCATACATACGGTTTGCTGACGTAGTTATATTGTCTATGTGGTTTTGGAAAGATAGCTCTCGGTCGAAAGTAACTCCAAGATCCTTAAAATTACATGGTCTGTCTAGAGAATAATTGTCTATCTTATAGTCAAATATAATTGGATCAGATCTCAATGTATATAACATTACGCAACATTTGGTAGGATTTAACGCTAAATTATTACGACTGCACCATTGGCTTATTTGATTAATATTTTTCGATAGTTTCTCACATTCAGTCATATTAATGATAGGAGAGAAAATTTTTAGATCATCAGCATACAGTAAAAAATTAAGCTTAATTATGTCACCAATGTCATTGATAAAGATATTAAACAGTAGTGGACCGAGATTAGATCCTTGCGGTACACCTGATTTGGCGAGGTATTTGTTAGACCTAAATCCATTTAACTGCACATACTGTGTGCGGTCGGACAGATATGATTTGAATAACGCAAGTAGGTTACTCGATAAGCCAAAATTCGAGAGTTTTTGCAGCATTAGATTATGGTTAAGTCTGTCAAATGCTTTGGTCATATCCATGTAAATAACATCTGTCTGAATTCTGTTATCTATATTTTCCGCTATGTGTTGTGCAATAACGGTAAGATTTGTTGTTGTTAATCGGCCTTTTACGAAACCGTGCTGCTGGTCTAAAATATAATTGTTGACGTGTTGATACAGAACTCCTTGCACCAATATTTTAAATACCTTGCAAAAATTGCATATAATTGAAATCGGCCTGTAATTTTTTATATCAGTTCGCGTTCCTTTTTTAAAGATCGGACATACCTTAGAGCACTTCCACATAGAAGGTATCGTATGTGAACGAATGCAAACATTAATAAGGGTTGTTAATGGGTGAGCTAATACTGAAGCACAGTCTCTAACAATAAATGCAGGGATATGATCCGTTCCTGTGGTGGGTTTTGCTTTAATAGACGTCAATGTAGCTAAAACTTTTGCTTATATTTAAATTTAAGTGGTTCGATGAATCATTATCCTCTATGGTATTTGAGGCTAAGTTTAAAGGGTCCGTGAAAGAACTACTAAAAAAGTCTACAAACCCATTTAGGTTGATTATGATTGCATAGTTCCAGTTGTCAGGTACTTTTCCTTTCTTTAAGCTTGTATTATATAGTTTTGTTAACTTTGGGATAACTATATCTTTAGCTTCCTTTACCGTTTTTATAAAGATATTATCTCCACCCAGGCTCATTTATCCTTCATAAAACTTACAGCATGGATTACCTCTTCGTTATCTATTTCTCCTATTTTTTTTAAACCCACGCTTACAATCTTTCTCTCCATAATTTTCTCTGGTTTTACCACTTTTGTGTCATATAGGTTTTTTATAAAACGCCGAAGTTATTTCTTTTATTTTGTCATTATCTCTTTCGTCTTCTTTATTTTTATTTTTGATAGCTATAATCTGTTGTTTGCCTTTTTTTCGTTTCAAGCATCTTATATTTTTGTTCTTCTCTATGATGTCTTTAGCCACAATTAAAATATGCTGTTGTAATGACAAATTTGTTTGAATTACTATAAAAATTTAACTATTTCTTATAGTTAGACCAAAAATACGAAGTTACAGTCAGAATACAAATAAAATTATTATCTTTTCTCGCGGGTTTTGTAGAATACATAATTCGTGAAAACCACTTTAGTACGATCGGCTGACGTTCAGATCGTGCCAAATAAATTCTTTTTCCGCTCGCAGATCCTAATGATAATATGATCAATCGGTTTTATCAAATTTTCCAGCGTACCAAATAAATTAGGTCAACACTTATCGAATAAAAAAAGGGTCGTTCAATAAATAAAAGGATATACGTTTCCTGCATTCGGAAAAGGATCAGTTATGTAATTTGTGAAAAGTGGTCCTTGTTTTGGGTATTTAATTTAAAGAACAAAACGCCGTTTGTAAGTACCTTAAGACTTAATTTTTGTTTAAGGTCATTGAAAAGTAGTAAAAACTAAAATAAAATAAATATCGGTTAATAATAAATATTTTTGCAAAGGTTTTCTTTTTCCTTTTCTCCCTTTTATGGTAAGCCTATGACCTGTTTTTTCTTTGATTTTATTAGCCACGATCCAGATTGTCACTATGCCTCTTTCTTGGCCGACCTATACTTCGTCTTCCGTTTGGCGACTTATCTCTAGCGATACGAACTACTCTATCTTCTCTCATACGATTTATGTGTTGATTCCATTCTTGTTTTCTCTTCGATACCCAATCATTGATACTCTCCGTTTCGCACATTTGTCTAATGTTTTCACTCCTTTCTCTATCCATCAAAGTCTTCGCTGTAATTCTCCCTAGTATCTTCATCTTCGTGGTACTGCTTTAATAACCAATTTAGGGTTCTGATACCAGATAGAACTGAGTGGGACGGCTCCCAATTTAAGGGCATTTTACAGGGGAAAATCCGGTACACAGATATATTCAAGACTATAAATGAGGCGGGCGCAGGAGGGTTCTTCATAAATTCATGCACTGGCATCAGCTACTTGCTGGGCACCCACACCTCTGTCTTTCAGGCAGAGGTGTACGTCATTCTTTAATTCGCGAAGAAAAACATTAGGAGAAATGTTAAAAACGCACATATCAACATCCTGTCAGACAGTCAAGCAGCACTTAAGGCCTTCTACAGCAAATGTCCAAATTGGTATGGGATTGCAAAGAAGAACTGAGAACGCTAGCAGACCGTTATCATATTTCCTGGGGATACGAAGAAAATAGAATAGATCCCGAGTAAAGGGCGACTAAAAAATTCCCATTCCAAAGTGATGTGCGACCCGTGCTGATGAATGTATGGAGGTGGGGAAGCACCGTAGCTAACAAAACCTACAGGAAACCGGGCAAAATCCTGCAGTAGACAGATTTAGTCCTGTGCAGGGGGCACCTCAATGCCGGACCACTCCTTCCCCCATACTCGTTGACTGTAAAGAAGAACTGAGAACGCTCGTAGACCTTAATCACATCAAACTGATACGGGTTCCAGGACGCCAGGAAGTTGCAGGTAAAGAGAAAGTAGACGAACTTGCAAGGAGAGGTTCGGAAAAACACAAAAACTCCTGGAAAAGCATACCAGGAAACAAACACGGGAAATAATACATCAAAGGACCGTGTCATAAAAAAACGGCAGAACTGTTACCGATGAACAGTAATCACTAGGGGAGTGAATAATGGAGGCCTAGCGTGCGGATTTTGCGGCAAGAATCCGGGAAGGTACAAGGTACGAAGATACTGGATTGGATGCAGTGTGGTTCTAGGTCCCAGGGTTTTGCCTGTCTTTTTTGGTCCGGTGCCTCGCGGCGGCACAGTGTGTGTTTCGCTGTTTCCGGGTCCTTGACGAGCATTCTGCGGGTCGGGTCTTCAATGTACAATAATACAAAACACAAAGGCAAGATACAATGGGCCAACAGGCTTAAGTGTCACCGGAAGCAATAGCCAGACGGATCTAAATAGGGGTGGAGTCAGCGGAGCCTCACAGTAGACCTTTAAGACTCATAACCTCTCCGTAAAGAATTTTCTCCACCTCTGCAACAACAAAAAAAGACTTTTATCATGTCAAACCGATATGGGTTCCAGAACACCAGGAAAATTCAGGTAATAAAAAAGCTGACGAATTTGCAAAAAGAGGTTCGGAAACTCCACCAAACCAAGGGCAGATGCTAGGGGTACCAAATCGTACAGTAAGAGTATCTGTAAAGGATTGGAATGGGAAAAAACACAACAACTACTAGGAAATTATTCCAGGAAACAAACATGGGAAAAATACATCAAAGGACCGTGCCACACAAGAACGGCAGACCTGTTACTGATAAACAGGAATCAGCTAAGAATCACTACGGGGCTGCTAACCAGTCATGCACCAGTAAAGGAGCACCTTAATAAAATAGAACAGTATAATGGAGACCTGACCTGCAGACTGTGTGGTTAGGATCCGAAAACAGTGAAACACATACCGTGCTGTTTCGAGGCACTGGAACTTAAAAAACAGCCAATTTTTGGGCAGCAATCCGGCAACGCAGAGCTATATAGTTCTGACCCAGTATAGAACTTGTACAAGACACGCAAGTACTGGGTTGGGTACAATGACATTTAATTATATAGGCAAGATACAGTGAGCCAACAGGCCTAAGTGTCATTGGAGGAAACAGCCCGACGGACCTACATAGTGGTGAAGTTTTTAGTAAGTAGACTTGACAGTCAGTAGAGTTTTACAAAAGATCTTGAGCTTTTAGGCTTATCACCTCTTTATAAAGGATTTTCTCTACTTCCAAAAAAAAAAATTAAAATATGTTAGCAAAACTTGCTAAAGATTTATAATAACAATTTTATTACCACCACACTCATGTTTTATTATATTGGCTTATACATTTCTGGTGACATGATAGGCGCTACGTTTGGAGAGCTCTTTTGATTCCTTTGCTGCGGTGAATTTCTCCACTTGGTATTCTGATTTTTGTGTTTCTTTAATTTTTTTGTGTTTTTTTTGCTTTATTAACGACCTCCCGCCATTTTTTCTGTCTTGACAAATTTCATACCAGTTTCATGACCAAATAATTTAGCTATTTTTTCCGCTACCACAATGCTTAATCTCTTACTAACTCTGAGTTGGCCCAGAATGGATTGGTTGGTTTTTTCTCAGTCCTAGACACTTTTAGCATTCTGCGCCAGCAAAACATTTCGAAAGCATCCATCTTCCGTTTATCAGTCTTTTTTAAAGTCCAACATACTGATTCATATAAAAAGACTTAAAACACCAAGCTCTTGACCAATCTCATTTTGGTGTTAAGGGATATGTGATGGCTTTTCTATACTTTGATTAGTTTGGTCATGGATTTTTTTGCTACAGCGCTTTTCCTTTTTATTTCCTCGCTGGATCCGCCTTTGCTCGAAATTTTAGTAATAAGATATATAAAAGCGTCAATTGTCTCAATGTTGTTTATCCTTTTTACTTCAGGTCAATTATTTTGGCGATCAATTATTATTATTTTGGTTTTCTTTCTGTTTATCTGCAGGCCTACTTCGTTGCTTGTTTCTTTTCTTCTTTGTATAAGATTGATTAATTCTTCTTTTGATGCAGCAATTAGAGTCGTATCATCGGCGTAGCGAAAGTTGCAGATTTTAATGCCGTCAATGGTAATTTCTCCCTGACAGTTATCAAGCGCTTTCCTTATAATCTACTCGCCATAAATGTTAAAACGTAGTGGGCTTATTATACAACCCTACTTGACTCCTTTACTCACTCTAAATGGATTGGTCAAATCTCCTTCTACTTGTGTTGGGTTGTTATCGCATAAATTTTGTATTAGCGATATTAAGTAGTATTAAGTACGGGCTACCAGGTATAGAATTAAAAGTTACAGAATACAAGGTAAGTAACATATAGCACGAAATACATAAAATACATATATGATTTAGGACATTTAGAAGTGGGATCTACGATTTGAAATTTTCGTTTGCAAGATTGTAAAAACTACAAAGTTTAGATATCGTTTTATTTAAAACTTTTAAATTTTTATATTTCTTTATTAAACTTGAATAATAATTCTACAGACATACATACATATAGCACGCCTTTTTCCCGTAGGGGTAGGCAGAGACCACTTCCGCTACGGTTCTTTCACACATTTTTTGCTTCCTCTACTTTCATCAGTACTCTTATGCATGCAAGGTCGGTTGTTTCTACTCTTGACCTGGCCTTTCTTCAAAACAATGTTGATCTGATCGAGATATGTTTGCTAAGGTCGACCTCTACCGACTAGTCCATTCAAACTCGCCTTATAAATTTGTTTCGTTAATCTTCCTTTATTCATCCTATTCACGTGTATAAACCATCTAAGCATTCCTTTATCTATCTTTGTAACCACATCTTCTTTTACACCACAGCGTTGTCTTATCTTACTATTCTTACTTTATTCAATCGAGTCACTTCGGCTATACTTCTCAGACTACTTATCTTCGCAGCACCAATCCTATTTTCATGCTTCCTCTACCATACATAGATGTATGAACCAACACACCTATATGCACAGCCAGACGTGCCTTTTTTGACACTTCTGGCTATTTATAAAGATATGTGGTGCCACATTCATTTGTTTTACTGCCAACACCCTTCGCTTAATGTCACTGTCATACTTTCCATCCCTAGTAAATTTTAAACCCAAGTACACAAATTCATTTACTTGTTCCAATATTTTTCTTTTAATCGGAACTTTACAGTTTGTCATGCTTTTTTCTCTTTTAAAAACCATTACTTTCGTTTTTTTTTATTCCTTTGATTTTCAGGGCATCATGCAAAACAATAACTATTGCCTGTAACTCCTTTTCAGATGACGTTAATATGACTTGATCATTGGCGTAAAGAAGGCATTTAACGATTAAATCATTTATTTTTAATCCATACGCACTCTGTTTCAAATCTTTTTAACAATCGTCCATGTATAAGGTAAACAGCCATAATGAAGCCACACATCCCTGTCTCACACCTTTTTCGATGTTAAACCAGTCCGTGCAAGCTGCGTTTATTCTAACACAAGCAGTGGAATCCTCCTAAATTTATAATTTTATACAATTATTCTTAAATTAAGACAACACTGGTGCAGGCTTATAGAATTATACGGATACTGATTTTATTTGCTCGAAATTTGTAGTGATTCCACTTGTTTTATATATTTGTACCTTTAAAAAAAATACTTTGCGCTAAACTGTCAGTTAGTTGGGTAAAATTCATTTAAATGAGTGGAAATCTTTAATTGTAGCAATGCTGAACTCTTCCGAGCTGCAGTCAATAAGGTCCGGATAGCTGTGATGATAGCAAACCTCCGATAGGAGATGCAGTGTCAGAAGAAGAAATCTAAAATAGATTAATCCATGTATTAATTTTGTCTTTTCCCTGGAGAGAAATTAAACTGAGAAATTAAGATCTTCTTCACAATTCTTTTTATGTTTTAAAATATCAAATTAATTAACAGTGCAATACTTTTAAAACAATTTAACAAATTTGTTAACTTTTAGTTACACATTTGGCGCACAACGTGGTCGGAGTAAATTTTTCGCAAGTACAAACTGTTTATATTATATATTTAGTAAAAGATCGCTTATAATCTTGTTTGGCTTTAGGTAGATTTAACATATTTACAAAACTTTTTAAATTATAAAACAAAATTTTATACCAATAATGTTTCAAATTACGTCTACTTTAAGGTTTAATAACTGTGCATTCAACATAACACACATTTTAAAATGTATAAAATAAAATTGCCACTTTTGTAAATTTTTTAAGAGCAGAATTGCAGAACTTTTTTTTAAAAAAAAAAGAATGTTTGAATCCTCGTAAATACATATTTAAGGGTTTGAGTATTCGCACCGACTCGAAACCACCACGGAGTGTTTTCTAGATTAAAAATACAATATTTATAAAGTATATATCCCACCACCAGCGCTTTAAAAAACCAACAAAGGCGTAGGTATCCACAATTTAAAACCCATTTATTTTATATATAAACATTTAAATATTATTAAGTGCTTAAAATTTTTTGCTTTACACTATATTATTCAAATAATGTTAAAGTTGTTTTTGCTGTGGAGTAGTATGTTTAGATAAGATAAAAATAAAGTTTAATTTAAAAAATTTAGTATTACCCTTTATTCTTGGCGGTCTTGTGCATCTAATTCCCACTGTATGATGTCCATCTTTCTAAGGTCTGCCGTTACAGCGTCCTTCCATCGGTTTCTGGGGCGTCCTACTGGTCTTCTGCCAACCGGTCTCTCCCAAAAAGCTGTGTTTATAAAGCGCTGATCGTCACTTACCTGCCCATCCAAACCTACATACATACATACATATAGTCACGCCTTTTTTTAGCGTCAAGCGCAGGAATTATAATGCAATATTCTATATTCTAGAAATAAGATAAGTGATGGTTTTTTAAAATTTAGAAATTTTAATTTCTTACATACATACAAACATATAGTCACGCATTTTTCCCGTAGAGGGTTTTCTTTCATCCATCCTTTATACGTGTCCAAACCATTTAAGCATTTCTTCATCTATTTTTGTACCCACATCTTCTTTTACACCACAGCGTTCTCTTATCTCACTATTTTTTACTTTATCCAACCGAGTCACTCCGGCTATACTTCTCAGACTACTCATCTCCGCAGCATTAATCCTATTTTCATACTTCTTCTGCCAAACACAACATTCACTACCATACATAAGTGTAGGAACCAACAGACCTGTATGCACAGCCGGACGTGCCTTTTTTTACACTTTCTGGCTGATTATAAAGCTATGCAGTACCCTATTCATTTACTTGTTTCACTCTTTCTTCCTTAATCAAAACTTCACAGTTTGTCATGCTTTATTCTCTTTTAAAAACCATTACTTTCGTGTTGCTTACATTTATTTTCATCTCTTTGATTTTCAGGGCATCATGCATAACATTAATCATCACCTGCAACTCCTCTTTAGATGACGCTAATATGACTTGATCATCGGCGTATAAAAGGCATTTGATATCTAAACCTATTAGCCTTTATATGCCTAGTAAGGCTTCTCTTTCCCAAATAGTTGTTGGAGCTCATAATTATGTCGACGTCTCCATTCTAGCGTGTTAGCATCCTTACAGAGACCGTAAATGGCTCGCAGGATCTTACGTTCCCATACCAGGAGGTTGTTTATTTCTCTTTGGTTTAGAGTCCACGTCTCGCTTCCATACGTCACCTTAGGGCGGATTATGGCTCTGTAAATTCGAATCTTCGTATTCCTGGAGGAAAGCTTATATTTTAAAAAGTGTTGAATGAAGTAAAAAGCTTCTTCTGTCACGACTATTTTGGCTGCCATGTCTTTCCCAACTCGATTATCCTGGGTTATTATCGCTCCCAGGTACTTGAATTTCTTTACAACTTTAAAGTTGTAGTCGTTTGTATAAACGTTCTGTCTAACCCTATTTCTGGCATTTCTTGACATTACCATGTATTTAGTCTTTTCCTTGTTTACTTTAAGTCTCATTTGCAGTGTAGCTTCCTCAAAACGGCTAAAATCTCGTGTTGTCTGAGCTACGGTATCAACATCGTCAGCGAATGCTGGAACAATCCTCGATCCTCGTGCCGAAATGCTTGTGATCAACTCTGTTTCAACTTTTCGTATTACATATTCTTAAGCTAAGTTAAATAGAAAGGGGGATCTCTTTAGCCGGAATTAATATTATATTTTTCTGAGCTGTGACAGCCTTGAGCGTAAGAGTTGCTGACGCACATCTTTGTCATTGCCACCAATTTTTTTGGAATACCCATTTCGGTCATTGCCGACCATACCATTTTCCTGTTTATGGAATCATAGGCCTGTTGAAAATCTACGAAAATCTGGTATACATCTTGGTTAAACTCCCAATATTTCTCGAGGTTCTGTCTTATGGTGAATATCTGGTCAATGGCTGATCTGCTAGGTCTAGAGCCACATTGGTAGACTCCAAGTATTTATTTTGTAAATGGTGTTAATCTTTGTTCTGTATAATGGCTAATATGTTGTACGAAACATTGATTAGCGCGATACCTCTATAATTTTTACATGATTCTTTATCCCCTTTCTTATGCACTGGGATCATCAGGTTTCCGCTCCACTTAGCCGGTATCTTTTCTTGTTTTCAAATCTTTTTTGTAATTTGATGTACTTTGGCATGTAATTCAGGTCCACCCTTTTGTATTAGTTCCTCTGCTATGCCATCACTTTTTGGGTCTTTTCCACTTTTTAGCGCTTTTATTGCTTGAAAACGTCAAAACTTGTTAATTATTAATAATGATGGCGGCATTTTAAAATGTAAGTCAATTTGTTTGGATTTATTTAAAAAAATATATATACATAATGGTATTATTGCAAAGAGGAGAAAAGAATGACTGTGATTGTAAACGAAGGGTATTGGCAGGAAAACAAATAAATAAGCAGCCAGAATGTGTCAACAAAGGCACGATTCACTGTGTACCTACATTTATGTACGGTAGTGAATGTTGCAGAAAAAGAATTTAAATAAGATTAATTCTGCGAAAATAAGTAGTCTAAAAAGTATAGCCGGAGTAACTTGGTTGGATAAAGTGAAGAATATTAGGATAAGGGTACCAAAGAAAACCAAATAAAAAAATATTACAAGTACTTAAAGGAATGGACTTGGGTTAGGTTTGAAGAAAACTCAATTAGGGCTTTTGGCCCGTTGTGATACCGTAATGGAGGGCGGTGCCTTCCCCCTCTACCGTGAGAACCAATTGAAACTTTTAATAAAAAGTGTGAGCTCTTTAATGTTAACTGAGATGAGATCAGATAAGTGATGAAAGTTCGGTTGCTGTTTTCTGTCTAGGGCAGGGCAGTGGCAGAAAAGATGTACCATTATTTCATCATCTTCTTTATAGTGACAGCTTCTACAGAAGTTGTGTCGTAGTTCTGCGATTCCCATGCGCAATGCATGGGATCCACCTGCTCAGTGTCCTGTTATGGCCGCGATTGCATTTTCAATGGACTCCCTGGATAGAGTTAAAATATCATTATTTCGACGTATATCTAGTTTAGGCCAAATCTGTATCGATGATATGCATGTTGGTTCATTTTTCCACCTCAAATTGGCTTTTTTGAACTACTTTGCTGTGCAAAAAGGGCCGGCATTTTGCAATCGGTACTCCTTGCTGAGATGAGACAGATACAGCTGGAAGGGTGGTGCTCTCTCTTGCTAGCTCGTCCGCCTCACAGTTGCCTGGTATGTCTCTGTGTCTGGGTACCCAGACAATGTGAACTCTTTACTTATTTGCTAGCTCATTCAGGATGGCTCGGAATTGCACCGCTGCCCTAGAGGTCAAGTAGACTAAGTTCAGTGATTTGATAGCAGCCTGGATGTCGCAAAAAATGGATATCTTGCTAAACTTTTAATAGTTGCGGAGTGTCCAGACAACTGCCTTGGTAATGGCTGTCATTTCAGCTTGATACACAATACAGTAATCAGGCAAACGAAACGACAGGCTAAGTGAGGGGTCTTCTGAGAAGACACCGCAACCTACTCTCCCCTCTAGTTTAAAACCGTCTGCATAAAATACTTCGCCCTGAGGTTTACATTAGGCAAAGATTTAGTGAATAAAATTAAAGAGCAAAAGCTAAAGTGGGTAGGCTACGTATGGAAAGCTAGTCCGGTAAATACGATAAATAATATAATGAACTGGGTCCCAGCATTAAAGACAAAACGGGGCAAACCAAGATCATCATGATTGCAAGAAGGTAAAGAATACGGATAGTAAATGCTAAAAAGAGGCAAGGGACCAGAAACTCCAAAAAAAATATGCAAAGAAATCGAAAAATTACAATACAGGGTCTAATCAGCCCTAAAAATATGATATAGAAAGCTTCTATAAAGCGGCGCAACCCCACTTGGGTTGTTAAGCCATGCATACATACATACTTTTAAGAATACATAATATTTTGTCATTTGGGACTGCATCCGACGCTCAAATAAGACATTTATTTTTGGAAAAAAGACGTGACGACATACTAAATATCTTCTAAATATTAAGGATAAACACTAAAAGTAAATTAAGGTGTTAAATTTAATTTTTATAAAAAAAAAATTGTTCTTTTTTACAACTTGTCACATTCTAAAATAAAGGTAAGTGTAAAATATGTTATAACTAACATAAATATACGATAAAGCTGCAGCAATTCGGGGGTATATAAAGCAGCGTTGGATGGAATCCATTTTACGGGCCACAGAGCATAATAAGGAGGTAACAGCTTGGATATTTTGGAAGGGTGACATCTAGGAAAAAAAACTTCTAATTACTGTTTCCCTGTCAAATAAAAACCATGAAAATAAAAAAGAATAAAAATTTTATCAGTAATAATTTATTATTAGATTTTTAAACTTATTTTTTAAAATAAAGTTGCCAAAAAGAAACACGTTAAATTAAATCAGTAAGGGATAATAACAATTATACCAATAACAATTTGTTAGTAACAATAGTTTATATGTAATTTAAAAGTATTTACAGGTTTTAATAAATGTTAATCAAGTATACGTACAAGGTTAATTGCACAGCCACACAAAAAAAATCCTGACCTAATAAAGTTAAAGTGACCGCGGATTTGGATTCAGCGACCCCCAAAAACCTATATGTATGGTGATTTATTCCGTTTAAAGTGTTTACTAAATTTGACCTGGAAATCACCTTGATTTTGACCTGATAAAGTTAAACTGACCGCGGATTTGGATTCAGCCGGTCAATATACTACGTGGGCAGTTTGATAAGTCAGTGACTTTTTGAATTTCCTGCGCAGTTACTCCAAATGCAACAGTGCTGCCGTCAACTATAATCTATCAGCGAGCAACTTTCTAATTTTGAGCAAGCTACGTCGTGCAGTTGGTGTTTAATAGCCGTTCAAAGCAGACAACCTCGTGAATTTTTACGAAAATGGAAAAAAGTGAATTTCGTGTGCTGATTACTTTTTACGTAAAAAATCCATCACTGAAACTAAGGAAAGACTTGATAAATACTACGGGGACTCGGCACCATCAATTTCAATGGTAAAAAAGTGGTTTACAGAGTTCCGTTGTGGTCGTACCAGCACTAGTGACGCCGAACGTCCAGGTCGCCCAAAAGAAGTGATCACGCCGGAAACCGTCGATAAAATCCATGAAATGATACTGGATGATCGGAGAATGAAAGTGCGTGAGTTGGATCATGCTGTAGGTATCTCAACTGAACGAATACATCATATTTTACACGAATATTTGGACATGAAAAAACTCTGCGAGATGGGTGCCGCGATTGCTCACACTCGACCATAAGCGCAATCGTGTGACCACTACAAAAGAGTGTTTAGCGATGTTCAGCCGTAATTCGGACGAATTTTTGCGCCGTTTTGTTACTGTGGATGAAACATGGATCCATCACAACACGCTAGAGACCAAGGAACAATCGAAACAGTGGGTTGCTCGGGGTGAACGTGGACCAAAGAAGGCGAAACAGAGTCTTTCAGCCAACAAGGACATGGCCACAGTTTTTGGAATGTACGCGGTGTCATTCACATCGATTACCTCAAGAAAGGTAAAACGATCACCGGCGAATATTATTCAAAGCTTTTGAACAGATTCGACGTTGATTTGAAGCAAAAACGACCGCATTTGGCGAAGAAAAAAGTGCTGTCCATCAAGACAATGCACGTGTGCACACTTGTCTAGTCAAAATGGCCAAAATCCACGAATTGGGATACGAACTGCTACCCCATCCAGCATATTCTTCAGATTTAGCCCCCTGCGACTATTTTCTGTTTCCCAACCTAAAGAAATGGCTGGGCGGTAAGAGATTTGAGTTGAATGAAGAAGTCATTACCGAAACAAACGCGTATTTTGAGAGCTTTGAAAAAACCTATTATTTGGAGGGAATAAAAAAATTAGACAAAACGCTGGACTAAATGTATCGAGCTAAAAGGTGATTATGTAAAAAAATAAAATGTTTATTTGCTGAAAAAAATTTGTTTTATTTAAAAAGTCACTGACTTATCAAACCGCCCTCGTATATGGTATAAGTCTTTTAACCAAAGATGTGTTATTATCGTTTTTGGGTTATAATACCTTTGTGTTGCTATAAAACCTACATTTAATATTAAAAATAAAAATGTGTTGTTCTTCCAGTAAGAGAATGAACGTGAGTTATTAATACATGATTGTATAAAACACATCCCATTTGTCCAGCATATCTTTCTATCAACTTCAAAGAGTGCTGCCACGACTTTTCGTTCTCTAAAGAGTACTCTGCTAGTGGTTTCTCTACTGGCAAATTATGCCCGAGCTCAGCCGTAGAGGGTAGAAGAAAAAAAAATATAAAAGTGAGCCGCGCCACCGACTTAGACGGTTCAAGCCGGAAACCCCTAGGTCTTATAGGCACTAGAAGAGCCACACGATAAACAACTAAGATTATGGTGAACCAAATAAATAAAATTATAGCAAAAATATGTTGGAGACTTTACTCACACAATAATTAATTAAGGTACACAACTCAATAGCAACATCATAACAAATATAGTCAAAATTAACAGCTATGGTAAAATTTTCCAAACCAAAAATTTAAAATTTACAACTTTATAAAATAACCAGAACAGAAGTAAGAGTAACAGACTTTACCAAGTTACAAAAAAAAGTAAAACATATATAAATTAACTCATTAATAGCACTAATTCAAACGCTTACATAAGGCGGATAATTTACTCGTTAACCGTTTACATAAAGATTTTCACTGCTAAAACAATCGAGTTTATTTAAAAATATTTTTACAATGGTTGTCCTTTAAAATATCAAGATTGCAGGATATTTACAAATAAATAGGAAGAAAATATATTTTTACTTGGACATAAAGAATTATTGAGAAGGTTATTTTAATCCAAGTTTAGTTTTGGCATATTATCTAATGCAATAAATAGTTTCCAACAATGTACTATATTAATAAACTAAAACAAAACGTAATCGTGGTGTCAGAATGAGTCACTGCGTTATATATTTAAAAATAAATCACTTATAACCTTTGGGTATACGAATTCACAAAGTACTATATTGATAAACTAAAACAAAACTTACTCGTTGTGTCAAAATGAGACACGGCGTTATATATTTAAAAATAAATCACTGATAACCTTTGGGTATGCGAATTCACATGTACTCCTGTGGCCTACTCGTGCGACCTACTCCTGGGGCTGGTTAGATTATGGGGCGGCACCGGCTAATTAACAATGGCTTCGCTCAAATAAATCCCGCTTGCGGAAATTTTAACTTGACACCAGAAATCCAAAATATCAACAACGTAGGTAAGATGGTCAAGTGGTCAAGTTAAAAATTAAGTGGTTTTTCTTCAAAATCCAATTAAGATGGCCCAAATACAGCCAGATATGAAAGAAATCCCATAGAGGTTCTGCACACGTGCTAATAACACACCGTCCCAACGACTTTCACCAACACCAGACTTCGAAGACTCTCAACGCACGACTGCGGAATACGAAACTTTCAGAGTACTGTGGAAGGAAAAAAAAATAGGCACGTGACTGCATATAATTAGTAAAAGCTTGTCTTTTAATCAAAGATGTGTGTTGTTTCATGGCTGATAAGACCCGCAATATACTGAAAAGAGGTGGCATACAAATGATACTACTTTTCCGATTCAGTTCGCTTGACAGTGCTACTTTATTGTTTTCAACCTAACCTATGATTGTCATTGTGGTTTTGTGCTATTAGTTTTTTATAAAAACCAAAATCTTGTTGGATTCTAAATTTTATAGTAAATACATATTTTAATATTAAAATAATCCTAACCTTACATTGACATTTCATCAAATAATCTAAAAAAGCGTATGTCTAAGAATCCGCATGACGGGATTGTTTGACTTGGCAAATTTTAGTATTGAAAACTGCTAGTTATCAAGATTTACAATTAAATACAATACTAAAAAATAACTTTAAATACATGTTACTTTTTTTTAGATTGTGTACAATATGCGTGGTAAAACCTTAAAATCACAAACACGACAGTTGGTTATAAATTTTTGTGAGTATTTTGAAATGGAGAAACGAAATGGGGCGCCTTTGGACCGTTATTATCTGTACAAGAGGTAGGTTAATTTTAAGATAAAATTACATACTTAAGTAATATCATTATACTCCTTATAATATTTTAGAGAGTTGCCAGTGCACTTAAGATATCACGTACAACAGTGTATAATATTAGAAGAAGCAAAGAGAATAATGCCATTTTATCATCTCCAGGCAAAAGTAGGCCTCGACTAAAAAAAAAACTACAGATTTAACTGTAGCAGCAAACATGGCTGTACGAGATAAATTGTATGATGTGTATAAAGAAAGTAGGTATAATGTTTAAAAACTGCAAGTTAAAAAATATATGTCCTTTTATTTTATTTTAAAAAAATGTATTATGCAATATTTTCATTTAAGAAAAACATGTCACCCTCAAGACATTAAACAGTGAATTAAAAATCAAAGAAATTGTTTCACTTGGAAAATCATCATTAAGTATTTAATTAAAAGACATTGGCTTTAAATTTATTAGATATTGAGCCCATAATTATAAATATTGGCGATAGCTCTGACTCTGAAAGCGATTAAATATTAAATATAAATTTATTAAATTTATGTGAATTGTATTATTTATATAGGTAAATTATATTCAAATAAACTTTTTTATAAATAAGCAAGTCCTTTGTGTTGTGATTATTAGTTTTTTAAAATGGAACAAAATAAAATACTTACATTTTATGGTATAAAACTATTTGCACGGTGTTCGGACCACTAGCAGCATCGTCTTTGTGTAACAGTGACGTCACCACTTTCGACTTATTTCAGATGCTTTTATTTATGACGCACGTTCATTTTTTTGATGGACCAAATGCAAATGCCCAGAAGCATTCTTAAGGTGATGATCACATACAGACATAAATAAAGTCACGCCTTTTTCCCATAGGGATAGGCAGAGACCACTTCCTTCACTTGCTACGGTTCTTACACACGTCTTTTGCTTTCTTAACTTTCATCAGTGTTATCATACATGCTCGTCGGTTGTTGGTACTCTTGACCTGGCCTTTCTTTAAAACAATGTTGATCTGATCGAGATATGTTCGCCGAGGTCGACCTCTACTGACTTGTCCATTCACACTCGCCTTATAAATTTGTTTCGTCAATCTTAATTTATCCATCCTTTCTACGTGTCCAATCCATCTAAGCATTCCTTTAACTATCTTTGTAACCTCATCTTCTTTTACACCACAGCGTTCTCTTATCTCACTATTCTTTACTTTATCCAACCGGCTTTACTTCTTAGACTACCCATCTCCGCAGCATTAATCCTATTTTCATGCTTCTTCCAACATTCACTACCTTACATAAGTGTAGGAACCAACACACCTCTATGAAACACACCTCTATAATCACTAATGAACGAAAATTTTAAGTTTTACTTAAATTTAAGAAAAAAAATTAAAACTTAATTTACTTATCACCTTTTTGGGTTGATATCTCGGAAGGAACTGGGCTAGGGAAATTTTTTATTAGAAAATATCTATCAAAATTTTATACGGGAAATCACCTACTCCATTTTGTCGCATAATTTCAGAAACACCCTGTTTAAACAAAACAATATTTGAATTCAAGTCAGAATTAGAAAAATAAAACATCTGAAAAATATATTGAACCGGTAAATAAAAAAGGTAATTCACAAAAATAAAATTAAAATTATTTTTAAAACATACAAATTTAAACAATCCTGAACTGGTTCAGTCCTGTTCAGAATTGGTTCGTAGGGTGTTGGTAATTTGGTTCCCCGAGTGAGAAGGGTCAGAAAAAATGTGTTTTAGTTTAAAAAAATTAATTATAGTTTAATAAACTAAAAAAAAACGCTTTTAAAGTAACTAAACTAAAAAGTAAAAAATAAATTTTAACATAGGAATTAAATTACTGACGAGAAAATTAATGTCACTGTTCTAAAAGCGTGGGGTGCTTTTATTCCGAAACGCAGAGTTAGTTTAAAAATGTCATACAAAGCACCCCACGCTTTTAAAACAGTGACATTCATTTTCTCACCAGTTATTTCATTTCTTTGATAAGAATTATTTAGTTTGATTAACTTTTAAAGCGTGTTTTTTATTTTTCTTAAAATATAATTAATTTTTCGCTTTTTAGTTCGATTTGTTTTACTCACTAAAAAAAATTATTTATTAAATGGTAAAGCACAAAAAAATGCATCGGCCAGAAATCTAACCCGTGCCGCCCAGCGAACATTCTACCACTGAACCACCGATGCGTTGAAATGTGTTAATATTTGTTCTGCGCACATGCGTAGTTCACACACTGAAGAAATCTATGAAATCTAGCGAAAATAATTAGGATAATCGGATATTTTGATCGAATTGTTGCATTGTCGTCGATCTTTGAGTTTAAATTAGTTTAAATTAAGTTTAAATTAAATCTGATTGCTTAAAGTAGGGCAAAAATAAGGTCAAAGTGTCAGTTACAAACATACATGCAAGCAAACAAACAAGATACAGGTGAAACTAATGTAAGCGTATTAAAAATTAATATTGTGCATTGCTTCTGTGACAGTCAGGTGTGTTTTTGAATCGAGCTTGCTCAGTCACATTCAATAAAGGTGCTGTTAGTGTTAGGTTAGGCCGTCAAGTTGGGTTAGGGTAATTTTTTTACTTTAACTGTCTCAAATAAAAAAATGTTTTAATTGGGTAAAATAATATTTTTCCAGGAATCAAATTACACATAAAAATCGGTTAAAACAAAATTATCGGGGACCGAATTAGACATTTTTTTCTTTGGAGTATTATTATTAGCAGTAATTATAATAAAAATTAAAAAAAAATTAAGATAGGTCCTTTTAATTAAATTACAGATTTTTTTTACCTTTTTCGCTCTTGTTCTTAAAGGTGATATTTGTAAAAGGATTTTCTTTATAAAAAGTGAAAATAAGACACGAGATAAATTTTTCGACTAAAATAAAAAATGACAATCATCGAAGGGAAAATGTTCACGGAGCTGAAAAAGTAATTTTCCTTTTAGAAGAGCACTTCTTTATCTAGATCTATATGAATCTCTGTGACGTTTCCTTTTCGTATTTTTTTCCGGAAAATAACATTTCCGGGCATCTAAACTTTTGCTCTGAAAAAATTACAAGTTTTTTCTAACAACATTTCTAATATACTTTGGTAAATACTGATTTTTCTTAAATATGTATGCTTAATTTTTTTATTAAATAGCACCTAGTTGTAGCATTTGTAGCATCTAAACCATTTTTTAATAAACGTGTGAAGCTGAATACACTTTTGTAAAATAAATGAAAAGGTAATTTTTTATAGAAAGTGTATGTTTAAAAAGTTATTGCAAAGCGCTTTCGACTTTGGTCATCTTCAGTGCTTACTTAGTCAGGCAACACGAAGTGTTACAATTGAAGACATAACATTTAAATGTAAAAGGCTGAATTCAAACAAAAAACATGTTTAAAATTCAAAGGCGATGTGGTCTGTCAAACTAACAAGACATTTAAGACAGATTTAAATGTTATGTCTTCAATTGTAACACTTCCTGACTAAGTAAGCACTAAAGATGACAAAAGTCGAAAGCGCTTTACAATAATTTTTAAATATACACTTTATATACAAAAGTACTTCTAATTTGGTTGTGTTATAACCCGACAGACTACCAGCTAATCTTAGCTGAGGTACGGTGGTAGCTCGGGATCTTGAGATTAAATATAAAAATAAAGTTTTAGGCGCCAGGATCTAATTGCTCCCTGACCCATAAACCTTTGGCATCCCAAAGAATTTTAACCAAAACACTAGGGGTTAAAAAGGGTAGTAAAAGTTGTAACGTGCCTTTTTTTCCCTTCTACAGTTCCATTATAATTATATCTCTGATAATTTTATATTCCTCAAGTACTCGTAAATAGTGTCGCGTACCGTATTTTGTTGTAACTTAAATATATCATTCGTTGTAAATAGTGTTGCATACCTTATTGTGATAAGATTCAATTGTTAATGGCTATGGCATTTTTGTTGATCACTGGAGATTGAGTAAGGTATTTTTATTATTAGATTTTGCTTTAGTTTTTAGCCTCGATTATTGTATATTATCGATTATATTATTGTTTGGTTTACATTTCTGTGTAGATGAGGCTAGCTATCAACACGGACGAACGCGATTCTTAGTGTGGAACATAGACTTGCGAATATTCTTGGTTGACGTCAATTCCGTGTCATTTCTTGATATCCGGCTTGGGAAGGGGTCTGAGTCGTGTGGTGAGAGTCTTGGGAGTCATGTGGTGAGAGTCTTGGGAGTGGTGTGGTAAGAATTTTTGGGGCGGTGTGATATTAACAAGTGTGCAAAACCTCTACGGTTTTTCTTTCATATCTGGCTGTATTTGGGCCATCTTGATTGGATTTTGAAGAAAAACCATTTAATTTTTAACTTGACCATTCTATCTTACCTCCGTTGTTGATATTTTGGATTTTGGTGTCGAGTTAAAATAACCGCATGCGGGATTTATTTGAGGGAAGCCATTGTTAATTAGCAGGTGCCGTTCCATAACAAAACCAGCCACAGGAGTAGTGCATTCGTATACCCAAAGGTTACAAGTGATTTATTTTTGAATATTTAACGACGTGACTTATTTTTGACACCACAATTAAGTTTTGTTTTAATTTATTAATATAATACATTATTAAAAACTATTTATTGCATTAGATAATATGCCAAAACTAAACTTTGATTAAAATAATCTTCTCAATAATTCTTTATGTCCAAGTAAAAATATTTTCTTCATACTTATTTGTAAATATCCTACAATATTGATATTTTAAAAGACAACCATTGTAAAAATATTTTTAAATAAACTCGATTGTTTTAACAGTGTAATTCTTTATGTAAATGGTAAAAACATGAGTAAATTAGCAGCCTTATGTGAACATTTGATTAAGTATTATTAAAGAGTTGACTTATATACGTTTTTTTTTGGTAACTTGGTAAAGTCTGTTACTCTTACTTTTGTTTAGGTTATTTTAAAAAATTGTAAATTTTAAATTTTTGGATTGTTTTAGCGAAAAAATTTACCATAGCTGTTAATTTTGACTATATTTGTTATAATTTTATTATTGAACTGTGTACTTTGATTTATTGTAAGCTGTTTATTTTGACTATATTTGTTATAAGTTTATTATTGAACTGTGTACTTTGATTTATTGTAGGAGTAAAGTATCCAATATATTTTAGCTATAATTTCATTTATTTAGTTCACCATAATCTCAGTTGTTTATCGTGTGGCTCTGCTAGTGCCTGTAAGACCTAGGGGTTTCCGGCTTGAACCGTCTAAGTCAGTGGCGCGGCTCACTTTTATATATATTTTTTCTTCTACCCTCTACGGCTGAGCTCGGGCATAATTTGCCAGTAGAGAGACCGCTGGCAGACTACTCTATAGAGAACGAACAAGACGTGGCAAAGTCTATAAATATACGGGGTTATTCACATTAAATGACATCAAATATTGTAGCTAAACCATTCATTTTTTGAAAACTTTTAGTTTTGGAATATTACGGATAAATTTAAAAAAAAATACTTGTCACAAAAAAATTAGGGAGTAAAAATAAAACTGGAATTTGGTACTAAAAAATCGGTATCATTTGGGGTTCCTCTAGGAACTATCTTGGGACCAATATTATTCAATTTATATAAAAATGATGTATTCTCTTTCAACTCTACAGGCCAAAAAATTGGACACTTCCGTATTATATAATGCTAAAACATAAAACATCGAAAGTTTTACAAAATAAAGTTAAGAACGATTAAAAAAATACAGGGTGTGGCACAAAAAGTTTTTATTAAAAGTAATGGCGGATTCAGTAATGTTAAAAATCTGAAATTATGAAGCTGGAGGTTTTGGATGGTTTATAATGTTGTCCTAAAGGTAGCACTTCCGGTTATACTGGCCCACCCTTTACGATTGTTGAAATATGTAATTAAATGTTGTTATGTTTTAACTAAGATAATGAAATATCTCAAAAGTAGTTGAATTTAGATATAGGGAATACAATACCAAACGAATTGGTTTAAAGAAATAAAACGGAAAATGCTATAAAATACAGCGTGTTTTATTTAAAGTAAGCAACTTATAAATGATTTAAATTGTGCATGTTGGCAACTAAGTTTAAAACACCCTGTATGAAATATAAATGAGATGGACAAACGGATTTAACGGACAAGCGCTTGTTGTTTATTGGTTACAATTTTACTTTACTAGCTTTCTTCATTAATGGGGATATCGTTATTCAATGTGAATTATGATTTTTTCAAAATTTTGGTATATGACATGGTGCACAAATTTTATCTTAAATTTCACGTAGAATTTAAATATTTAATTTTATTTAAAATAACAAAGTTAACGTCTACTTCCGGTATAACCAAAAGTGCCACATTCAAAACAACATTATATATAAATTCAGCGTCATCCAAAACCTTCAGTTTTGTAATTTCCGATTTTTAACATAACTGTATCCGCCATTACTTTTAATCAAAACTTTTCGCGCCACACCCTGTATAGCCAATTAAAATTGTAAGTGGCAATAACAGAGTATTTCAATAAAAGTCAACATTATTTTTTATTTAAAAGTGATTTACAATAATAATTTTATTGGGAAATAAACATTAACACTCGAGAAAAACAACTAAGCAGATCCTAGAATGGAGCAGAAATGACCTGCGTATTCTAACAGGACTGCTTACGGGACACTGTCGTCTAAGATACCACCTCAGAAAGATAGGTCTGAACTAACAAACGGACTGTCGGTTTTGCTGCGTGGAAGACGAAACTGCTGAACATATACTATGTTCATGCCCCGGCCTGGGAAGAATAAGGTTCAACATATTTGGATACACCAACCTAGAACCTACCGATTTTAAAAAAATCTCACCCTATACAACCATGAACTTCATGAGAAGGGCTGGATTGTGCGGTGAACTGTGACCTCTAGGGGTGAGCCTCAATAGACCTACTAAGGGTCGCGGTGGAGGGGCGACCACGCCCCACTCACATAATACCTAACCTAATCTATTGTTTTTGTTAGAATTTACCGGTTCATAAGTTAAATATTTTTTCATAAGTCCTGTAAATGCATCATAGCATACCCGGTGATAACCATTATCTGTATACTTATTTGACAAAATAATGTCTTTATTTGTTAGGTTGTGTTTTTTTAAAACAGTTTGATATCTTTTTTCTTTTTCTCCGAGATTAATATTATTTTACCATCACTTTTATTACAAACACAACAAATTAATATATCTAGAAGTCGAAAATGGTTCTAATAGGACCTGTTAGGCGATGAGTTTTAATAAAATACGTCTGTCATCAATTCCGTTAAAGAATGTTTATACAAAATTTGAAGTAGATTCGACCAATGAATCACGTTGACCCATAAAAACTTTGCCCCCCTTTTTCACCCCCTTAGGAGCAGAATTTCGGAAAATCCTTTTTTATCGGATGCCTATCTACAAAAAATACAAAAAACTAACCCGCCAAGTTTCAGATCTCTACCTTTAGCGGTTTAGGATGTGCGTTGATCCGTCAGTCAGTCATTCAGAGCAAAGCATTTTATATATATATATATATATATATATATATATATATATATATATATATATATATATATATATATAACTTGGGATGCACGAATAAAAGTTTAACACATCATATAAATGACAAATGGTGCGCAGAAAAAGATCGCAACAGGCTAACTCGCACCCACTAGAACAGCTATTACCTCGCGCTCGCACCTATAGCAGACTGGCAAGATGTAAAAACTATTAAAACTGTCCGGCTGCTATGATTACAATTTTTTATAGGTCCCCAAATATCAAATATAAAATTTAGCTTTTATACTATAACGCAAGCATAATAATACATTTTTTAATTTAAGTGTGTCTGGCAGGGGGTTGCAACTGTGCTCGGCAATGGATAGCGCGACGTATGATGTTATTCCGAACAAATTATAAAAATATTAAAGTTTATCTTCTTTTTGTGCCGTATTCTACCAAAGGTTTGCGACCATCATGTGATAGGTCTCTCTGTTCTGCGCCGCATGAAATATAGTTGAAGCTTTTGGTATTTGGAACCATTCACGCAAGTTTTTCATCCAGGATTGTTTCTTTCTGCCCAATACTCTCCTTCCTTCTATCTTTCCCTCCATAATAAGTTGCAATAGACCATACTTGTCATTACGAAACACATGACCCTGGTAGGATGCTTTTCTTTTCTTAACAGTTGCAAGCAATTCCAGATTAAAGTTTATTCTTTAAGGTAATTGGGGTACTATTTTATACACCTATACTACCTGTTACCTGCCCTTCTTCTTCTTCTTCCTTAAATTGTAGTCTTAGGCCTGTATTTTTTAACTTAATTCTTTTGAGATGTTAAGGTTCATGACTCCATCTATCTATTTGGAGGTCTTCCGGAGGGGCGTCTTGTCCATGGTCTTTCATCTCTAGCGATTTTTGCCAGTCTTCCTTTTGTCATCCTGTCTACGTAGCTCTTTGAGTCCCTTCTACGTTTGCGTCCACATCTGATGATATCTTTCACTTTACGTTCGGGTCTTACGTCTGTGTTTCATTTTCTGTCTCTTAGTCTGTACCCTGAGATGTTCCTGAGTTTTTTCTTTTCTGTTGTTCGTAGGGTATTTTTTATTCTTTTGTTGTCAGCTCTTGTTTCTATAGCATACGTTAGTATGTGTCTAACACAGGTTTTGTATATTTTAATCTTTTACTTTTTGCTCATGTTGTTGTTTCCAGCTAATGTCCCGAAGTGCACCCGAAATTCGGCTGGCTCTGTTGGCTTATTCTCTTACTTCATTTGTTTTATTTTCGCTTTTAGGTTATTTTTATGCCTAGGTATTCGAACGACATGACTTGTTATATTGTTCTACATCCCTGCATGTTAAAGAAATTTGCTTCTACATATAATGAGTATAGGAGCCGTTGGAAGTCGTCCTTATTCTCCGCTATAATTAGGGCGTCATCGGCATAACATATAATTTTTATTCCACCTGTTGTGAGTGTTTATCCTCCCTTTGTGCTTTTAACCTGGTTTATTATTGTATCCATTATTAGTTTAAAAAGTTGTGGGCTTAAGGAGGCTTCTTGTCGGATTCCCGTTGGTGTTTTTATTTCCTTTGTCATCTTTTGGTTAACCAATATGTGGGTAGATGTATTGTGGTTTAGCTGTCTTATGACGTCTATTACGGTTCTCGGTAAGTTTTTTTTCTTAAAAATATCTGTCTCGCCCTGTCAAATGCTTTATTGGGGTCTATAAAGAACGTATATGCAGGCTTTTCGTATTTTATAGACTTTTTCACTACTTGCCCGACTATGAAGAGAGCATCCATGGTTGACCGATTTTTCCTGAACCCTTGTTACCTGCCCAAGTAACCAAAATCCAAATTTTATAGTTCTTGATCGTTCTTACCTGTGTTGGGCACATGCATAGAGAAATTTTGAAAACTTTGGAAGAAGAATCGGTAGGGATAGTTATTAACGGAGAAGTTATAAATAATATGCGATATGCTGATGACACCATCTTGTTAACGATCAATCAAAGACACATTCAACATCTTCTAGAGAAATTAAATGATCGATGTAACGAATACGGTCTAAAGATAAATCTTAAAAAAACCAAGTTAATGGTAGTTACAAAGTTCCCCCAAAATCACAACCATGTAAACGTGTCAGTAGCAGACATCTTAATAGAGAATGTGCAGTTATACAAATACCTGGGAGCCTGGATAGAACAATCAAGTGACCAAACAAGAGAAATAAGAACGAGAATAGAGATCACCAGGTCAATATTTACGAAAATGAAAAAGTTATTCACCAGTCGTATATTAAGATTGGACTTAGGATGAGGATGCTGCGTTGTTACGTGTTTTCCGCGCTTTTGTACGGAGTGGAGGCATGGACTCTCAAGAAGAACCACACAAACAAACTACAAGCCTTCGAGACGTGGTCTACCGTAGAATGTGGCGTATTCCCTGGACAGAAAAGATCTCTAATATGGAAGTCCTAATTCGGATGAATAAGGAATGTAAAGTCATTAACACCATAAAAAAGAGAAAACTTTAATATCTAGGTCATATACTGAGAGGACCCAAATACGAACTTCTCAAGGTGATAGTTCAGGGAAAGATTGGTGGAAGGAGGAATATTGGAAGACGCCGTGTGTCTTGGCTTAAAAACCTAAGGGACTGGTTTAATTGTAGCAATGTTGAACTCTTCCGAGCTGCAGTCGATAAGGTCCGGATAGCTGTGATGATAGCAAACCTCCGATAGGAGATGCACTATAAGAAGATAGGGAAATTTTTAGCTTTCATAAAATAACGAATTTCTGGCAGTTGCGGGCTCTTGGGCTATAAGTTTAAAAGTACTGTCGTTAAATCAGTTAATTTTTTGCATCTCTCATAAATAATACAGTCCATTATATTTGCATCCCCCCTACAATTATTTCTTGGCCCTAAAAATTTTCGTTGATATGGGTAAGATTTTGTAAACAAAGTGTTAAAAAAGCAGTTAAGTTTTTTAAAACACAATATAAACGTTTATAAATCGGTACAGCCACCCTTTTATTTTATCGTTGACACTAAAAGCAGTTCTCCTTTTTATAAAATAATTTTAATAACTTTACATCTTCCTTGTATTTTTCTTCGTTGTCATCTGCAAAAGTCGTTGTTCCGTATCTCATTTATTCCCTCTGGTTCACCGGGAAGCAGGAGCCACGTGATAGCCCTTCTTTATTACCCTTAATCCATCTTACAGGGAGTTTAAATGAGGCGTGTGAGGTCTACACGACGATTTGTGTTGGCGAAAAACTGCAATCTAGAACTTTTTGGAACAAGGGATGATTTTTAAAAACTGGCATCGGATTTTTCTGTGCGCGCAAATCATTTTTTTAAAACAAATAAAAAAAATTTCAAATCAAATTAGTTAATTTAAGAACATTTGTTAAAAGTTAAAAATTAAAATATTTACCTTATGACACTGAATTTTACTGAAGGGGGTCTTTTTATTTCTTTATATTTTAATTTTGATTATTTATTTAATAAAAACTTTTTTTATTTTTTTTTTAAAAAACGGTTTATCTTTTTATTTTACCCATCCACATAACATATACAGTTGTATTCGCTGAAAATGAGTACAAGTCTTTTGAATAGAAGTACAAGTCTTTCAGAACAGACATGACAGCATTTCTTGCAGTTTTAAAAGGATTTGCCCTTAGATATCCCAGAAATACATCATCTTGTTCAGGGATGGAAATGCGTGCCGGACCAATGCCAATATTGCTTCTCAAAGACCCCTCTTGAAATCAAAGTTGCATAATTCTAAAAATAGTGTTTTTGCTTCTACCGGTAAAATTTGCTACGTATTAACCACCCTTCCTTAATTTTAGCTATTTTTGAGCTTTTTCATTTCCAGTTAAATAACGAGGCATTTTAAAAAAACTTGCTGCCCAAAAATTGCCTGTCTTTTACGGTCCAGTGTTTGTTGGCCCATTGTATCTTACAAATTCTGGTTACAAAGATAAATAAAGAAATGCTTAGATGATTGATTTGGACACTTAGAAAGGATCAATAAAGAAAGAATTGACGAAACAAATTTATAAGGCGAGTGTGAATGAACAAGTTGGTAAATGTCGACCTCTGCGAACAATATCTCGATCAGATCAACATTGTTTTAAAGAAAGGCCAGCTGTCAAGAGTACCAACAACCGACGAGTATGTATGAAAGCACTGATAAAAGTAAAAAAATCAAAAGATGTGTGTAAGAAACGTATAATATTTTAGCCCTTTGTTTTTATTTGCTTAAATATCTGTTGTTAATACTTGACAAAATGAATGACTGCTTCGTTCAATGTCACTGTCATATTTTCCATCTGTCGTAAACTTTAAACCCAAATATACAAACTCATTAACTTGTTTTACTCTTTCTTCTTTAATCAGAACTCTACGGTTTGTCATGCTTTCTTCTCTTTTAAAAACCATTACTTTCGTTTTGCTTGCATTTACTTTCATCTCTTTGATTTTCAGGGCATCATGCATAACATTAACTATCGCCTGCAACTCCTCTTCAGATGTATAATTATTAATTAACAATAATTTAAAAAAATATATATTATTTATGAAAAATAGGATAATATAATATTAAAAAAAAAAATTTTGCAGGTTGGTTCGTACACGAACCATTAGCTAAAAAATGGCTTAACAAGCTCGACAAAATTTTAATCAGAACTTGGTGGGTTTTAAGAAGTATATCGGCAGTAATAGTTAATGTAATGTCTCATGCATCCCAGTCACTTACCAGCCACCAAATCCAATTTAAATAGTTGTGAAATTTTATAAAAAGTACCTGCAACTTTTCGACAGAAAAATATAGTTTTTCATTTCTCGCTTACTCGTTTTTCCTTCGGTTCGTGTTACCAAATTCCTAACCTCTCGTATAATATTAATAAAGTTTTGAAGTTGTCCAATTCCAGTAAGTTCTCAATATTGTTATAAGTTCGAATTTTCGGTATGGATGCCCCGTGTATTGAATTACGTCTCTATGGCTCCCAGGCCGTCGCCTTCCGACTTACTAAGTTCTTCGGCAGCTGTCAAATGCCGCGGCGGCGTTTGTTGGGCGCCCTTCCAAGTACTGCGTCTTAACAGGGTCGGACTCAGCGGACGGCAAAGCGAATCTGAAATTAATAATTTATCACGTAGTTTTATTATTTTTTTTTGTTTTATTTTTTGACTGCGGAACTGAGCCACTAGTCAAACCACAAATAATACATCATTTTAACAGATGATATTGTCTATAAATCATAATACGCCCATATTGTACATTTTGTGTTGACAGATACACATATTCATTATATATACAATATTTAGAACTAAGCTATTTACAATATCCAATATTATTATATATAAACCTTTTTTTGTAATTTTTTTTTCGATAAATGTTTTTTTTTTTATTGTATACGAGGGCGGTTTGATAAGTCAGTGACTTTTTGAATAAAACAAATTTTTTTCCGCAAATAAACATTTTATTTTTCTACATAATCACCTTTTAGCTCGATACATTTAGTCCAGCGTTTTTCTAATTTTTTATTCCCTCCAAATAATAGGTTTTTTCAAAGCTCTCAAAATACGCGTTTGTTTCGGTAATGACTTCTTCATTCGACTCAAATCTCTTACCGCCCAGCCATTTCTTTAGGTTTGGAAACAGAAAATAGTCGCAGGGGGCTAAATCTGGAGAATATGCTGGATGGGGTAGCAGTTCGTATCCCAATTCGTGGATTTTGGCCATCGTGACTAGACAAGTGTGCACACGTGCATTGTCTTGATGGAACAGCACTTTTTTCTTCGCTAAATGCGGCCGTTTTTGCTTTAAATCAACGCCGAACCTGTTCAAAAGCTTTGAATAATATTCGCCGGTGATCGTTTTACCTTTCTTGAGGTAATCGATGTGAATGACACCGCGTACATCCCAAAAAACTGTGGCCATGAGCTTGTTTGCTAACAGACTCTGTTTCGCCTTCTTTGGTCCACATTCACCACGAGCAACCCACTGTTTCGATTGTTCCTTGGTCTCTGGCGTGTTGTAATGGATCCATGTTTCATCCACAGTAACAAAACGGCGCATAAATTCGTCCGGATTACGGCTGAACATCGCTAAACACTCTTTTGAAGTGGTCACACGATTGCGCTTATGGTCGAGTGTGAGCAATCGCGGCACCCATCTCGCAGAGAGTTTTTTCATGTCCAAATATTCGTGTAAAATTGATGTACCCGTTCAGTTAAGATACCTACAGCATGAGCCAACTCAAGCACTTTCATTCTCCGATCATCCAATATCATTTCATGGATTTTATCGACGATTTCCGGCGTGATCACTTCTTTTGGGCGACCTGGACGTTCGGCGTCACTAGTGCTGGTACAACCACAACAGAATTCTGTAAACCACTTCGTAACAATTGAAATTGATGGTGCCGAGTCCTCGTAGTATTTATCAAGTCTTTCCTTAGTTTCAGTGATGGATTTTTTACGTAAAAAGTAATGCTTAATCAGCACACGAAATTCACTTTTTTCCATTTTCGGAAAAATTCACGAGGTTGTCTACTTTGAACGGCTATCAAACACCAACTGCACGACGTAGTTTGCACAAAATTAGAAAGTTGCCCACTGATAGATTATAGTTGACGGCAGCACTGTTGCATTTGTAGTAACTGCGCGGGAAATTCAAAAAGTCACTGACTTATCAAACTGCTCTTGTATATATGTATATATATTTATATATATATATATATATATATATATATATATATATATATATATATATATATATATATATATATATATATATATATATATATATATTAAATATTTTCTACGTATCTATAATTTTAATTTTAATGATACAATATGTATATAAGGCAATTCAAAATATTTATCTTTTTTTTGTCCAAAATTTCAACTAAATTATAAGATTTAGTAATATCTAAAATTTGATAAACTAAATTATTAAATAATTCAACTTTTGAATTTATTAACTGACATCCTAGAATGACATGTTCTGGTGTTCCTAATTCTTTACACTCACAATGTGGATCAGTTTTTAGATTAATTTTATAAAGATGTACAGGAAATAAAGCGTGGTTAAATCTGCAAATTGTGGATAACATTTCTTTATTTTTAGTATAAGTTGTAATAAAAGTGAAATTATTTCGACATAATTTGTGAAAGCGTTGAACAGTATGCAATTGGGTAAAGCTGCTGGGTACGATAGGATAAAAGTTGAAATGCTGAAGGCTGGAAAAACCGTAGTAACTAGTCTGCTGTACCGACTTTTTAACATTTGTTGTAGGAATGGTAGCGTACCAGACGACTGGTGCAAGGCTGTTATCGTGCCGGAAAAAGGTTCCCAGCAGGACTGTAAGAACTACCAAGGTATTAGTTTACTCAGCATAGTCGGAAAACTGTATGCAAAGATATTGATTAAAAGAGTAGAAAATAAAACTGATAAAATGATATGGGATGACAGTGACATTGAGCAAAGGGTGTTGGCAAAAAAAACAAATTAATGGGGCATTGCATAGCTTTATAAACACCCAGAAAGTGTCATAAAAGGCACGTCTGGTCGTGCATAGGGGAGTGTTGGTTCCTTCACTTATGTATGGTAGTAAATGCTAAGTTTGGCAGAAGAAGCATAAAAATAGAATTATTGCTGCTGAGGTGAGTAGTCTGAAAAGTATAGCCGAAGTGACTCGGTTGGATAAAGTAAAGAATAGTAAGATAAGAGAACGATGTGGTGTAAAAGAAGATGTGCTTACAAAGATAGATAAAAGAATGCTTAGATGGTTTGAACACGTAAAATGAATGAATAAAGAAACATTGACGAAACAACTTTATAAGGCGAGTGTAAATGGACAAGTTGGTAAATGTCAACCTCTGCGAACATATCAGATCAACATTGTTTTAAAAAAAGGCCAGGTCAAGAGTACCAACAACCGACGAGCATGTATAATAGCACTGATGAAAGTAGAGGAAGCAAAAAAGGTGTTTGTAAGAATCGTAGCAAGTTAAAGGAAGTGGTCTCTGCCTACCCCTATATATATATATATATATATATATATATATATATATATATATATATATATATATATATATATATATATATATATATATATATATATATACGTGAACTTTAAATACTATAAGCCTTTCTCCTTTATAAATGCCTAACAGGATAAAACAGTGTATGACAGACAAAAAATTTGTTCCAAAATCTGCGTTATAAGACTGAAGTGACTTTTGCATTCAAATATTTTATTCAAACAACAATGCAATGGTGATATGAGCTACTTTCCAAATAACAAAACAGTGTGCTTTATAGCGTTTTCATACGTGGTCGTAGGAAAAATTCTTATTACCATATTATAAGATCTGGCAACCTCTACTTTTTGCAAACCTTAATATAATTATTACTTTTTAAAAAAAGTTGTATAGAGCCATAATATTCTTCGTTATAAAATAGTTTTATCGTATACCGTTTCATTTTACAATGTACACAATGACCATCGCCTGCAACTCCTCTTCAGATGACGCTAATTTGACCTGATCATCGGCTTTAAGAAGGCATTTGACGATCAAATCATTCATTTTTAATCCATACGCACTCTCTTTCAAATCTTTTAAACAATCGTCTATGTATAAGATAAACAGCCATGGCGAAGCCACACTTCCCTGTCTCACACCGTTTTCGATGTTAAACCATTCCGTGCAAGTTTCGTGCTTATTTCCATTTTAAAATTGATTATTTTTATTTTGAGTGTGTTTATTTCCAAATTAAAGTTGGATATTCTCGTGTTAATCTAATTTTAAAGTTGTAAAGGTAGGTACAGATATGGATTTTTGCTAAAAATATTTTTTTGTCCGTTCGCGCTATTTTTAATGACTTCGATTTTACCGTTTTCCGTTTGAATTGCAATAAATATCTCTTATTGTTCGTAATTGTTTACAAACAAAACATTTTCGTTCCCAGAAATGGTAATCGTTTTCGGTGAAAGGCGCAACGTAAAATAAACTGTGGCCCAAACGAAGCGGTCACAAATGTACAATTCGAACAATTTGCAATAGTTTGAAACAATAAAAACTAAATCGGTCTTCGGTCGTCGCAAAACCAGCCACCAACTCCATGCAAGCCGCAAAGCAATATGATTACACAAACATTATTTCCATTCGAGCAACGCGAACGCGAATAAAGCACAAACAATTAGTATATAGTCGAACGACTGAAAAATTTAATTGACTACAGCTATTGGAAATTATGAACAGGCACATAAACGTTTATTTGTTTTTGAAAACGAATAATTCTCAAATGTGACAAAAACATTGTTCGTTTCGGATTTCTGCTCGATTATACGATGAACAGAATTTTTTGGAAAAGCTCAAAAAATTAAAAACCTTTCCCACGTTTTAAGCTAAAAACAAAACATAATGTAAGAGACTCCGCCCACTTTTTTGAAAAAATCAAAATATTAGAGTAGACGAAAATGACATTCTAGTAAGCTTTGATGTTGTCTCCTTGTTCACTAAAGTGCCATAAACTGAAGCAATTATTAAAATTAAACATATATTTACAAAGGACATCGCTGACCTGTTTAAAATGTAAAGGATAATGATTCATCGAACCACTTAAATTTAAATATAAGCAGCTTTCAGGAGAAAGAAGTTTTAGCTACATTGACGTCTATTAAAGCAAAACCCACTACAGGAACGGATCATATCCCTGCATTTATTGTTAGAGACTCTGCTTCAGTATTAGCTCACCCATTAACAACCGTTATTAATGTTTGCATTCGTTCACATACGATACCTTCTATGTGGAAGTGCTCTAAGGTATGTCCGATCTTTAAAAAAGGAACGCGAACTGATATAAAAAATTACAGGCCGATTTCAATTATATGCAATTTTTGCAAGGTATTTAAAATATTGGTGCAAGGAGTTCTGTATCAACACGTCAACAATTATATTTTAGACCAGCAGCTCGGTTTCGTAAAAGGCCGATCAACAACAACAAATCTTACCGTTATTGCACAACACATAGCGGAAAATATAGATAACAGAATTCAGACAGATGTTATTTACATGGATATGACCAAAGCATTTGACAGACTTAACCATAATCTAATGCTGCAAAAACTCTCGAATTTCGGCTTATCGAGTAACCTACTTGCGTTATTCAAATCATATCTGTCCGACCGCACACAGTATGTGCAGTTAAATGGATTTAGGTCTAACAAATACCTTGCCAAATCAGGTGTACCGCAAGGATCTAACCTCGGTCCACTACTGTTTAATATCTTTATCAATGACATTGGTGACATAATTAAGCTTAATTTTTTACTGTATGCTGATGATCTAAAAATTTTCTCTCCTATCATTAATATGACTGAATGTGAGAAACTATCGAAAAATCTTAATCAAATAAGCCAATGGTGCAGTCGTAATAATTTAGCGTTAAATCCTACCAAATGTTGCGTAATGTCATATACATTGAGATCTGATCCAATTATATTTGACTATAAGATAGACAATTATTCTCTAGACAGACCATGTAATTTTAAGGATCTTGGAGTTACTTTCAACCGAGAGCTATCTTTCCAAAACCACATAGACAATATAACTACGTCAGCAAACCGTATGTATGGATTTATAATTAGAGTAGGCCGCGACTTTAACCATTTAACACTTAAAACTCTCTACTATGCTTTTGTGAGATCAAAGCTAGAATATGCATCGGTTATCTGGAACCCATATTATCAAGTGCATATTTATAAACTGGAGGCAATCCAAAGACGCTTTCTCAAATACCTAAGTTTTAAAGTAGATAGGACTTATCCACTAATTGGCACGGCACACGAGAGTTTACTGTCAAGACATAGCTTTTTCACTCTGGATAGAAGACGAGAATGTTCTAGTGTCATTATGCTACCAAAATAATTAACAATGAAATTAAATGTCAATGATTACTACATCAGATAAACTTTAAAATTCCCCGTCAGGCATCTCGATACACCGACTCATTCTACACTACCACACCACGAACAAATATACTTAAAAACTCTCCTGTTCATACTATGTGTAGCAACTATAACCTTATAAGTGACCAGCTTGATATATTCTATTGTAATGTGAGGCAAATTAAGAGCTATTATTATCAGCAGTAATAATGTTGTGTTAGTCTTAAGCTTTCTACTAATGTTAGTCTGATTTTGTAAATTGTGTATTACTCTTAAGCTTTTTTATTGTTAGTACTATTGAGCAAATGTTTACTTTGTTCCTGTTCTGTAATTGGAAATTTTTTTTCTGTAGAACAGTGTAAATAAATAAATAAATAAATAAATAAAATGTGCCTTACAACATGGTATTTCACCTTAAACGAAGAAATATTTAATCTTAATAGGATAACCAGTGATCGCGAATTTATTTATGGAGAAACTTGAAAAGAAAGCTTTAGACAGCTCTCATCTAAAACCGAAAGTATGGTTTCGATATGTAGATGACACCTTTGTTGTCTGGCCTTATAATAGAGACAGCCTCAACGAATTTTTGCCCTCATTAACAGCTTACACCCTAGCATAAAATACACAATGGAAATAGAAAACAACAAACCCACACACACACACAGATCGTTATCTACACAGTACATCCAACCACCACCCTTGCCAACAAACAGGAGTCATAAGAACTTTGGGAGAAAGTGCAATCAAATCTGTGAACCAGAACATTTAAATTAAGAACTGAATCACCTTATGAACGCTCTCATATCAAATGGATATAATGTAAAGGATATACATAAATGTATACATCGAAAGCCTAGCACTAGAGGTGGCATAAGCGATGAACTAAGTAGTCGTGAAGTCACTTCTAAAGCGTTTTTACCTTACATCCCTCGAGTGACGGATAGGAGAATATAACATCAAAACTATCTTCAAGCCATCTAAGAAGATCAAACACTATCTAAAATCTGCCAAGAATAAGAGAGCCCCACTAAGTTATGCAGGTATTTATCGGATTCCATGCACTTGTGGAAGTGTCTACATTGGAACAACCAAACGGTCCAATAACACCAGGGTCAAAGAACACAAAGCTAACTGCCGTCTTGGACATACAGAAAAATTTGCTGTCTCGAAGCACACAATTAATAATAATGATCACAGAATTAAATTCAAGGACAACCAAGTCTTATGCACCACATCTGCATATCACCCGAGGTTTTATAGAGAAGCGATCGAAATACGTAAACACCAGCAGAACTTTTATAAATCTGAAGAAACACTTAAAATTAATAGAACATAGTACTTAAAAATACATGGCTGCTTCCTTACAAAAATAAGAAGAATGATACTCCGGAACGTGACCAATTTCTGAACTGCCATCAAATATGCCCCGCACAATAAAACGTTTACAACCTGCGATCGCGACATACAAATGTCATAGACTGTCAGCCTTAAAAAGCAGACAATTATATCTCCAGAAGATGCCATCCACTAGAAATGGCAAAACGTCGAGTATAAACTCAGACTTACGACGGCCAAAATACCCGAAAAATCATTTACCAACAATCGATGGCCGCGAAAGCCTTTCACAATATGTTACAAAATATAAGTTTTTACTTTTTAAAAAAACAGACTAAAATATTCACACATTTTTCGAGGGCTAGCCTTTTTTGAAATTTAATCATTTTGTAAGACGAACCTGTATAGCATATTTCACGAATATACGGTGGTTTAATAAATATTTTTCTAGTAAGTAAAACAAATCAAACTAAAATGCGAAAAATAAATTATAGTTTAAAAATTCTTTTTTTTATGACGCTCTTCTGCGTTTGAGGTATTAAAACTGATCACTATAGATCAACCATTAATTTAAGTCTGGTAAAATCTTAAAACTTAATACTTATATACTATTAAATTTCTTCCAACAATGTCCTTTAGGTTGTTCTGACTATAACATGTACAAACTCGCGCACTACACTCTGCTTTTAAACAGCTTTACACGAGTTCGAATGGCTTGGTCCTCTTCAGTCTTCGAATTGAATGCTGATTGCCCAGCAGATTGCCCTACATTTTCATGGAGGTGTAGCCTGGCTTCATGTTTACCAGCAGACCTTTTAATTTCATCCTTAACTATTGGGATACCAAGGTCTCTATGTAGGTCACTGTTGCGTACATACCAAGTGGCGTTTGTCATGTTACGCAGCACTTTGTTCTGAAATATTTGAATAATCTTTATAATGCTATCTTTGGCACAACCCCAAAAAATAATTCTTAACTTAGGAATAAAATTACTGACGAGAAAATTAATGTCACTGTCAAAAAAAAATTAATGTTAATTAATGTCACTGCTTTGTATGAGGTATTATTTGAAATGATTTTTCATAATAAACAATAATTATTTTCAATAAAAATTTTTATTTAAATGACACGAACAGTGACAGAAATCAACCACAAAATTTAAAAAAGGTAAATACTGAAATATTTTATTGGAAGAATTATTTATTATTACTTACTTAAATTTGTTTATGAATGATCTGCACTTTAATAAGACTGATTATCAACAGTAAATATTTATTTATATAGTTTACGCATATAACAGCAATTTTTATGCACAACACTGTAACTTAAGTGCACAGCTGATGGCTGACAGTACTGACTTCTCGGACTTCCGCTTCCGCGACTTCCTGTTACACACTTCCTGTTACATCTCTAAAAATTACTTTCACAAATTGCAATATTTAATGAAACTTTCTGAAGTAATTCATTTTTTAAGATTATTTGCCTTAAAAAAATAATATAAAATAAAAATTTAAATATACTGATTTTATTTCGAATTACATTCGGAGTTAAAGAAACAACGTAAGGAACGAAAATCCTAAAGAGGGTCCCTCAATCGCACATTTTTTAGTTTAGTAAGTGTAAAATCTTAATTAAGATAATTTTCAGCTCATAATAGAATTTTCGCAAATTATTTTTCTGTGTAGATGTATTTTATAAAATTAAAGAATTTAAACTGCTTTTGCTGTATTTACATTAACAAAGCAATAAAATAATTATTAATATTCGTTTTAACAGTACTCAGTATAGCTCGAAAATTAGCTCCGTTAAAAAATTATTCGAGTTTTTATATAATCCCATTGGTAGTTTTTTTTTAAAAGTTTTTAATTTTAATATCTGCTGGCTTTGGTGTATTAAAAAAGTAATTACTTTTTATCAGGCTTTCATAACGATAAGATACAATTTTCTTTTACTAAAAACTATATGATGTTGTACAGTGCTTACATTTCAAAACCAGCTTTTAATTTTGCGGAAATGTAAGAAAAAAAAACCACGTCAAATTTAAAATCAAGGGGGAGGTTTAAAATTATTATTTTGATGTTTCCAAGTGGCACTTATTTAACATCCCCCACCCGTTCGTTAAAATGCCAAATAGCAACACCTAACTTGTGATACATCAAATAATAACAAATAATAATAAACAAATAAAAATAACAAATACTAATTAAAAAATGCAAATTGGGCATACAAAGAACAATTAATTCTATCTATTAATTTTTTAACATTTTTTGTCAATTTCTTTTTTTGTTTCAAAAAAATTAATTAGTTAGTTATTCGTGACGTTAAATTAGCCATTATTTGTAGCTGTACCATCTTAAGTTATTTTAAAATGGTGTATTCTCTGCAAGAATAAATATAAATACTTTTTATTTATCTGCAAGAGGCTTAAGTTTCTGGAATGGGGACTTTCTAAAGCCCTTTGATGTCAGAAACTTAGCCACTAGGAAAATGATAAACTTTGCTTGAAGTCTCGGAATCCCGGGCCTCGAATAGATTAAGGGTTATGCACAAAAGATCTGATAGATCGAGGTGCTTAAGAGGTTGCATAGCTTTCACGAACCCCCCCTACAATCTACATCAACATCTACGGTCAATAAAACAACTATGCTCGAGAAAAAGCTCAAGTTTAAATAAAAGACATATTGATAGAAATATATACCAACAGACCATTATAGAGTTAGTACGGAAATTTGAAGAAACTGGGTCCGTTTGTAATAACCGAGAGTTCTTGACGAAGCTGCACAAATTAAAGTAATGGGACATTTTACTATACCTAGATCCTATCTATTTATTCCCAAACTCACAAATATTTTTGTTGGTTTCATGGACAAAATATTTAAATTGCATTCGTTTTTTTCTTTTAAAATACAAATTCATTATCAGCTTAGTAAAGACGACTATAACTTCTTATTCTCTTCGGGGTAGCTCTACAACCCTTCGTGGGTCTTGGCTGCGTTAACGATTTGCCTTCAACGATCTCGGTCCAGCATGGCCTCCTTCCAGTCATATATTCGCATAATTTGTAGGTTTTGGTCATCCCAGCGGTCTCTTTCCGACCAGATTTTCTTTCCACACTGTCGTAATTAGTCAGTCGTCAGGTGCTCTCTGGACATGTCCAGCCCACCTCAGGCGCATTGATTTTATGGATTTGGCTATGTCCGGTTTTTGATATACTTCCTGGACTATAACCGCAGAATTAAATTTTGTAAAACCATGTCCCAAAAAACAAAAGAAGACTCAAATTTGGTGAGAAATATTTGTTTTAGTGATAAATCAACGTTTTTTTTTAATGGTTTTGTTGCATGCGTATGGTTCTGCGCGAAGACAAATGAGATCAATTCGCATTCTCCAGTAGACAAAGACAGCAGTGCCAAAGTCATCGTCTCTCTCTTTATATCATCGGACGTTTCCACTTGCACGCGGGTATATGGCAAGCCTACTCTATCTGTATTATCTCTATGGTTTTGACAGGGTAATACTTAGTTCCGAGCAAAGATCAATGTATGGGCTGGTAAGTTAAAAAAATAAAATTAATTAACTTATTACTAGAAAGTTAATAAACAGGGAAATATGGTGCTAGATGAACAGAATGTATACCTTTGAAGGGGACGAGCTACACCACATTACGCTTCAGCTGCAGGACAATAGCTAGGCGTACGATTTTCAAGACATTGAATTTGCAGAAGGGGTTTCATAGAATGGCCGGCAAGATCTAACACCAAACGACTTTTTTTGTAAAGCAATTTAAAAACATAAGTTTACAAAACTCTTTTCGAAGACATCAAAGAACTATAGCATAGAATAATTAAAGAATGTAGACAAATTACTAGCGAAACTTTCCAAAGCGAAAATACATGTAAGAAGCTGTTTGAAATTAACTTTATTTTAGTTTCTGTTGTTATTTCACTATTTTTTATGTTATCTACAAAATAAATTAATGGAATAAATTGTTGTTGGGGTGCCACTTGGAAAAATTGGAATAACAATTTTAAACCTCCATCTTAATTTAAAATTAAACGTGTTTTTTGTTTTTCTTACATTTACACAAAACCAAAAGTTATTTGGACTGGCTGATTTTAAAATCAAAGTACTTTATACTAGACTACGAGTTTTAAAATATTTTTGTATTAGGTATCATTCGAATATTTATAAATATTTATGCGACAAACGTTTTTATGAGGGCGAAAAAAGTATTTTAACAATTTATTATCAGAGACTACTCTACAAAATGAAACAAATCCTCCCCTAGCATTTTTCACCTTTTTTTTAAATAAATAATTTAATAAGCCACTTTTGACGTTTTTAAATTACCAGAACTTTTAGGTGAACCGTTGTATATAAATTTAATATTACAATTTTTAAAAACAACTGGAAGTTAAAAAAAGGGTTTTGAAAAATAATAATTAATAAATAATGTATAGCACAGTATAATAATTACTAAATGTAAGTCCTTTGTGAATTAAGAAAAAATTGGATAAATTTAAGTAGTCATTATACAGAGTTAATCATCACAATTCGTTTTTTTTTTAAATTTTACGTTCTAGAACGTAAATTTAAGGAAAGCTACACCTGCAGCAGAGCCATTGGCAAACAATGGGGGCTGCAACCCCATGCTTTTAATTGACTCTATAATTCATAAATCATTAGCTTGGTGGCCTGTCCTAGATAAGGGGGTCAACAAAATCCCTTGAAACGATTTTACATCTACTAACATCGGATTTGTTTGGGAAAGAATGCGCAGCCAGCGCGGCTCTCAGGCTCAATGCTGTGTCCTTATCGAACGAAACGCACCACGGCCACTCCAAAATTTTAAAGAAGAATATAACCTTTGCACCAATAACACCTATTACACTTAACCAACCACCATGTTCGATGGCGATCAACCTCTGGAAATTTCAACCACAGAAGATAAGGGCGAGAAGCTAGTTAAACCTCAGGGTGCAGTATTTTATACTGACGGCTCTAAACTTAAAGTAAAAGTAGGTAGTAATGTCTTCTAAGAGGATCCCTGATTTAGACGTTTGCCTAATTACTCCAGTATGACACTCCAAAATGAAGAAAAGTTCATAGAGTTATTCATTCTTTGCGACAGCCAGGCATCTATCAAATCACTGAACCCAGTCTACTTTACCTCTAGGGCAGCTGTGCAATTTCAAGCCACCCTGAATGAGATATGTTGTAGTGGACAAGTTTGTATACCTGAGATCATTGATAACCAAAGATGGAGGCAATGACCAGATCAGCAATAACTAAACTCATAAAAATATAAAAGGATCAAACCATTACAAAAACAGTAAAAGTAATGCCGGCCAATTTCTCGATCTTTCCAAATGCTGTTTATTTCGCTGAAACATGGACACTAAAGAAAACAGATCAAAAAAGAATTGAACAAACGCCTCTGTTCTACAACAACTAAAAATCAAAAATCTTCCACCAAACCAAATCAATAAATCATATCTCAGGTATTTTGACCACATAGCTAAAATAACAGATGGGATGAAAAACCTCGTGGTCGAGAGAAAAGTTCAGGAAAAGAGACCTAGAGGACGGTCTCCAATGAGGTGGACCAACAGATTAAAAGAAATGACCGGACACTCAATGCAGAAGGCAATACATCTAGCATAAGATAGAAACGCATGAAAACAACAAATCCAAACACATACCTAAAATAGTATCATTTTACCCTTCCGAGGGTAAAAAGACTAAGAAGATTGTCGTAAGATACCAACTTGGAAAGATAGGTCTGAACCAACAAACGGACTATCGGTTTTGCTGCGTAAAAGACTAAATTGCTAAACAGATACTATGTTTATGCCTCTGCTTAGGATAAATAATTTTTAACATATTTGGTTTAACAAAACAAACCTACCGATTTTAAGAAGAACTGGATTGTGCAGTGCAACCTCTAGTGGTGAGCCACAAAAAAACCCATGAATGGTCACAGTAAAGGGGCGACTTCAATATGCCCCACTCACATGATACCTAACCAAACCAACCCACTCTTAACAAATTTTTTTTTAATTTGTTTTAATGCATATTTTTTTCAAAATCAAAGTCTACAGTTATGTGACGAAGTCGCGGGAAACAGCTAGTGTAATATAAATGCCAATAGCAAGTGGAAAATTTAATATTAGTACAATGTATTCCGTTATGTGTGTAATATATTTATCCTAGAAAATAACAATATTCTTCTTCGCATAAATCAGGCATAATATCATTGTTCTTGGCAAGCGCGTATTCACAAACAAACATATACCTGCGATACACTCTATAATATAAGCAACGGCGATGATTTGTGAACGCTATTAATATACAAAAGTACAAACTTTATGTCTCCCAATAAATCACGAGCCTCCTAGTGAAATTACGCGTAATTTTTCATCGATATATCGCTAAAATAATGAATTTGTTTTATACATTGCGATAGATCACCGGAAGATATTGGTACCATATTTCAGTCGTAAAGATATATCTTATAAAATGTATCTGGGAACGGGTGGGAAGATCCTATTTTATCGCGTATTAAGGAAATGGAGGTTTATATCTTAACCCGTCTCCGAGTGAAATACTGTATAGGCCCGTTATTATATTTCTCCCGACGAAGCTAACTGTTGATATTATTTACTTTGAAAATATACTTAGGACGCCGACGTCGACGGCTAAATCTATGGTATGAGTAAGACGTGAACGATATAATAAGTGTTTTTAAAATATATTGTGAACGTTAACGTATAAATTTTACCTAATGTGCATTACTTAGGGTAATTTAAGGAAGACCAAACGATTATAATTAAATTTTGAATTGCGATGTTATTAAATGGTTAAGAATCCACTGCGTTACCTTAATAAAAGTTAAATTTAATTATTCTGTAGATACAATAACCTGATAACTTAAACTAGATAATTATTTCTTCTTTTTCTTTCTTGTCTTTACAACTCTGGGTGAGTCTTAGCCGCATCCACTATTATTGCTCTCCATCTCTTGTGCTTCCACTTGCCACTACTGGACTCCCATCCTAGATAGATCTGCTGCATCCTTCCATTTTTGAAGTGATAACTTCTTATGGCACGCTGTGAACTTTTTTTGTAATGGGTAAAAAATGTTAAACTCTCGTCAGGACACGTGGCCTGATCAAAAATTCGTAAGACGGATGTATTTCACTGGAGCAATATAAAATGCGACTTTTCTTGACTGGTAACTTGGCAACCTTATTCAACAAACTGACTTATTCAAGTACATTTTTTATGTCATTTTGACAAATTAATTTAGTAGCTAAATTCAAAATTTAGGTGCTTTTCATTAGTTTATTGATTAAGTTCTGCTTTTGCTGCATTAAAATGGTCCAAGGAGAGGTGTCGTTTTTAGCAGATGTTATGGACACCATAGCGTGTTTTAATGACTCTAATGGTTCTCCCCCCAACAAAATTTTAGATCAAATAATTTATCAGTGCAAGAAGCCGTTAAAAAATGCATCAATTTGTGTTAAAAAAGCATTAAAAACTGGACTGAAAGCTGGTTTGATCAAAGAGAACGGGGGAAGGTTTAAATTAGGTTTTGGTTTGCCGATAACGGAGGCTCGAAGATGAAGAAAAAATAGAAGCAGAAGCCGTAGACGACGTAGCCAAAAGCGACAAAACCGAAAACGAGGTAGCCGAAAACGAAAAAGTCGAGGTAGGAAGAAAAGCGCCATATTGAAAGAAGATCAAGCAAAAAGCGGAAGAAAGAAATCGAAAACATTCAAATCTGGTACTGATGTTTAATATATGATTTATAATAAAGCGTTAATAAAAATAATGCATTATTCATAAACTATGGAAATCTGGAGACAATATTTTTCAGATTAAAAATAATATTTTCACGCGCGTTAATACTTAAGTTTTCACTTCTGCCGACACTCCCAGAGTGCAACCCGTAAAATGTTTTTTCTGGGTCTACCTATTGATCTTTTGCCGTCCGGTATCTCAAGGAAGTTTAATATCAACCTGTTGTCTTCTGATCTTACTACATGACCTGCTCATTTTATTCGGTTAGCTTTTATGTGCCTGACTATGTTTTAACTGTCATACATTGTCGCCAATTTAGCATCGTGGCGTCTTTTCCACACTTATGTTATTTTATCTCTATTGGGTCTAATTATCATTCCGAGGACTTTTCTTCTAAACACAAGAAGCTTTTTTATTTCATGTTGATTGAGGGTCCAAGGTTTCGCTGCCATATAAAAGCGCAACAGACCTTCTAACTTCTGGCCGAGAATTTTTCGACTATACCTCGTAATGGAAACACCTGATCCATTCGTCGCCTTCCTCTTCTAAATCCTGCTTGCACATCCCATATCATCTCAGTTTTATTCGTTACTCTTTTAATCAATATCTTTGCATACAGTTTGCCGACCATGCTGAGTAAACTAATACCTCGGTAGTTCTTACAGACCTGCTGCGAACCTTTTCCCCTGTAAATCGGCACGATAACGACCTTGCACCAGTCGTCTAGTACGCTACCACTTCTCCAACAAAGGTTAAAAAGGCTAGTTACCACGCTTTGTCGAGCCTTTCATTTTTTGGACCAAATGGACCTAATCTATTTCTGGTATATGCAGATGACTTGGACATGATAGGTGAACACGGTAGAGGTGAAAGAAAACTTTGTCCAGTTAGAAAAGAAGGCTTAAGACTAAAGATGGGCCTGCGTATAAATGAAAACAAAACAAAATATATGCACGTCACAAGAAATTCTGCCCGCGATCGTATAAGGCAAAACGTCACCATGAGCGAATACAACTTTGAACACGTGCAAGCCTTCAAGTACTTGGGTGTCATCGTAACATCAGATAATAATGTGCGAGATGAAATTAAACAACGCATCACCCAAACCAATAGATGTTCGCTACAATCGATGATGATGTCCAATCTGCTATCAAGACATACCAAGATTCTAATGTATAAGACCACAATACGGCCAGTAGCGATGTATGCATGCAAAGCCTGGACACTAACAGTACAAGACACGCAAGTACTTCGAAGATTTGAAAGGAACTGTCTGCGAAAGATCTCACCGTGACCCTCATACAGGAATCCACAGGATAAGAACAAAGGCAGAACTTGCGCAACTGTACCAAAGCCCGGACATCATCCAAGATGCCATTACCACTGATAATTTACCAAGCTATAGATCTAAAAGCATAAACGTTACGGCAAAAAGTGTTGGATGAAATTTATAGAATATTTTATGTTCTACAAATTTAAAAATTACTTTTTTTTTGTTTTATCAACCGTTTACTATCCTACTCATATACTTTATCTGTATAATCGATAGGTTTTTGTTTAAAGCGCTCGAAACTTTTTTCAATACAGTTATTGCTAAATATATAGTAAGTGGTTAATGATACATTAAAAACACAGAAATAATTAAAGTAATAAAAAGCCGAAAACTCGAATATTCGGCCACGTGATGAGGCACCCAGAGAAATATTACCTCCTTAATTTAGTGATGCAGGGTAAGAACGCCGGAAGTAGAGGTCCAGGACGAAGAAAAACATCTTGGCTCCGAAATCTTCGAGAGTGGTATCACAAAACATCCGCAGAACTATTCCGAGCTGCAATAAACAAAGTTATTATAGCCAATATGATTGCCAACGTTTGATAATTGGACAGGGTACCTGAAGAAGAAAAGAAAAAGTACCTACAAAGTAAGCTGTTAAAATGTGAAATCGATGACTCGTTAAAACGAGCAAATTATTATTATTATTATTACTTTTGTCACCTCTAACGTGACTACTTTTCGAGGATAAAAGCCAATATCACACCCTATTAACTTTTATGTCGACATTTCATCTTCATTAATACACTCGACGAGTGCAATCATAACAATCGAGCATCAAAACAAAATGGCTTTTGAAGACAAAATGTTTGCCGTTATGTGATATTGGTGTGATAGTAAAACGAAATCCCTTTTATTTTTATTTTTTGCATTTATTGAGCAGTGCAAAAACGTATAAAGCAAATCATAATAAACTGATAAAAATAAAAAAATATATACCGGAAAACAGTGTTAATACTTAAAATAAGTACTTTAAAATCAGATAAAGCTGCTCTTTTATTAATTAAGTAAGCAAAAGAATTATGTTAATTATAAATACTTGCATATACTTACCTCGGAACAATGACAAGTGAAACATGGGATCATTCTCTCGAAATCAAATGCAGAATGGAGAAGGCCAGATCCGCATTTCTGAAAATGTCAAAATTATTTAAGTGCTGTAAGCAAGCAGCAAAAGAACGATGGCTAAAGTAATCTTGTATAAAAATTTAAAAACTGGAACAGACTGGACCCCTGGACCAGACGAGGTACCTGCAGAACTGCTAAAATTATTAGACGACGAGATCGTTGGGATCATCACATCCTTATTTAACAAGATATATAGCACTGGTGAAATATCAGACGACTGGTTAGAATCCTTATTTGTTACCATCCCAAAAAAGAGTAACCCAAAAGAATGTGCTGATTACCGACTTATTAGTTTGATGAGTCACACACTTAAAATATTTTTGAAGATACTGCACCATCGTATATATCGACTTTGTGAGGACAGAATCAGTGATGGGCAGTTTGGTTTTCGAGGCGGTATGGGTACCCGTGAGGCGTTGTTCTACATGCGAACACTTTTGCAAAAGAGTGTTGAATTTCGTAAAAACATTTACGTATGTTTCATCGATTTCGAGAAAGCCTTTGACAACGTACCGCATACACCACTGTTTCAATGCTTAGATTTGATTGGTCTTGACTCATATAATGCAAGACTACTTAAAAACCTTTACTATAACCAGACTGCTAGAGTAAAAGTGGAACAGAAGGTTTCAGAAAAAGTTCCTATTAAACGTGGCGTTAGACAGGGATGTGTCATGTCACCAATGCTTTTTAATATCTACTCAGAAGCTGTTTTTGAAGAACGCTAAAATATCGCCATGAAGGTGTTAAAATTGGCGGAGAAGTCATTAACAACATTAGGTACGCTGATGATACTGCTATAATGGCAGAAAGCCTCGAAGACCTCCAAACAAAGGGTTTAAGTGTCAACACAAAAAAAATGAAGTGGATGGTTGTCGGTAAAATTAATATCAAGTATCCAAAATTAAAATTAGATGGTAAAATTGTGGACAGAGTACAACACTATTTAGGTAGTTGAATGGACTGTAAAGATGAAAGCGATGAAGAAATCTCAACCAGAATAGAACTGGCACGTACCAGATTCTTAGTTGGCGTTCTGTACTATGTAATAGAAGTCTTTCGTTGAAAATTTGTTGGTAAAATTTTGAAAAGAGTACAACACTTTAGGTATTTGGGTAGCTGGATGGACTATAGAGTCGAAAGCGATGAAGAAATCTCAACCAGAATAGAACTGGCACGTAAAAGATTCACTAGTTGGCGTTCTGTACTTTGTAATAGAAGTCTTGCGATGAACATCCGTCTAAGAGTATTAAAGTGCTACGTTTGATCTGTTTTGCTTTATGGATGTGAAACCTGGACACTGAAAGTAAAGCATTTAAATAAATTGAAAGCGTTTGAGTTATGGTGCTATCACCGTATGATAAAGATTCCGTGGACAGCACACGTAACTAACGAACATGTGGTAGAATCACTACATAAAGAGCGAGAATTGACAAACACCATCAAAATAAGAAAAGTCGAATACTTATGATGAGGGGAACTGGTTTAAAACACTTCAGATTATTAACAATCCAATTCGGTATCAATTATAAACCACTCAACCTATTGTGTTCCATTATTTACTTCGAACTGTTTCTGTTAACTTACAAAAGTGCATTTGCATTGCATAGCAATATTTACTTTGTATTTATGCGAGCAAAAAATACTTTTATCGTGCATTCTACCATGCTTTCTTTCTTCGTTTTAGCAAGAAATGTATTCAAACAAACTCAAACCCAAACATTCGTAGACACGTTCAGTCGATTGGACAATTTAAGCTCAATCGTGATGGGGGATAATCGAAATATATTTCTGTTTATCGAGAGGATGACATTTAAGTGCGAATACGAATACAAATATTATAAAATTTTCCAATTGCAGTGAAAGTTTTATTTTTGATAATGCCACTCTTATTTGTGTGATAGTTATAACAGTTATTTATTTAATTAAACATTTTATTTGGACCAAGTAAGACAAGTTACATTAACAAAATGAGGCCTTAGATAAGAAAATCAAATGGCTACAGATTTTTTTAACTCAGAACTGGAACAAATAGTCTAAAATCAGCCTTAAAGATCGTTTTAGAAATTATAAGATTCGAAAAAGAACAGGGGTAACAGATGTTATGAGAAAAATGGCCGAACTAAAGTGAAGATGGGCAGGTCATGCTGCAAGGCCAAACCCATCCAGGTGGACTAAGAAAAAAATGTATTGGCACCCAAGAGAAACGCAGGAAGACCCCCAAAACGATGGCGGACGACATTCAAAGGATAGCAGGAAAAAACTGGTCCCAAACTGCCCAGAATAGACAGACATGGAAACTACTGGAAGAGCTCTACTTTCAGGAGTGGATGGACATGGACTAGGGATGAATATCTAATTCCCTACTCTTTAGACTTACTCAAGAAAACAGTTGGAATTTAGTATTGTAGTTATTGTGTATGCATCATGCAAAGCAAAAATTTAAAATTGTTTACGACATTGTCTGTAATAACTAGCTCATTACCCGTTACGTATTTTAGATATAATAGATGTAGGATAAGTAATCTGAAGGATTGCAGGAATATTTTATTTTTATTTATCGTATGAATATAAGACACATTAAAAGAGAATTTTAAAGTATAACATTACTAGAATATTAAATACAATACAACAAAAAATATAGAGGGTAATTATTTAGTGCGATAAAGCTTAGTAGCTCTGTCATCATAAGAGATGCCAAAAAAATTTTACGGGTTGCACTCTGGGAGTGCCGGCAGAAGTGAAAACTTAAGTATTAACGTTGTGCGCCCTGTGCCGCCTAAACGAAACAGCCGGCGCAGGCATACATTTTCGCCACGCCGTAGAAAGAGAGGGGGATACTTCCTCTCCTACGCCACGCCAGCTGTCTACTCTCCATCCGTCTTACGAATTTTCGATCAGGTCACGTGTCCTGACGCGAGTTTAACATTTTTAACCCATTACAAAAAAAGTTCACAGCGTGCCATAAGAAGTTATCACTTCAAAATTTTCGATCAGGCCACGTGTCCTGACGCGAGTTTAACATTTTTAACCCATTACAAAAAAAGTTCACAGCGTGCCATAAGAAGTTATCACTTCAAAAAAAATTGTATATAAAAATTGTAGGCTAAGCTTTACATTTTAAATTTAGGTAAAATGTAACAGGGTGTTCTATAACGTAGTGCCAAACCAAATTTTTGAAGTGATAACTTCTTATGGCACGCTGTGAACTTTTTTTGTAATGGGTTAAAAATGTTAAACTCGCGTCAGGACACGTGGCCTGATCGAAAATTCGTAAGACGGATCAAAATGTTAAACTCGCGTCAGGACACGTGACCTGATCGAAAATTCGTAAGACGGATAAAAATGTTAAACTCGCGTCAGGACACGTGACCTGATCGAAAATTCGTAAGACGGATGGAGAGTAGACAGCTGGCGTGGCGTAGGAGAGGGAGTATCCCCCTCTCTTTCTACGGCGCGGCGAAAATGTATGCCTGCGCCGGCTGTTTCGTTTAGGCTTAATACTTAATACTTAAGTTTTCACTTCTGCCGGCACTCCCAGAGTGCAACCCGTAAAATTTTTTTTTTGTAAAACACTCTGTATTTTACTTTAAAATTAAAATCCGCTTTACCCCCTCATCACAATATAAGGTTATAGTATGTTAAACAGGGTATTTAAAAAGTTATAACCAATTTTATGTGAAAATCTAAACAAGTTTAACGTTCTGTATAATGAATAAATAAAAGACTAAAGTCGAATTTTGAGTAGGAGCATTATTTTCTCAGTATTTTTAAATGAATCACTCTATATTTTATATTACTGTCAAAGACTACTGTTACCAAACTTTTATTTTTATTTACCATTCCCTATATTTAAAGTTATTAGTTTTTAAAATATTTTTATTTTTCTATACAAGTATTAATTGGATATCTGATATCTGGTGTTGATTTGAATGCCCCTGTGATACCCATACAGTCTTTGCACCTTACCCAATCTTGTAATGGCCCCTCCTTCTTGTGTTTTGGACCACCATATCAAAAAGGCGTATGTTATGGACGGCATAACTACCGTGTTGTATAGTCAGTACAGCATACGTAGTTTGAGCCTCCATTTTTTTTTCAAAAGAGCATCTGGCCGTCACTAGTGAGGTCACCGCTTTTTTATTGTTTTTTCTAGATGCTGGTTCCAGGTCAACTTAGAGTCAAAAGTTACTCCAAGATATTTGACTTTCCCCTTTATCTGTATGTCCTCCCCTTGAAGTCATTTAGAACCTAGTCCCTCTATTTTCCTTCTTCGAGTAAATGCCTAGCTTTATATCCATACTAGTAAATGTTGGGTTTGGCTAAAGAAGCAATGCTGCAATAAGAAGTCTAAGAAGTATAGCCAGAGTAAGGGAAAGTGAGATAAGGTAACAATGTGGTGTGAAAAATAAATAAAAAATGCTAAGATGGTTTGGACACGTGAAAAGAATGGATGAAAAAATATTGACGAAACAGATTTATAAGGCGAGTGTAAATGAGCATGTCTGTATCTCGATCAGATTAGAATTGTTTTAAAGAAAGAGTACCAGCAACCGACGATCATGTATAAAAGCACTGATATAAGTAAAATGACCTGTGTAAGAGCCGTAGCAGGAAAAAAATAAGGCTCCTTTTTAACCCCTACGAGAAAAGGGCGTTACTTTATGTAATGAGGTATATACAATGCCATGGACCGAAAAAAAACTTAAACACAAAGGTTATTTTACTAATAAAACTGAAACTTTTTATTAATATAAAAAAATTATGAGAAATAATTAGTAAATTTCTTATGAGTTTAGCATGACTAAAAATCCTGATAATAAGGCAAAATGAAAAAATATGAGGCAGTAAAAATAGGAAGAAAGAACATTTTATTAAAACTGCTGTACCGCATAAAATGCAAAAAAATATTCATTATTCATCAGTTACGAATTTCGTTACAGAACGCTAGTATATAACTTTTTTATCACAGTAAGGTAGTTGCTGATTTAAATATTTCTGACGAATTTTTTATTATCTGTAGCAAGAAATCAATGAGTATTGATTATTTAAAGTTTAAGGAAAAATTTTTTTGTTATTTTTACAAAAATTGTTAGCTTTATTCATAGCTTAAAAACAACGACCGATAAATACAAGGCAACGCAGTCATTCTACTACACATATCTCATCGCCGAGAGTTTTTGTAGGGTTTTTAATGAATCACCGCCTGGACATGAATTCATCGATGTTTTTAAGCACATCGGGGCCCTTAGTGGCGTTGCATCACGCTACGCTAACAAAAATACTTTTTTGTTGACAAAATAAAGTAATTAAAAATTATAATGTTTTGTTTCATAATAAAAATGTTACATATTTTAAAATAATAACTTAATTACTATTTTTTAAGTAAAATATTTTTTAAAGAAGGCTGTGTGCACGTATCAATATAATTGAGAAATAAAACGTGTATTTCGTGCATAAAAAAAACTTTTCATTTATACTCAGTGCAATTTATCAAGTGTATAAGAACCATCAATTTTTTTATATATATATAATGTCAATTAATTCAAATCTTTGGAGTTTCTTATAATGAATATACTCGTGTGTTGCTCTGTAAAACGAAGATTATTTTATTCATTAATACAAGCACTTTATTTACACTATTTACACGTTTCTTATATGTAAAACGAAGAAACGACAATTAAAGTTCATTACACTATATTCTTTTATTTCAATTAGTTTGTTGTTACTGTTTTTACAATCGTGCACTTGTTTACAACTCTCGCGCTCGCTCTCACTCACTCTTTTCTATGATATAGAATGTACTCTACTTTACCTACACAAAGCGCGGGAATATTTAAATTTAAAGAAATATTTTTCTTTACATATATTACACTTAAGGACATACTAAATTTTTTTAAAAGTATTTACACAATTTTTAATCATGTGTAACGAAGTTATATGTTTACGATAACCGGTCTTTGTTGCGATCCACAAAGCATGTCATCAAAAAGAGTGGTGGCACCGAGGGTCGATCTGTCGAAGGGATTTATTTGGAAATTCAGTAGCTGTTCAGCGAAGTACCAGCACACCACGGAGGAACAACAGGACCAAGCAGCAAGCAGACCGATAAAGGAAAGGACCGGCCGACCGAGGAACTGGAGAAGCCGACCAGCCAAGACATGGGGATCCAAGCGACACCGGACCGACCGAAGAGGAGAAGACGAGTGTGTAGATAAGTGTAAGGATATTTACTAATATTATTTTCAGGATTGTTTGCGTTGGAACTCGCGTGGTTAAGCACCGGTTCCGCCGTATAAATTTTTTTATTATTTATAGAGTATTGGTAGGGAACCCCGTCCGGTCTTTTCAACACCGCCTACGATTATCGCGGGATTTAGCCCCGGTAGTTGAGGAAGTGGTTGACGAGATACTCGTGTGATTTATCACCAGTTAACGGGGAACCCGTTGACACCGATTGATTAAAGGGGTATTTGCTAATATTATTTTCAGATTATTGGCGTTGGGACTAACGTGGTGCCGCCGTATAACATTTTATTATTTTTATGTCATACTAGTTCATTATTGTGTTTTTATTACTTAGTTACCAACTATCTAATGTCGTACTTTATGCCCGTGCGGGCATAAAGTTCACTTTATGGCCCGCGCGGGCATAAATAGAAATACTTTTTTGTTTAACTTACTTAATAACCTATATTAATGAAATTACAAACGGAATATAGTAATATATGTAAATATTCGATGAACATTATTTTGACGAATTAACATAAAATTGGCAGTTCTGAAAAGATCCGGTGATAGGTAAGTTGCCTGCAGCAAACGATTCATATTTCATAGTTTGAGTTTCAAATTTCTGTACCGAAACGCCAGACCCGGAAGGTACACCTGCCGGCATTCTTGAAACTTCATTTTTTGAAAATAAACTATCCTCTAAATATCCTTCAGCAACCGACATACTCTTCAATCCACCATGGCGCTTCAACGTGGTCATACTGGCTCCAGCCTCTACAAGAAGAGTTGCTGACGTTCGACGCTTACAATGACCTGTATATTTCTCAGGATCACTCAAACCCAGATATTCCGCTATATTGGACGGGATTTTTCCAAACGTGTTTTTTCCTACTGGCTGTACAGTACATTGACCTTGTCTATAGGTCAGAAAAAGACTTTATTCTGAGCAACCACGTGGCCGTAGTGACATATAATCTCTTATTAGCTCTTAACTGTTCATTTCACCCTCATCTATAATGGTAAAATGCGTTTTTTATCGGTCTTTGTCTCTGGTACATTTACCACAAAAACCGATTTTCTATCGCCTACATGAGTAACAAACATGTTCACAAGTTCTTGCCGTCGACATCCACCAAATATTCCAAATATTAATGCAACTTTGTTCATTAAAAACGTCTCGTTCGGTGCCTTATAAATAAATTTTAAAACATCTTCTCTAGACAGAATTTTAGACTTCTTTGGTTTGTAGCCTTTCGAAGTTTGCTTTAAATATTCCATCAACTTATAGTAATTAGCAATGTTAATATTTTTATTTACTATTAAAGTCTTCTTTACCATGGAATATTTGGACCACAAGAAAATCGGAGAAAATGTTTTAGCGAGATCGCCGAAGTATCCAAGCAACACTGTTTCATTATCATCTTTTACGTAGTTTTCTTGCATCCAATTTAATAATTTTTCGTATTCCATGTTGTAAGCTTCTTAAGACTTTTTTGGCAACAGATTTTCAGTTGCTTTTTCAATAATTTCGTCAGGAATTCCAAAATCTTCGTATATGTTGACTTCTAACTTTGACAAATATAAAAATTATTGTGATTTTATGACATTTACGTTTGTCAACAGAACAGGCCGGATTCCGCAAAGGTTTTGGGACAAATGACCACCTACAAAGCATCAAAACCCTGATCGAAAAATCAATAGAGTATAACAGACCGCTTGTCATTGCCTTTGTGGACTTCCACAAGGCCTTTGACACTGTTCAGATGAGTGCAGTTTTAAACTCCTTACAAAAATGTCGTGTCGACTATCGTTACACTAAGCTAATATACAACATATATAAGAATGCTACCATAATGGTAAGACTGCACGAAAACACCAACCTCATAAAAATAGGTAGAGGAGTGAGGCAAGGTGACACTATGTGACCCAAACTGTTTACCACCATTTTGCAATACGCCTTTGGAATGCTTGAATGAAGCGGAAAGGGCTTGAATATAGATGGATTAAACCTAACAGACCTACGCTTCGCAGATGATATAGCCTTGGTGTCCGACAGCCTACAGGATATTAAGATAATGCTGGAAGATCTTCAGGAGGTATGTGCTCGGGTTGGATTAAAAATTAATATATCGAAAACGAAATATATGACGAACCTGGTTCCTAGTGGAAATATTGTTATTGATGACGGGGAGGTAGAGTTGGTGGATAACTACACATACCTTGGTCATGAGATAAAAATCTCGAGAGACAATCAAACATGTGAATTAAGAAGAAGAATTACGCTCTCTTGGGCTGCATTTGGCAAAATGAGGGAAGTGTTTAAGAGAAATCTCCCAATGTGTCTGAAGCGAAAGGCCTATAATCAGTGCGTTCTACCAGTTATGATCTACGGAGCCGAAACTTTGACTCTGACAGCCACATCCGCTAAGAAGCTTAGAGTAGCCTAGCGTAGGATGGAAAGATCGATGCTTGGTGTGTCACTCCGTGACCATATAAGAAATGAAGACCTAAGGGCGAGAACAGGAGTCACGGATGTTATCTATCAGGTGGCAAAACTCAAATGGAACTGGGCTGGACATGTGGCCCGCATAACAGATGGACGATGGACAAAAAGGCTGCTCGAGTGGAGACCAAGAGCTGACAAGAGAAACAGGGGAAGACCTCCCACGCGATGGACGGACGATATCAGAAGAATGACTACAAACTGGATGCAGAGCGCTCAAGACAGAAGACAGTGGGCAGAAATGAGGGAGGCCTATATCCTGCAGTGGATGCGACAGGCTGATTGATGATGATGATGACGTTTGTCAACATTCACCTAGCAACGATGGTGTCTACTATGATAAAATGGCAATGTTATTAATTCAAACCGGATTTTTTAAAATACTAATTTGTATTGAGATTGGATTGCAATAACCAACTAGTATGACATAAAGTTATGTATGTACCGCGGGCATAAACAGATGTGTATACCTTCGGGCGACTTATAAACCCTCAGGCCAGAGGCCCTCGGGTTTGTAAAACGTCGCCCTCAGGGCATAAACATCTATTTATACCCTTGGTACATAAATAACTAATAAAGTATCGGTAGGAAACCCCGTCCGGTCTTTTTAATACGGCCTTTCATATTCGCGGGTTCTAGTCTCGATATTTGAGGAAGTCGTTGACGAGATATTAGCGTCATATTTCACTAGTAAACGGAAAACCCTTCCTCGTTCTGGCATGTATGCATAAAGCTTTTGCAGGAGTAGTTTTATTCACGAGTTTGATAGGTGGTATTGTTTTACACACGAACTTTTTTGTAGTTAGATGCACTTGCTTTTGCGCAGCTTAGTTTAACCGTTGTAGATAATTACCGTTCCATTTAATTACCGTATGCCTCAGAGGGGGTACATTAGTCGTAGCGACTCGGAAATTTAAATGTGAATAGTAAAGTAGAATAAGTAAAGAGTAAGTAAAGATCCGAGAGCAAAAAAATCACCAGGGTAGTATCAATAGTCATACTCCTGTCACTTTGACAGCTTACTTTATAGACCCCTGAAGTTAAATTTCTCCACTGATAGTTGCCCGGTGCAAGTGGACTTAGTACTATAAAATAGGTGGCGCCCAAAATTGTAAAATACTCGAGCTAGAGCGCTAATTTACACCGTTGTGAGCTATTAGCCTTACACATGCATTTAAGTGCCAAAATAAAATAAAATATGGTAAAAAAATTTTTTATTATCATTTTTATATTTTGTAAAAAAATTAGGGTTTCGAACGACAAAAGGTTGTAATATCGATCCAGTGCATACTGTTATTTTATTATTCATTTAAAATTATTAACACGAAAAACTTACGTATTAGTAATAATACAATTTTGTCAAAGAACTGTCAACAAAACAAACAACAAATACTCTGACAGTAATAAATCAGCACCTACTCAATGTTTACATGCAATAAATAGTAGGTATGGCATATTGGATTATCGTTAGAAACTTGATAACCAGTATTCAACTGTACATTTAAGAAGTACGAAAGTAAATTATATAGCGTAGAGACTTCACTGCTGTTATTAGTGTCTGATTTATATTACTATGGTGTAGTGTTTCCCAGAGTAGGCACGTGGGTATATTGTCGTTTGCTTATGTAAGATCGATAAATAGCATGTGTGTTGCTTGGTTCACTAAATTTTCCTAATATTTTAAACAAATTTCGTAGGTAACGAATTTTATTTTATAAGAGACTTCTTGTTTGTTTGTTAGCACGGTTAATTTTGCAACCAAATCGGTTCTTAATGACTTTATTTATGTACATATTAAGAGAAGTAGGTAAGTACAGTGCAAGAGAAGTAGTTTGGCGGGCGACTAGCCTATGAAATAACAAATATTCGGCTAAATATACTTCACATTCGTAAACTTCCTCCGATTGTACTTGAGACTCACGATTAAGTACTGAAAATTTCGTCGTCGCTGATCGGATCGTTATTCGAATGTTTTCTTTATGCACAGATTTTCAAATTTATCCAGATATTTGATGAGTTCTATGTTAATCGCTTTTTCCATAACTTTGGATTTGACTGAGAGCAATGCAATAGGGCGATAATTCGCAGTAAAAGTCTTCTTTTCTTTTTTCGGAATTGGGTGGATGCCCTATTGTCAATTTGCTTTAAAAAATGTTGTTTAAATCAGTTTGTATCTAAGATTAAATAAAATTTCCATTTAATTTACAAATAATATTTTTTTGATAATATTGCTTAAATTATTAATCAATACATTATTGTTAATAAAATTCTTTCAAGATGTTAAGAATACATAGTTACTTTTGCTTCCAAGATTACCAAATTTTAATATCTTCAATTCATATCACGAATAGTTTACATTTTGTGCTCTTGCATGCATATGGTGGAAAACTTTCCGGTTGAGTTGCACTTTACTACGAGGAATGCTTAATATTTAGTCCGTTTTTTTTTATACAGAGTACGTCATATTTACTGATTATAAGGATTTGGTAATCATTTTTCTGGTTCTTTAACTCTATGGTGAGTGGACGCCTAAAGAATGCATATATATATATATATATATATATATATATATATATATATATATATATATATATATATATATATATATATATATATATATATATATATATATATATATATATAATTCACAGAAAATATTGTAAAAAGTTATAAATTATTATTTTGTAAAGAGTATTTTCCTTTGCAATTACTAGAATACTAAAATCACCCCGGTAACTGCATTCTTTAGGCCGGTTCTAAAACGTCTTGCGACGTTGTCCGACGCCTAATCTCCATCTTCTTCGGTCTTCCCAATCGTCCACTGTTAAATTAATTTAATTTATGGCTTTGTGTATTGTCTTCTGCCATTTTATTTTGGGTCTGCCTATCGTCGACCCATCGCTTGCTATTCTAGAATTTGATGCTGGCACTTACGTCTTGATTTAAAGACTCTTCCAGATCCATCCGTTGTTTTACTATCTCATTCCTAATTCGGTACCTTCTGGATATACAAATAGATCTTCTCATCGCTTCCATCTCCACTACCTCCAGTTTTTTCTTCTGCCTTTCACTCACTCTTCATGTCTCTGCTCCATATAATAAGTTGCTCTTTATTATTGTTTCGTATATTAGTTATTTTTGTATCTAGTGCGCGAAATGCTACTTTGGTGATCGAGAACTGATTTTTTTAACGAGGCGCAACCGAGTTAAAAAAAATAGTCGAGATCACCAAAGTATTTCGCGCATGAGATGCAAACAAAAATTTTTCTACAAACGTCAAAAATATTGTTCTAAAATAAGTAACATGCTTAGCTTAATATGAAAAATAGTATTTAACTGGCTTAAACTGTTTTTCCAAATCAAGTAATTACTGTAACTATGGAAATAAAATGGCATTTGTTGACAATTATTTTAAAGTGACAGTTCTTGATAATTATTTTGGAGTAACTTTTTATTCGCGTTAATTTCGTGCGTGATATTTATAACTGTAAAATAATGGAAATTTCGAGCGACGATAAAGTAAGCAGTACCCTACCTAACTTGACAGATGCGGCCAATTCAGTAATTTCAAATCTTTTACCGGAGAAATCGAGGCGCCAGTATGAAAATGCATATTAGCAATTTTGTTTTGTACAATCAAAAATGGTTTATTTAAATTTTTTTTTGTGATCCAGCATTGTATCTAATAAAATGATCTTGTTTATACAACTAATGTTGGTTTCTTTTTATAAATACCGTAAGTAAATAATTGGACTTTACCTCGTATATCTGGAGACTCATATTCCAGAGATCTAGTCATCCATGAAGAGGGCGATGTTAGCTCCATTTCCATTTTAGATTCTGCTGTTTGATTTTGTCGAAAAATAAGCCAGAAAGAAGAATGAAAAGCGGCAAAGCTCGGACAATTCGTACGTGCCAATGGCTACTCGGTTGTCTGATACGATTAAAGAATTTCTCTTCGCGATAAGGGTACTGATTTTTTAGCGTGACGATCCATGCTTATTTGTACCTTTATTTTTACAAAATATATTATTAAATTACCGTAAACTGATATCTAAATTATAATTACTAAAAGGTAACTTTAAATGTTTATCATGTACGCATTTATTACTAGAACAAACGACATATTTTACCAAATTATGCTTTTGTTAAGAGGTTTTATTTTTATTTTTTGCTTTATTGTGAACAAAAATCGTTATTTTAAATTTCCGAATGGTACGAAGCATTATTAAATACAATGACAGATGGTTCATGTAACGATGGTAATAGTTTCTCTTTTAACCATTTAGCAAATATTTTTGTATCCACATTGTCATGATAATCGGCCGATTTTAAGTTTGACGAAAATAAAAGATCCGCCCCATCAACAAAATCATGCTATCCACCTGCATGCACAATAATGTTTCTGTTTCTTTTACCGTCGGTGTGTTTTATAGACTTTATATTATCGTCCTGCCAAATAATTTTTGTTTCATCTTAAGCAAAAATCCAAATTTCGTCCATATGAACAAATGAAAAGCATTCTTTTTTACAGTAAGTATAATTTCTTAAAATTTAATTCTTTTGTGCACTACTCTAGCATTTTTACATAAAGCCTTTTGGTTGTCTTCATTTTTAAACTTTAACCCTATATATTTCAAAATTTTCCAAAGACTCTAGAAATATCAAATAATTTTTTTTCTTTTATTTTTTTTAATATAAAATGTAAAAATACATGTTCTTTTTAATAGGAATTTTGTACAAAATGTCGTGAATTTCAAATTTGTAAGCTTGGGAAAAGTCAACAGTCTTTGGATGTCGGCGGGGTTTATATTTTTAAACTTCTTGTTCATTATTTCCATCTTTTACACTAAGATTAATTTTGTTTTACACACACGCTTACATATAGATAAAACTGGTAGCAACGGACCTCTATTGTCCCTTTCCACAGTAAAATAAGCATATACATTCAATATTAATACATCTACATATAAACACGTCGCGGCATTTTCACGGTCTATCAGGTATACATACACTACCTGAAATTAAAAGTGTTTCTAATTTATATTTAAAACAACTAAAATCTTGCAATTTATTAAATATAATTTTTAACATTGGGACTTGTTTTTCTTTGTACGTATTATAGACCGTTTGTCAAATAACATCATCTATCCGTCGGCTGACGTTTTCGTTTTTTTTTTTCGTGTTCAATCACAACGCAGAACGTGACAAAACATAACCATGGACACCTACAATTTCGAATGCTTTAACCAATTTCAGTACCTAGGAGCAGTCATAACTTCGGATAACGATATTGGAAGTGAAATAAAAGCAGGAATACAAAAAAGCAATAAATATTTTTTCGCCTTACAAGACCTCTTTAGGTCCTGACTAATATCTAGGAACTCCAAAATACGGATATATTCGGCAGTAATCAAGCCAATTATTATGTACGGTTCGGAAACATGGACAATGACGAAGCAGAACGAACGGAAAGAGGAAAGAGACCTTTAGGAAGACCAAGGCTTAGATGGAGGGTCAATATCGGAGATGTTGTAAAAGTGTTGAGAGTAAGGAACTGGAAGTAAGTTGCGTGGGACAGGGATAGGTGGAGCTAAGACCCACGAAGGATTGTGACGCTACGAGAAGATGAAGAATCACAACGCCTCGTTTATTTACTAAATATCGATTTTTAAATTTCCAAAATTGTTTCCCATTTTTATTATTATTAATTAGAATTGCATTATTACGATGTATTTAATCATTAATTCGGATATTATCAGTACCCATTTTACAAATAAGACAGGAATTTTGAGATAATGTAGAAAATATTTGAAATAAGTGTAACCAGAATAAAAGAAGTAATGTTAGGCGATTTTATTAGTTGAGTAGGAGCGAAGCGTGATGAATATGACAGTGTTCTGAGAATGTACAGTGATGGAAGAGTGAATGAAAAAGGAGAAGGTTTTCTTAAAGTATGTTTGTAGTAGAACCTTGTTCTAACAAACACAATGTTTTACCACAAAAAGATCCACTTGTACACAAAACAAAAAGGATACCAGAGAAGTGTAATTGATTTAGTTGGGAATTAAAACAGGGGAATACCAAGACTCTAAACTAGAGGGGAGAGTAGGTTGCGGTATCTTCTCAGAAGACCCCTCACTTAGCCTGTCGTTTCGTTTGCCTGATCACTGTAGTGTGTATCAAACTAAAATAACAGCTATAACCGAGGCAGCTGTCTGGATACTCCGCAACGAACAAAAGTTCAGCGAGATATCCATTCTTTGCGACACCCAGGCTGCTATCAAATCACTGAACTCAGTATACTTGACCTCTAGGGCAGCGGTGCAATGCCGTACCACCCTAAATAAGCTAGAAACTAAGTTAAGAATTCATATTGTCTTGGTACCCGAACACAGGGACATACCAGGCAACTGTAAGGCGGACAAGCTAGCAAGAGAGGGCACCACCCTCCCAGCTGTATCTATCTCATCCCAACAAGGAGAACCAATTGCAAACTGCCGACTCCTTTTGCACAGCAAAGTGGTTCAAAAAGCCAACTTAAGGTGGCAAAATGAACCCACATGCACATCATCGAAACAGATCTGGCCTAAACTAGATCTACGTCGAACCAAGGATGTCTTAACTTTAACAAGGGAGTCCATTGGAAATGCGATCGCGGCCATAACAGGACACTGGGCAGGCGGATCCCATGCACGGCGCATCGGAATCGCAAACCTACGACACGACTTCTGTAGAAGCTGTCACGATGAGGAAGAGGGGGAAAACAATGGTACATCTTTTTTGCCACTGCCCTGCTCTAGGCAGAAAACGGCTTAATATACTAGGGCAATACAATAGTTTTAAGTGGACATCTGTGTGTGTATGTACGTATGTGCGCATGTTCGTATGTTCGTATATTCGTATGTTCGTATATGCGTTCGGAATTATATTTACTCCTGATTATTTCGAGAACAAAAAATAATATCGAAGTGGGACCAATTGCATTTGACGCATAATTACGCAACTTATCACTGATTAGATTTTCAGCAAAATCGATTTGGCTGTTTTTTATGGAGAATAAAAAAACTGTAAATATGGTAAATTACCTGAAGTTTGCAATGTATATATTATACTTTTTTTAATACAGAATTTTCAGATCTTTTAAATAATATTATTATTGCATTTTAGAAATATTTGTATGAAAAATATGATGAGAAAATTTTTTAAAAGGAGATAGTTTTAAAAAACAAACATAGGAATTGGAGAATTTTAAACTTATGTCAGTATTGAGAGAAAAGCATTAAAGACGCTACAACAGTGAAACATTATTGCTAGTATTGTTTATAACAATTAAATATTGTTACTAACAAATGATACATAATAAAACAAAATTTCAATTGTTATAAACAATTGAAAATAGCTCCCGCTTATGAAATGATAGAAAAAGTTTAAAAGAATGACATAAACAAATTATTATTAATGACAATTATAATTTGTTATAAACAATTTGAAATCGTTTTTTATAATAATTATAACAACAAAACATATGGTATTTTTTCATTCTTTCCACTGGGAAGTTAGTCGTGTGGACCTCTCGGGTCGCACCCAGAACACTGATATTTTATGATTCGTGTACTCAGAACTTAAAGATTTAATTTGATTTTTAAATGTTTTTTACTTTTGCTAAATTTTACATTATTATTTTTTCTTATAAATCCTTTGTGAGGTTGGAGTATTTTAATTATATTTTACAAGCTTTGATCTAAATTAATAATTTGTAACTTAAAAAAAAAGTTACAAAGAAATTGAAATAAAACATTTTTCGCATTTGTATAAAGCTTTGTAGCTATAAAATATGTCTCGTAAATGCGGAAAGTCTTCCGTATTCGGTTCATAAATAACTATTGCGGATAATTTTTCTTTATTACTAGATAGGGAGTGTAGGAGACTTCCATACTTCGCTGACAAAGTCGTGTATTCGATTCATTCAAAAAAGAAAAAGAAAAAAAAGAAAAGTTAATGGCGTTTCGCAATTTTACCTTTTCATGAGGAACACGAAATGCTGGCATAGTTCCACAAATCACGAATTCTGGTGGAAAACCAACAACGGCCAGACGTGGGCCCTAGCATCGGCTTCGCCGGCGGAAATCCCTTCACACACAATCGAGCGCTGTAATCCCGAAAATTATGATTTCAATTCAAACACATTCAAGACTATTAATATGTACTCACTGGCACTGTGTTTGCGTAATCCCATTTGGAATGTTTGTCCCTAACTCTGGAGAATTTCTGCTGCTGAATAGACGAATAATTAAATAGTTATCGATATTAATCGCTAAAGGGCATCAAAAATGCCCAGGTGCTTTAAATTTTAAGCGTTCTTTGGTTGCAACAACCCGTATTTTACACATTTTTAATTAATCAACCTAATAAAAATGTTTGAATAAATGTGAAATGAGAGCCAAGTTCAATGGTCAGTCCTGAAATTTATCTATAACTATTTTTTATAGCTATTTTTTACCAGCAAGCCAATTTTTCGGAAGAATAAAATAAGAACTTACAGCTTTAGAACTTGCGATAAATAGAATATAATTTTTCGAACTAGCCAAGTCAAACCTTAAACTTCAATATATTATCCTGAGTTATGAGAGGAAATAATATTTAAAGTTGTTATAAAATATTTTATGTTGTTATAAATAAATTTCAAAACTGACCATTGAACTTGACACCCATTTAGATTTCACTTTTTTTGTCGTTGAAGTCAACAACCAAGGCATATTTTATAATCATACTAGCTGACCCGGCAAACGTTATTTTGCCATATAAATAATTTCCTAGTAATTTCTAGTGTAGACAAAAAATAGCTTACTTATTGTAAGTGTGTATGTATGTTAGAATGTGTATATTGTATGTATGTAAGAATGTGATTGTCGTTGTTATAATCTTCTGACTTCATTGCATTCAGCTCGTGTATCTTCTGGCTCTTCTTGATGCAATTGCGCCATTCTGACACGTGGATCAGTATTTTGTTGCTGGATTTGTTCTTCTGTTCTTTCGGATCTGCTATTTCGCAAGTTTCGAGCTTTACTTGTACTGCGGCTCAAATCAGCCCCTTTGCGTTTTCTTGGCATTGCTCACCGTACAAAACATACATAAATAGAATTAATGAAATTATTTAATGATGAAAAATGTTAAAAGTATAATTAGGGCCAGGATTTTTGCCGCAGTTTTGAAATGATTAGTTTTAATTTATGAAATTATAACAAAAATATAAGTTTTATGGAAAAATTTTTCAAACAAAAGTAAAAAATTAAATTTTATGAAAACATTGTCTCTTATAATTTTTTCATACAACCAATATTTCCATTGACATTTCAAAATAAAGATTCATAATAATTGATTTTTTGGAAACTATGAAAATCTTAATTGTTCAATTACATTTTTTTAATAAAATTAAATTAAAATTACATTTTTATAAGATCAACAACATTTTCGATATAAATAAAAAAAAGTATACTTACAACACAAAATCCGTTGTTATTGGAAGCTCGTGTCACGTGTTGAGTACTTTTGAGGTTATAAAATCACTTGATTAACTAATCGTGCAAAATACACTCAAAATTGATAATTTAATTATTATTGATAAAATAGGAATGATTAAAAGTTAATATGAGAGTTACACTGAGATAGCAGAATAATAATTGTCAACGTTACTACTACACTTGATGCATAAACAATAATGATGGCCGACAACTGTGTAGGGAGTGAGAAAGAAAGGAGACCGGCTTCGTTCTCATCCCTACTCCGTGCTGTTTACTGGGTCAGAAGTGACACCTGTAGACATCTGGCGGGGATAACTAATGAAATGACGATTGATCAGTTTTCGACCGGAGAGGAAAAATGATTAAATTACTAAAATGGCTATTAAAAAATAAGGGTTGATCGTAGAAGGGTGAAAATTGAGGATTGTATGTATTTTTGTATGTTGTATCATAAAAAAATAGAAATTAAAAATTTTGTCTAAAAAATAAAAAAAAAATTTAGGGGTGGACTACCCCTAACATTTAGGGGGATGAAAAATAGATGTTGGCCGATTCTCATAGATACCGGATAAGCACAAAAAATTTCATCAAAATCGGTCAAGCCGTTTCGGAAGAGTTTGATTACGCACCCCGTGACACGAGAATTTTATATATTAGATAATTCTGGTTCATGTTTTTCTCAATTATTTTTCGGGGTAAATAGCGAGTTTAAGAGAAAGAAAATAAACTTCTTTCTCTTCTTAAATCGCTGACGTTTCGATCTTTATTTTAGATCTTTCTCAAGGCTTTTTAATTCGTGGATGTCTTAAGTCTGTAACGTAAAATTTCTGATATCATATCCATCACAGAATCAGGGCAAACGTGTTTACAATTAACATCGATCAAATGAATTAATCACATAACAAAACAATATTAAAACGAATAATTTTTATTCCTTCAACAATATTAAAATCATATTCAGACAGCACAAACAAACTCAGCACAAACAAACTTAGATGTCGTGACTGGCGCTTTTCGCGTAGAACTTTATGTGTACTTAATAGCAGTTGGAGCTGTTGATGTGTCCAGTCGAGGTAGACCTTCCCTATGCTGATGAGAGAGATGAGAGAGAGATAAATCTTATAGTTCCTTCTCTTACTTAACAAGCATCTGCATGTTGTTACTCGAAATGCGGCATATAATCAAAAACAAAAACACATCCCATTTCTTTAAATAATCTTAATATGCTCACTTCTTTTTTTTAAACAAACATCTACTAGAAAACCGTTTCTATGATATTTTTATTTTTATTTATACTGACTGTTAAACAAATTTTTTATTTTTAATTTGGATTAGAAATTCTTGAATTATATATTTTAATTTATTTGAAATAAGCTTAAGAATAAAGATTCAAAACACTTTTTTCAATTTATCTGCCTTTAAGAGACCTAACCAAAATTTTAAATGTGCCAAAGTAACTAATTTATACAGCTAAACATTTTTTAAATTTTATTCCTTACAGATTTGTTAAATTTTTATTTAAATATTATTTTTATTAAAATATTATCACAAGATTAAAATCCGGAATGACTAGAGGATCGATATCAAAGTCATATCCATTTTTTTTTATAAATATTGTAATAAAAAAAATATTTATGTACTACATTTTATTGTATGAATTTAATACATGTATCTTTTTCTTCTAAAAGTGCCGTACAAATTCCTGCGTAGGCAATTATTGTTTTCTTATCAGATAAGTTTATTTACTGCCGCATTTTGTATTTCTTAGAAGTCCCTTATTCCCGTCCATTGACGAATATTTCTCAACCACGACAGTTTTTTTCTACCTATACCTCTTCTTTCTCCTTCGATTTTACCTTGGAGAATGAGACGTTGAAAGTGGTATTCATTCCCCATGAAGTTTCTAATTTTTTGGCTTTAGGTCCGAAATTTAGCATTGAACCAAAAGTGGAAGATATCAATATTCCTAGATTACTTTCTGACATAGATTACATTTCTCAACATATTCCAACTGATGAAAGAAATATTTTTTAACACAATCAACCAACATAATCACAAATATCTTACATAACAATTCTTATTCACGAAATGACATTTACAATAATTTTATAAAATGTAAAAACTTTCTTAAAAATAATCTCCATTTAAAAATAATTCAATCTGACAAAATGAAAGTAACCACAATCTTGACCAACGATCAATACAAGAATTTAGCTGATAACATTCTAAATGACACAAATTATTATCTTCTTCTTAAGAAAGACCCTTCTGGTTCGATACAGAATAAAGCTAACAAATTAATTTCAGATTTGGAAAAGTCAAAATTCATTTCTAAAGAAGAAGGTACTAAGTACAGGATTTATAATGGCACTTGTAACAAATTCTATGGTCTTCCAAAGATACATAAACCTAATTTACAATTAAGACCTATCATTTCTGGTATTAATAGCCCTTACAGAGGTATAGCCCAGTTCATTACCAATGTTCTCACAGTTGCATATAATTCAGAAAATAATTACTATCTAAAAGGTCCATTTGAATTTTGTTCCCTCATTAATGAATTTCAACTTTCTCCCTCATATAAAATTATCAGTTTAGATGTTATTTCACTTTTTAACAATATCACAGTCAATTTAGCAAAAGATAGCATTATTAGACACTGGAATGATATTTCATTGCATTGCAAAGTTCCACAAAATTCCTTCTTAAAACTAATAGAATTTCTTTATGATTCCACAGTTTTTTCTTTCGATAACAAAATATATAAACAGATACTTGGCATGCCAATGGGTAGCCCAGTATCCCCGATTATTGCTCAATATGTTATGGATGATCTGTTTGACCATTGTTTAAATCAAATTCAATTTCATATCCCCTTCTTGAAAAAGTATGTTGATGACATAATTCTCAGCATTCCACATAATACTTCACAAGAAGTATTACTTGTTTTCAACTCATACCATGATCGTCTACAATTTACCATCGAAGAAGAAGATGATAATAACAGCGTCCCCTTCCTTGATACAAAATTAATCAGAAATGTTGACAATTCCTTAATCACCAGCTGGTATTCCAAACATGGTGCCTCTGATAGATTTCTACATTATGAGTCTCATCATCTACATAAACAAAAAATCAACCTAGTCTTAGGTATGAAAAATACAGTTCTGAAAACAAGCCACACCTCTGTTTGTACACAAAATCTTAATAAATTGAGTAAATTGTTCATTAATAGTGGTTACCCAAAAAAACTAATTTTTAAACTGTTGTTCAGCAGATCATCAATAATCAATGTATCTCCCACTCTTAACACTCCTCTTAGTCAAGATAATACTCGGAAATATTATTTTTTCCTTCCCCACATTTCTGAATTAAATCAAAAAATGAAAAAATTGTTATTCAAATATCCAACCATCAATGTTGCTTACAAAAATCCGTTACAGTTGAATTCAATATTTTCATAATTAAAAGATAAAGATCCCTTGCTAGAACGTTCCAATTTAATTTATTCCATTCCGTGTTCACAATGTGAAAAAAAGTATATTGGCCAAACTAAAAGTAAACTTAAAGATAGAATTTCTTCTCACAAAAGCAATATCAGAAATTCCAAACATTCTAGTACATTAGCTATACATGCTATAACTGAAGTTCACATCCCAGATTATGCTAATGTGAGCATATTAGATAATGAATCTAATTTATCCAAAAGACTTTTTATTGAAATAACCAACATTGTCAAAGAACCAAACTCTATGAATGCTAGAACTGACATTGACAATCTTAGCATTATTTATTCCTATTTACTTATTCTTCCTTCCCACTTATCAAATCATAATACAAATAACAATTTTTGAATTTCTAATCGAAAATCCCGTTTTCAAGTTTGTCAACCTGTTGTTTCAATCTGATAAATTTCTGAATGACATGGTTTTCTATGATTCCATGTCATGAATTATCCACTTGTCAATTAATCTTTCATTTTCTTTCCCGCCAAAAATTTTTTTCACATGGTGGTTTTTAAAGTTATAATTTATTAATAATAAGAATAATTTTTCCGAAACCTACAACAAAATTTTTTTAATGTTTTTACAACTTCTGTCCTACAATTGTTTGTCTATATAATGATAAATAAGTAACAGATGTTTCACTTAAATAAGTGTTTTATATAATTGTGATAATGAACAATGCTTCTTTTATATCTCAACTTTGTAATTACTGTTTGCTTTTATGGATTTCCAATGAATTGTTTCAATGTTATTTGAAGAGTTCCTGATGAAGAGCCAATAAAGACTCGAAAGCTTGAACAGAAAAAAGAGTTACACTTTTTCTGATCCAAAGACTGCATACCCTAATTAAGCTGATCTTTTCGAAAGTGGTATCGCTCTACAAGCAATATGTGTCATTTTTGTAGATCGTTCAATTTCCTATTAACATTAACGATGCAACTGGTTAAACAATCTATTGGTGATAAGATATGATCATTTTTATATGAAACTAGGTTGAAAATGGAAAACTATGATAAGGATAATCTTTACGTTAATATTAAGGGGTCATACTTGGTAAGTAGTTTCTAGAGGCACCTAGCAACTAGTTTTCATGTGTCAGATCCAAACAAAAATACTTTATTTTTTTGACCCACCCTTATACCCATATATTTGAATCATTGTCTCCTGTTACTTTGGTTGTCTACGTAACAAATGAAACAGCCAAATTTGTTCGTCTTCAGCTTTCCGATTGTACTCTTGCTTAGATGTATCAAAGCGCTTTTCAAAAATATCTCTTTAGGATTTTTACCTCGTAATAAGTGGCGTTTTTTCTTATTTTTATAGGTTTCGTGAAGAAACATCTAGTGTTGCAGCATTTGTTAACAATGTAAAGCAGTTATTTAAAGTTTGGTATTTGGTTTAATTACTGTGACTTAAATTTTTTATCGTATCATTCTCAAATTCTTTGTATTCTTTATGTTATTTTAAAAGTAAAGAAGATGAAATATTTATTTTAAATTCGATTTTAAAATCGAGTTTTAAAGCAATACCGTGTTGAATACGCAACCAGGTGTTAAAGAATCATTCTGAGGTTGATGAGGATTTTTCCGCTTGATGCAACCAGGTTTTTAATCAAGTGTTAAATACGATTAAGCATAATTAATTTTTAATTTGAACTCGGATGATTCGAGCATTGATTTTGACTGTTTTAAGATTTAGTATGTATTATAAAACAATAAGATGGATATGATCAACATTAATAATTTTACTGGTTTGGTCATTTTTTAAAGTCCAGTTTGCTCTGATTCACCTGAATTTCCAAACCATTTTGCTAGAAAATGATTAAATTACCCATTCTTATAATTTAACACAAATATTACTCGTAGGAATTTCCTATAAATTCGTGCCCGAAATTCTCTCGTTCAAAGATTTGCTGGAGGATGGCTATTCCCTCGAACTTATTATATTTTATTACCCTTATAAAATGGGGTAACTAATCAATATTTAGTAAGTGTATTTAATTAATTTGAGTACATTTTACGAGTACGTTCTACCTATTTTGCATATATTTCGATTAAGTTCATCGCTATTTCTGGTTTGGTGTACATAGTTGCCATATTTCTATTTGAATTTATTCATCACCACAGTCACTCGCTAGTGATTTTTGTTAACTTTTCTCTCTCGTAAAAAAACATTTGATATTTTTTAATTTATTGTGTTTTGTAATAGTGTCTTAGTGGTTTAACATAAAAAAAGGTGTAGAACAGGGATGTGTGGCTTCGCCATAGTTGTTTAACTTATACATAGGCAAAGATTTAAAAGAGAGTGCGTATGGAATGAAAATGAATGATTTGATCGTCAAATGCCTTTTTTACGCCGATAATCAAGTCATATTAGCGTCATCTGAAAAGGATTTGCAGGCGAAGGTTAATGTTATGCATGATGCCCTAAAAATCAAAGGGATGAAAATGAATGATCGTAAAACGAAAGTAATGGTTTTTGAGAGAGAAGAAAGCATGACAAACTGTAAAGTTCTAATTAAGTGAGAAAGCATGGGAAAAGTAAAAAAATGTGGGTTTAAGGTATACGAAAGATAAAAAGTATGATAGTGACATTAAGCGAATGGTGTTGGCAGGAAATTAAATAAATGGGGCACTGCATAGCTTTATTAGCAGCCAGAAAGTGTCAAAAAAGGCACGTCTGGCTGTGAATAGGGGTGTGTTGATTCCTACACTTATGTATGGTAGTGAATGTTGGGTTTGGCAGAAGAAGCGTAAAAATAGGATTAATGCTGCGGATATGAGTAGTCTGAGAATTGTATAGCCGGAGTGACTCGGTTGGATAAAGTAAAGAATATTGAGATAAGAAAACGCTGTGGTGTAAAAAAAGATGTAGTTACAAAGATGAACAAAGGAAGGCTTAGATGGTTTGGAACGTAGCAAGTGAAAGAAAGTATTCTTTGCCTATCCCTACGGGAAAAAGGCGTGACGATATGTATGTATGTTTTAGGCTGAGGCCTTACTGGTACGTAGCGTTGCGTCGTCGCAGCGTCAACGCTACGTCGTTTTACATATATTTTAAGTGAAATGCCATAATATGCGTTGCGTCGTCGCACGCCGACGTTTCAACGGATTGAGTGACGAGTGATGAAGCGGGGAGAGAGTGATGATGCTCTGCGCTGTCGGTGTTTCGTTACGATGACAAACAGTAGTGATGGGAATAACGTTTCTAAGGATGACGTGCGTTGCCCTCTTGCGTTGCGATATCGTGCGTCGTCGCAACGCAGGTGTAGCATAAAATGAGTTGATCCGTTACTACAACGCAACACAACGAACTAATTAGGCCTCACTTTTAGTATGTTTAACGGACACACGTATATTTTTATTGCATCAAACCTCAACGTAATATATCGTCGGTAAGACTGCAAAACCGCGTAACAGCACTCTGCAATACCACGTTTCTACAAAAGTAGCAAAATTGAGATTTGGCGTCAGTGGTTTCAAAGTGTTTATTGGCTCCTAGTAGAAATCACGCGGTAAAAATTAGCCAATAACGAACGTCTACTTAATCGTTAAAATAATTAGGCGTATCAGTAGTTGGCGTTATGGTTGGCGAGTGTTTGGCAGCAAAGCCGCGTATTTGCCGAATGCTAGAAAAAATCTTGACACGAATGGTGCGTGTTTCTGATTAATTGTTATTTATTTGTGAATATTTCTCAAAGTTTTTTCTTCCTTTTGTAAATATGCGAAAATGAAGATACGTGGTACTGCAGAGTGCTGTTACGCGGTTTTGCAGTCTCACCGACGATATGTTAAAACAGATTATTTATATCAAAACATTCTTACAGTCCTCTAAACAATACCTTCTAATGTCGATAATGTATTCCGAATTTTAACTACAGGCTTTATAAAGAACAATCTGACAAGTGATTAAACAATAATCCATCAATTATGTAATCTGTGAAGGCTTCAAACAACATGACTTGTCGCTCTCTCTGCCTGATAATAGATTGTAACAATATGGAATGTGTGCTATGTAATCAGACTGGTTAATTTTAACATGGAACAATATTGTGTTTTTTGCTGTGTTTATGAAAACATACATGCATATACAGTGTGAAACAGCCAAATGGAATAAATTCGATAACGAATAAATGAGAGCGTGTTAGGAAAAACGCTTGAACACGTCGATTTGTATTTTTGGATGCGCATTTTTTTTAACAAAAAAATAATTATATAGGGTGTGTCTTGTGACAGTTTCCGATACCAACTTTCTTATTTTAAATACAACCCCCTGTATATTACTTATTTTTTGGATTCTTCAGAAAATTCTAGACATAATTCATGTACAATGTCCCATACCTATCTTCAACTGTTTCGGAAATATTAAGTGTTTTCAGATGTATTACAAAAATTAACATTAAAAAAAGAAAATTATTTTATTTCACAAATAATGTAAAAAAAAAACAAAAAAAAATTAATTTTAATGTAAAAGATGTTCAAAATCTTCGCCGCGAACGTCTTGGCAACATGCTAATCTGGTATAGAAATGTCTTCTAACGTTACTCAACATCTCAGGCGTGACTGATCTAATCGCAAGCGTGATTCGTCTTTTTAAGTCATGTAAGTTGAGTGGTTTAGATTTGTTTACAATACTTTTGACATATCCCCACAAAAAAAAGTCTAATGGCGTAAGATCAGGAGATCGTGCTGGCCATTCTATCGATCCGCGCCTCCCTATCCACAGATTTGAAAAATTTTGGTTCAGTTACTGCGGGACATTGTTTTGGTAATGGGGCGGTGCTCCATCTTGCTGAAACCATAGTATATTGGCAGGAACTTGTGGGTTTGATGGATCAGGATATAAGTTGGTCAAAGTTGGCACAACATTATTTTGGAGCAGTTCTAAATATTTATCTCCATTCAAGATGCCATCAATGAAAAAGGGACCTACGATATGATTTCCAACAATTTCTGCCCAAATATTAACTTTTTCAGGATATTGCGTATGTTCCTCTTTCATCATGCAGACAGACAAGTTACTAAGGCTATGAGTTTTATACGAAAATAAACAAACCTGTTTTTGTATTTTTTTATTTCATATCAGTAAAAAGGAACGCATTAATGGTTTTTGCTTATTTTCTCAATATTAAGAGCTAAATGGGAAATAAGTATTGAGTGTAATGTAGCGAATTTGTGAAATAAAACAATTTTCTTTTTTTAATGTTAATTTTTGTAATACATCTGAAAACACTTAATATTTCCGAAACAGTTGAAAATAGGTATGGGACATTGTACATGAATTATGTCTGGAATTTTCTGAAGAATCCAAAAAATAAGTAATATACAGGGGGTTGTATTTAAAATAAGAAAGTTGGTATCGGAAACTGTCACAAGACACACCCTATATAATTATTTTTTTGTTAAAAAAAATGCGCATCTAAAAATACAAATCGACGTGTTCAAGCGTTTTTCCCAACACGCTCTCATTTATTCGTTATCGAATTTATTCCATTTGGATGGTCCACACTGTATATGTATGCTGATAATAGTAATGTAAGGATTATTGGGTTAATAGAATCATGGTTAATTACAAACATATTGGTACTGTGCATTACAGTTAATTAAATGCAGAATACATGTGAAATAAATTATATTAAAAAGTTGCAACATTTTATGGAATTAACTTACGTTCAACTGATTTTAGTTTGAACAAATTTGTCAAATATGTAAATGAATTTATTTCATTATAATTTCATTAAAATTGAAATAATATTCACTTTCAATTAATGCCATTCATTGGTGTGTTTGTGTAAGTTTTAAAATGAATATTTGATAAACACACGTGAAATATTCTAAGGATATTTCATTTAGAGCTAGAAATTGTCAACTAAATTAAGTTTTTGCGGTTAAAAAAGTAAAACAACTTAATTTTGACCAAATTTATTTAAACCACAACGTAATTATTTCTAATAAATTACAAAAGATAAAGTACGAGAAGTACGAGAATTTTAAGAGGTGGCAGTAATTTTAAAAACCTCCAACAATTATTTAAGGCCTTGCAGGAAGTATGAATAGTTATACCCCAACAATAAATAAACGACTTTATTCTATCCATACAAAGACGATGTAGAGCTGTCATAAATACTTAAGGAGTACACACCTTTTATATATTTATGTTATTTTAAAATTAAACTAAATTTAAATTTAATTTTATGTTTAAGTTTAAGTATTTATGACAGCTCTACATCGTCGTTGTATGGATAGAATAAAGTCGTTTATTTATTGTTGGGGTATAACTATTCATACTTCCTGCAAGGCCTTAAATAATTGTTGGCGGTTTTTAAAATTACTGCCACCTCTTAAAAATCTCGTACTTCTTCTTCTTCTTTTGGCTCATAACCCTTGGTGGGTTTTGGCTTGCTCAACTATATTTCTCCATCTGGTTCTATCTACCGCTATTTTCCTCTAGTATCCTATTCTCAGAGTTTTTAGGTCTTCCTCCACATCGTCTATTCACCTTTTCTTGGGTCGCCCTTTCGGTCTTGTGTTTTGAGGTTTTCATTTGAGGATTTTTTCTCTCCTTCCCCATCCTGTATACATGTCCTAACCATCTTATCCTTTGACCTTTTATGTATCTTACTATATCCTCTCCTACAATAAGTGCATCAATTTCGTGATTCATTCTTATTCTCCACATACCGTTTTCATGTATTGGGCCGTATATTCTTTTAAAAATCTTTGACTCCAAAAACCGGTTCTGGTCCAGTGAATGCAGATTCAGCCCCCTGTTTTGCAAGGGTGTCGGTTTTTTCGTTTTCCTCCACCCCCTGGTAATATTTACGTCTCTAAGAAGGGGCAGACGTACTTTATGCATCTAATGAAAAACCACATAGGGACTCTTCTTGAAAAATATTTTCCGCTAAATAATTGGAAATTGGATTTGTTTGAAGAGATGTACACTGATTTTTCGTGTTTATTGCAGATCATGTCGAAAAATAAAAATCCTCTAACGGAAGAACAACTTCTATAATATTTAGAAAATGACAAAGATTCGGATATTTCTCTACTATCGGATGACGATGACCAAAAACGAAACGACGGATACAATGATAACGATGAGGACGTTTTTAAAACTGTAGTTACCCGGGATGGGGATAAAAATATCGAGTTAGATAATGACGTGCAAGCTGAAACAGAAGAGTTATTTAAAGGTCGAGAGGTCCGACGGCACGACAGCCGTATCTTCCAAAGAAAAAGCGGATCTGCTGGCCGAAATGTTCAGCTCTAACTCAACCCTCGATACCAATAGAAAACAACCCCCAACGATACCTAGAATAAACGCACCAATGCCTGAGGTCGCTATCCGCCATCGCACTATCAGGAAAATCCTACGAAATCTTGACTCTAATAAGGCAGCAGGACCAGATGAAGACCTGTGCTCAAGAGCTCACCCCAGTTCTCTGTAGACTCTTCAAGTTATCATACAGCAAAGTAGTATTTCCGTCCATGTGGAAAAACGCTAAAGTCCAACCGATTCCGAAAAAAGGAAAAAAGACAATTCCTGCAAATTATCGCCCTATTGTATTGCTCTCATTCATATCCAAAGTTATGGAAAAAGCGATTAACACAGAACTCATCAAATATCTGGAGAAATTTGAGATAATCCATGACAGACAATATGGATTTCGACAACTTCGGTCTACTGGAGATTTGCTGGCTTATGTCACTCAGCTCTGGACAAACACTATTGAAAAGTTTGGTGAATCCCGTGCAATAGCCTTGGATATATCTAAAGCCTTTGACCGCGTTTGGCACCAGGCATTGTTAAGTAAATTATCTGTCTACGGTCTCCCAACCAAACTGCGCCAATGGCTCTTGAGCTTCATGCAAGATCGCTCCTTACATGTGGCAGTTGACGGTATTTCTTCTAATGCATTTAAAACCACTGCCGGGGTCCCCCAGGGTTCAATCCTGTCCCCCACCTTATTTCTTTTACACATCAACGACCTCTTGAAAACCACCACGAACCCCATTTACAGTTTCGCAGACGATAGCACACTTGTCTTAACTTTCACATCCTATCGATCACTTTCGGTGAATGATACAAATAGACTCAGGCAGGAACAGATTGATTCCATCATTAGAGATCTTAAAGCAATCGTCGAGTGGGGTACCAACAATCTTGTTCAATTCAACGCCCAAAAAACACAAAGTGCCACGTTTTCTAAGAAAATGAATTCCTCAAATCATCCCATTACAATGTCCGGAAATACCCTTGAACCAAGTCCCTCCATCTCGATTTTGGGAGTCACGGTGTCCAATAATATGTCTTGGCATGACCATGTTGCTAACATCGCAAAGTCGGCAAGCCAGAGGCTAGGTTTTCTGTGGAAAGCCAGAAAGTTTTTTACTCCTGATCAACTGTTGACGACGTACAAGGCTCAAATCCGACCTCTACTGGAGTATTGCTCGCACATTTGGGGTTCAGCACCAAGGCATTCTCTTCGTCTTCTAGATTCCATTCAGAAAAGAGCCATTCGCTTGATAAAAAGTTCAACTCTCACAGATACCCTTCACCCTCTAGAACATAGAAGAAGAGTTGCAGACCAGTCATTGCTCTACAGATATTTCCATGGCAGATGCTCCAGAGAAATAAAAACTCTTGTACCACCATTGGCCACATTCGGCCGAAGAACTCGGCACACTGATCAGTCTCACACATTTACTCTCAAGCTTGACACTACAAGGACCAATCTTCATCAAGAATCCTTCTTTTACAGGGCTGCTACGGAATGGAATAAGCTTCCAAAATCAGTTTTTCCAGAGAACTATGACCTGCAACTTATTAAAAAGCGTGTCCACAATCATTTCCTTTCTTTAATCCCTTCCCCTTCTAATAGTCGCAGTGCGGACCGTCCACGGCCCACACGATAGGTCTACCCTTTTTGCGACTATTTTCATAAAAAAAAAAAAAAGGAAATAAGTAGAGGAATAAGTTACACCCAGTATACTAAAACAAGAAATTGAAAATTTTATTAAATATCATGGTCTCACAGCCAAAGAGGAAGTAAAATAAGAAAGAGACATTTATACCGAAAGGGTTAAAAAAATTTGTTAATTTTAACTCTTTAATCACTTATAAACTCAATATTGAACAAAAATCATTACCACAAGTATCTTCTGAATTTTCTTAAAGGAGTTATAAAAAAGGCCCGGCATTGGTTTTTATTAGTTTTTACGTTTATAATAATAAGCAAGAACAATTACTTATAAATAATATTATTTTAATAACAAAACTTTCTCATGGGCACAGAAATACAATCTCTGCATGCTAAATTCTTGAATTTTGTGTACTTCCTTTGACAGGAATCTCAAAGCTGATATATCCGGAGTTAAGAAACAATTATACGAAAGTTGGGCAACTTTCTAAGCTTCTCTTCTGGCATAATTTCTCGCGCTGTTCATAGAAATTAGTAGAAACAAAAGCCCACCACAAATATGAAGCAGACGGAAAATATTATTTTATTGTGTCTCTGTGAACGTGAATTAAAATTCATGAAATATTCATAGTTTGTATGGAAATTTATTTCTGTAGAAATATATTGTTTTAATAAAGAAGTTTGATTTAGGGATAAGTAATGAAGTCAATTAAGATTACCTAACTTAATTTAGAAAGCATCATTCATTTTCCTGATAGGAATAACTAACTATGGTATTATGTATATCCTTAAGTATTTAATATTTACTTTAAAGTTTTATTGAATCAATGATAAATTTCTATAATATAGCCACCCATAAAAATTTTATAATACTTTTTTTTGCGATATCAGATGCAACACTTCGTTTGATTTCTTTTGTTCTATTAAATGTTATTTTTTTCATTTTAAAATTTTTTTTTAATCTGTTTTTGCACACAAATGTCTTGCCCCAGGCACAACTCACAATATGTCTCCGGCTGGCACCACAACTGGCTTTTCCTCCTTTGTTGAGCTGTTTTTTATGAAGAATAAAAAAATTGAAAAAAATGGTAAACTTTCGGAATTATTTTTCATCTCAATTATCTCGAAAAAAAAAATAATATCGACTAACTGTATTCGACGCATAATGACGCAACTTAGAGCTGATAAGATTTTCAGCAAAATTGGTCAATAAAAATAGAATAAAAAAAAACTAAAAAATTGTTAGACTACCTGAATTTCGCAATAAATAAACTATACTATTTTTAATACAGAATTTTAAGATTATTTAAATAATATGAATTTTATTCTTTTTTACTGCGGAAACTGATAATTTGATTATTGCATGAAAGGAATATTTGTATGAAAACTATAATAAGAGTCATTTTAATAAAAGTAATAATAAATATTATAACAACAAAATACATGAAACTTTTTCATTTTTTCTACTGGGAAGTTAGTCGTATGGACCTCTCGGGTGGCATCCAGACCACTGATATTTTTAATGGTTTGTTATTAGGTTCTATATTAGGTCTCTAGGTCTAGTGTCTAAGGTCCAGGGCACTAACAACACGCTGCACCAAGAGAATAAGAATATAAAATATTAACATATAATATACGTCGTATTTTAATATTATATGAAACAAATTGGGCTATTGCGCTTTTATAGAATTGGAAAAGGCCTATGACAGAGTGGTGAGGAGTGAATTGTAGTCGACAAAGTCTATGTATGGGGTGAGCGGTGGTTTAATACGAGCACTGAAATCACTTTATGAGGATTCCACTGCTTGTGTCAGGATAAACGGAGCTTGCACGGACTAGTTTAACATCGAAAAAGGTGTGAGACAGGGATGTGTGGCTTCGCCATGACTGTTTAACTGATACATAAAAAATTGTTTAAAAGATTTAAAAGAGAGTGCGTATGAATTGAAAATAAATGATTTGATCGTCAAATGCCTTTTTTACGCCGATGATCAAGTCATATTAGCGTCATCTGAAGAGGAGTTGCAGGCGATTGTTAATGTTATGCATGATGCCCTGACAATCAAAGAAATAAAAATAAATGTAAGCAAAACAAAAGTAATGGTTTTTAAAAGAGAAGAAAGGATGACAATCTGTGAAGTTCTGATTGAGAAAGAAAGAGTGGAACAAATTAATGAATTTGTGTACTTGGGTTCAAAGTTTACGAGAGATGGAAAGTATGACAGTGACATTAAGCAAAGGGTATTGGCAGAATAACAAATGAATGGGGCACTGTATAGCTTTATGAACAGCCAGAAAGTGGTAAAAAAAGCACGTCTGGCTGTGCATGGAGATGTTTTGGTTCCTACAGTTATGTATAGTAGTGAATTTTGGGTTTGGCAGAAAAAGCATAAAATTAGGATTAATGCTGCGGAGATGTATAGTCTAAGAAGTAAGTGGTGAGTGACTCGGTTGGTAGAATAAAGAATAGTAAGATAAGAGAACGCTGTGGGTAAAAAAAAGATGTGGTTGCAAAGATAGATAAAGAATTGCTTAGATGGTTAGGACACGTAGAAAGGATAAATGATATAATTAACGAAACACATTTATAAGGGGAGTGTAAATGGACAAGTCGGTAAAGTTTGACCTTGGCGAACATATCTCGATCAGATCAACATTGTTTTTAGGAAAGGTCAAGAGTGCAAACAACCGACGAGCATGTATGAGAGCACTGATGAAAGTAAAGGAAGCAAAAGATGTGTGTAAGAACCGCAGCAAGTGAAAGGAAGTGGTCTCTGTCTACCCCTACGGGAAAAAGGCGTGATTATATGTATGTATGTTAATTAAAACGTCTTAAAATCCAGTCAATTTGTGATTATTTCCAGTTCGCTAGGTTCGAAGTTAGGTAATTATTTCTTTCGTGAAAAAAAGGGAAATTTTAAACCCCCGATTACTACACTTTTAATTGACTTACCTAATCGAAGTAAAATTACAAGAATATTATAAAATCCGGTCCAATAGACATTCACCCTTGCATAAAATCTCATAAAGCTAAAAATTTTCATGACCGTTATGAACACCATAACAATGAAATTTTTAAAAGTTTTTAACGATTCCATGGGTGCAAAAAAATTTATGCAAGTGCCACGTCTTTTTCGTTCTCTAAAGAGTACTCTGCCAGCGGTCTCTCTACTGGCAAATTATGCCCGAGCTCAGCCGTAGAGGGTAGAAGAAAAAAAAGAAAAATAAAAGTGAGCCGCGCCACCGACTTAGACGGTCCAAGCCGGAAACCTCTAGGTCTTATAGGCACTAGCAGAGCCACACGATAAACAACTAAGATTATGGTGAACCAAATAAATAAAATTATAGCAAAAATATATTGGATACTTTACTCCTACAATAAATCAAAATACACAGCTCAATAACAAAATTATAACAAATATAGCCAAAATTAACAGCCAACAATAAATCCAGGCACACAGTTCAATAATAACATTATAACAAATATAATCAAAATCAACAGCTAACCATAAATCGAAACTTCAAAATTTACAACTTTATAAGACAACAATAAATCAAAAATCCGAAGTTTACGATTCCATAAAATAATTAAAACAAAGGTAAGAATAATACTTAATCAAACGTTCACGTACGGCTGCTAATTTACTCACGTTTTTTTCTTTACCATTTACATAAAGATTTACACTGTTAAAACAATCGAGCTTATTTAAAAATATTTCTTTTTTTTACAATGGCTGTCCTTCAAAATAGCAATATTGGAGGATATTTACAAATAAGTATAAAGAAAACATTTTTACTTGGACACAAAGAACTATTGAGAATATTACTTTAATCAAAGTTTAGCCGTGGCATATTATCCAATGCAATAAATAATTTTCAACAGTGTACCTTATTAATAAATTAAAACAAAACTTAATCGTGGTGTCAAAAACAAATAACGTCGTTTAAATATTCTAAAATAAATCACTTGTAACCTTTGGGTATACAAATTCACTACTCCTGTGGCCTACTCCTGTGGCCGGTTTGATTATGGAACTGCACCTGCTACTTAACAATGGCTTCCCTCCATCAGATCCCGCATGCGGATATTTTAACTCGACACCAAAATCCAAAATATTAACAACAAAGGTAAGATAGAATGGTCAAGTTAAAAATTAAATGGTTTTTCTTCAAAATCCAATTAAGATGGCCCAAATACAGCCAGATATGAAAGAAAAAACCGTAGAGGTTCTGCTCACGTGTTAATATCAAATCGTTCCAAAAAACTCTCACCACCACCCGACTCCTAAGACTGACACCAAACGACTCCCTTAAACTACTCTCCCAGGCCGGATATCAAAAAAATGACACGGAACACGCGTCAACCGACAATCTTCGCAAATCTATGTTCCAAACTCATAATCGCACTCGTCCGCGTTGATAGCCAGCCCATCCACACAGAAATGCAAACCAAACAATAATATAGCTGACAACACACGACAATCGAGGCCAAAAATCAAAGCAAAATCTAATAACAAAAACCCCCACTCCATCTCCATCGATTAACAAAAATGTCATTAATAATTGAATCCTATCACTACAAGGTATGCAACACTATTTACAACGAGTGATATATTTAAATTACAACAAAATACTGTAAGCGAAACTATTTACGAGTACCTGAGGAATACAAAACTATCAGAGACCCAATTAATAATGGAACTGTAGAAGGAAAAAAAAATAGGCACGTGACACAAGGTCAAAGTTCGAAAAAATTAAGTTTTTGGATTTTTTAGCTAAAAGATAGCTAAAAGGTTCACCTATTCTCGGTTATTTTATTGGTTTGTAATTAAGTTCTATATTTGGGAGCTAGGCCTAGTGTCTAGGGTCTAGGGCACTAACAAAACGCTGTACTAAGGGAACGGGGATAAAATAATTTAACGTATAATATACGTCGTATTTTATTATTATATGAAACAAAAGGTAGGGGGTCGCCATAAAAATTGCTATTGAAAATTGGGCCGCGAGTACTAAAAGGTTGAGAAACGCTGACTTACACATAAATAATGAATTTTTAAAATATGTCACTAATTTACCAAACAAAAAATTTGTGTGTGTACAGTTTACACACAGCAGAAGTGAAACTTTGCAAAACAGAGCAAAGACAACAACATTTATTGTAAAAATAGTTGAATTTTATTTATTAATCCCTTTTATGTAAATAAACATAGATGTTCACAAAACATTTGTAACAAATATCTTTTATTGTACGACTATGTAAACTCTGCAAGAGTGAGAAGGCTACGTACGAAGCACTGCACAAAGAGGAGACCGATAATGCTGCATTCTGTATTCTCTCACAGGCTTAATCCCATAGATTTAAGCGTTTTCTTTTTAGTGTCGCTTTTTTGCATTTTTCATTCCATCGAGTTGAAAATTAAATATTTTTAACCGTATATCACTTATTTCAATCGCTTATAACCCAATTTTTTTTTTAAAAATAATAATATAATTGATAAGGTTCCAGTTCAGTAGATATTCCCTCTTAATTGTTCCAACACTGGTTAAATAACAGAAAATAATTTAACCAATTGAATTTTTTTTAGAACAGAAATCCTGTTGGTTATTTTTAAAAAAAAATAAAAATACCATAATATTAATTTTTTTTATTGTTCAAATTTGGATTTTTTTTTCGTTTGTTTAATTTTAAAGATGTTTTCAGATGTTTAATTTAATTAAAAGTAAATACAAAGCCAGTGTTTCTACTGCAACTTAGTTTATTTGCAACTTTACACAACAATTTTCATAATCTCCGCATCCTCATTCCGCGAAACCATAACCTGAAAACATGACAATGTACGCCAGCAACACTTAAAAGGGTTTTATGGAAGTCGTTACAGCTCTAGTTCAACGAAAGGCAACAAATAAGATGGAGAGTTATTATTCTAAAATAAAGCAAAAGAGAACACTTGCATGCAATTATTTTTTGTTGCCTTTTGCAAATAAAATCAAGCTATTTCACAGTGTCCCCGAGTAATTAATTGAAACGTTAATATGTGCATATCAAATTAACAGTATTATTAAACTGTTAAACAAAAAAATTAAAGATACAAAAAAAGTAACAATATAATATTTCTTTGTGTTCCTGACTACGAATCAAGGAATTTTATTTTTTTCTATCTGTTTGTCTGTTTGTTTTTTTTTTGTTGAAGAAGGGGATGACATTGGTTCAGGACCTTTTGCCACAGTTTGTTTTATTATTTCTTTTTTTTTTTATTTTTTAATTTTTTTTTAATTATTTTTAATTAAAATTGTTTCTGTATATTTATTGTTATATATCTATTTTAGCGTTTAATGTGAAATTGATCAGGCTATCGGGTTGGGATAACAATGTAGGTATATTTACAGGCAGTTGTAAATTAGTTTTATTAATAATTTCACTATATAAGGAGATATGGTCAATGTTTTTGTAGCACTCCAAGTATATGTGATATGTATCCCCTATGGTGTTGCATGTTACACAGTTAGAAGAGTTTATAACGCCGATTTTAAATAAATGTGATGGAAAACGACCATGATTAATCTTAAGACGTGAGATGATGGCAGATTTGTGTTTGTTGTAGTCCCAACAATCAATATGTGGGATATTATTGGTAAAGTTGGGTGTATATTAAAATATTGGCTGTTTATATTTTTTGTATACTCCTCATGTTGTTTTCTCCATTTCGTTCTGATCTCTTTCCGAAAAACGTTAAAAATATCTTACCACTTTAGCATTGTTATTCTCACCCCTGAGTTACAGGCTTTCTTTGCTATAGTGTCCACTAATTCATTCCCCGTAATACCACAATGTTCTTTAGCCCAAACGAATGAAGTGCTCATTAAATGTAACTGAAATATTAATTTTTTAATTGAACATAATAACACATTATTGAAATGTATCATGGCAGGGCTGCGGATAGCCTGTAGAACTGATCGGGAATCAGACACTATTACTACGTTAGGAGGTTTGTTTAAAATACACCATACCAAAGCTTTTAATATGGCAGTTGCTTCTGCTGTAAAAACAGAACATAAATGTGAAATTTTGTATGTCTCTGAATATTTACTGTTTAAAAGAAGAAATGCACATCCTGTACTAGTATTATTTTTTGAGCCATCTGTAAAAATGTCCGTTTGTTAACTTCCCAGTGGAAGTTATAGTAATGGGTCCGATTTTGCAAATCCCGAAATTTGACATATCTCTACATTTCAAGGTCCCTAAAGTCAAATACACTAGTTTTAAGTGGACAACTGTGTGTGTATGAACGTATGTTCGTATGTTCGCATGTTTATATGTTCGTATGTGCGTTCGGAATTATTTTTCGTCTCGATTATCTCGAGAACAAAAAATAATATCGACGTGGGACCAAAAACATTCGACGCATAATTACGCAACTTGAAATTGATTAGATTTTCAGAAAAATCAGTAGGGCTGTTTTTTATGGGGAATAAAAAATGTGAAAAAATGGTAAACTCTCGGAATTATTTTTCGTCTCAATTATCTCGAGAACAATAAATGATATCAATGTGGGACCAATTGAATTCGACGCATAATTATGCAACTTAGAACTGATTGGATTTCCTATCCTATTTTCATGCATCTTTTGCCAAACTCAACATTCACTACCATACATAAGTGTAGGAACCAACACACCTCTATGCACCGCCAGACAAGCCTTTTTTCGACGGGTTTCAGCGTTTTTCTAAAATGGTGACGAGGTTCCTGCAAATGGAACTGTTTCGTTTTCGTTTGGTCACCCTGTAGTAGTGTACTAATCTTATACTTTTCCTGATCTATACCAGTGACATACCTGATCTTAAACAGAACATTATTTTTACTTTTACAGATGATCCCGCAACTATTGCAGTTAGGAACAATTACAAAGAGGCTGTTTTTTTAGCTTCAAACCTTGATATAAGAAATTAATAATTTGACCAACACTTATTTTACTAACAAAGAAAAATGTTATCTTGATTTTGGAATTAACAGATCCCCCACCACGCTGGAAATTTCATTTAAAAATAAAAATAACAAAGCTTGGGTTAAAATAAATAAAAAATTGACAATTGTGGAGATTACCGATAGAAGTGAAAACACAATATATTTTCGTAAATTTTTAGTTATAAAATAGAATGATATAAAATATAGTTTATAATTTTTTTTAGTTTTTTGATCCCACGTCAATATCATTTTTTGTTCTCGAGATAATCGAGACGAAAAATAATTCCGAACGCACATACGAACATACGAACATATGCACATACGTACATATACACAAACAGACGTCCACTTAAAAACTATTGTATTCGACTCTGGAGACCTTGAAATGTGGAGATATGTCAAAATTCGTGATTCGCAAAATCGGACCCATTACTATAACTTCCACTGGAAGTTAAGTATTAACTTCCGAAAAATAAACTAAACATTTGAACAAAAAAACACATTAAAGATCTAATGTAGTAAATATTCAAAAGAAGTACCTTACAAAAGCCGAATCTGTAAAACATGGAATTTTGTGAATCCGTAATGGATAATCAAAATAAAAATGTTTTTTTTGGTCCAAATTTTTGGTTTATTTTTTAGTAGTAAATGGTTTTTAATTTATAGAATATTTTTTTTTTTTTTATTTAATTTTTTTTATTTTTAATGCCGTTAGGGCAAAAATTAACACAATTTCAAAAGAGATTATTTAATCTTTTTTATACGTCGTAGTCTCTCTTCTGATAAGTCAAAAACCGTCTTCATGTTGTTATATATCTGGATCGCCATCTAGTAATTAGGTCACTTGCTCGGTAGGTACGTTTAGGTTTCGGGAAAACTCATGCTAAATAAAAGAAGAACGTTGTCCTTAAAATACATTTATTCTGTATGCACGACATCGTTATTGATTGTTTACTAACACTGTTGAACTTGACCGGAGGTTAAATGCTGACCAAACAAGTGCAGCGACATCAACCACCTATTGAAAACATAAACACTGTCATCCTTTTAGAAGATTGAACCTTATATATACAAAATAGATTATTGATATTTTCACGAGCGACGTGAAATATAAACAATACGTGCGTTCGATAAACATTTCAACAGAGTTCATCGGGTTGATGTTTATAATTCCCGTGAATGTTCATCCGAGTTTAGTGGGCTCCTATTTAACCTTTTTAATATATATTTTTGGCTAAGGCACTACAATGTTGTTAATTACTTGATGATTTATCGCAAATATTTATTACATTTTTTTATATCTGTATAAAAATGTAACAAAAACCAAGGTGTGTTTTAATATTTTTAAAACATTCTGTATTTAAAGATAAATATCTATTAAATGTGACTTATGGTCGGACATATCGTTTAAAAAAAATCAGGCCGATAGCTTGGACGGAAACAAGTTATGGAGCTTGCACGCACTTCTGGGTCACTCTGTAAAAATAAATAAAGCATTTATTTAGCATAATAGCTACATATGAGAACAATTTTCGACTTATTACAATATGACCAGGAAAATCCGGCTGAAATGTGTAAAAATTAAAATAAAATACAACTACTAACACTTAACTGAAACAAATTTTCTCAGGAGCCGTTTGAAATGGCTTAGGTTATCACAGTTTTTTGTTGTTACAGGTAACTTGTTGAATTCGGATAGACCCTTGTACAAAACCGAGCTAAACATTTGAGTTGAATTGCATCGTTCTGGCAAAATAAAATCGCTTCGATTTCTGGTGTAATAACTATGTATATCGCTGAAGACCTTTAATCTGTCACATAGATAGTTGGGTAACAAATTATGATTAAGCTTAAAAATAAACAAATACACATTAAACATAACCCTTTGATTCACAGACAACATATTCAGAACACTCAACATATATTTAATTGGCGTATACCAGTTACATTTTAAAATCTGTCTCATTGCTCTGTTTTGTATTTTCTCCATCTGATTTATTTTATACTGTGGTAAATTAAATAATAAGGTTGAGCAAAATTGTAAATGTGGGAGAGCTATAATATTGTAAAGTTGTAATTTTGTGTGCAAGGATAAATTTTTACCTATTCGAGTTATAAAACCCACTTTTTTTGCAAATTTTCTCGTTACATAATCAACATGAGCCTGAAAGTTTAAATTACAATCCAATATAATGCCTAAGTATTTAATTTAGTTATTATAAACAATATTTTCCCCATTTACCGTAATTTGCATATTTTGGATTTCAGCTTGACTAAGTTTTGATTTTTTTCTAAATACGCAAAATTTAGATTTTTCTGCATTTAGACTTAGTTTGTTAACACACAGCCAATTGAATATTCTCTCTAAATCATCATTTAAATCTTTTAACATTTGTTGTAAGTTTTTACCTATGATATAGAGCATTGTATCGTCAGCGAAGAGAATAATCTTGCACTTTAATGTTACTCCAACCATATCATTTATATAAAGCAAAAATAAGAGTGGCCCTAAAACAGTTCCTTGTGGTACACCATATTCAACATCTAAAAACTCGGACATATAATTTTTATAAGACACACGTTGTAATCTTTTAGACAGATATGACTTAAGCCACTTTAAGACAGTATGCCTGATTCCTAGAATCTCTAATTTGCTTAATAAAATATCCCTATCTACTGTTTCGAAAGCTCTCTTAAAATCTAAAAACACAGCTAAAACATAGTTATCACAGTCGATGGCCCTAAGAAAATCATCACAAATACCAACAACAACAGACTCGCATGAATGGTTTTCTCTAAACCCTGATTGGTTAGGAATAATTATTTTATTATTATCACAGAAATTCAACAACTGTTCTTTAACAGCAACTTCCAAAACCTTCTCATATATGGGCACCGTATTTATTGGACGAAATTCATTAAATAGTTTTGTGTTATTTACTTTAGGGACAGGAATGATAGTTGTTAATTTCCAGGGTTCTGGAAAAACACCACTGCTAAGGGACGTGTTAATAACATCTAAAAGTCGATTACCAACCACATACACAACATCACACAGAACCTGTTTCGAAATGCCACTCTCACCCCCACCAACATTTTTAAGATTTTTTATTATTTCTTTCATTTTACTCATTGTTAATTTTTCAAAATTACTAAAAGCTCCATTATGCACTGTGGTTCCATTATAAAAGGGCATAACATTTTGAGGACGTGGTATATTCCCGATTATGTTGTCAATGCTATAAACAAAATATTTATTAAATCTATCAGCTATGTCTGCCTCCTGTTTGATTATTTCCGTTTCAAACTTAATTTCATCTGGCAATAATTGTTTTTTCTCGGGTAAGAGAGTTTTAAGGTTTTTCCACAGTTCTTTTGGGTTGCTTTTATTTAAGTCTATTGTTTCTGCATAAAATGTCTCTTTCTCTGTTCTCATTTTGTTGACGATGGTATTTCTTTTCGTTTTGTATTCTTGCCAAGTATTTTCACTTCCATTCATAATAGCCCTTTTATATAGTAGATCCCTTTCCTGCATCATTTCTCTTATTTCAGCATTAATCCATTTTTTGTCTAAATATTTTGGATTTTGCACTTTTTTTACCCTGGGACACATCCGATTAATTATATTTTCAATATCTCCAATGAAAGAAGTGGCCAAAACATTTACATCAGAAACATTATTGTCCCAAGCAGAATTATATAATTCTAGTTGAAGTTTATTGGAATCATAATTTTTAAAGGACCTCTGGAATGTTATTATTTTCTTGTTTTGTATTTTTTCTTGAGGAAGTGTAACTGAAAGAATTAAATGGTCACTTATTTTAGGTGTATGGTGAACTTTATACTGAAGATTCTCATTATTTGTCACGATATAGTCTATTAATGTTTGGCTACTGGATACTATTCTAGTAGGAGTTTCGACAATTTGATGAAATCTATTTGTGTAAATAACATTTGATATTTTATTGCTATAAAAAGAATTTTTCAGTAAATCAAAATTAAAATCGCCCATTATAATATTTATACCAATATATCATTGATCTGATCAAAATAATTATTTAAAAATTTTATAAATTTAGCATCCTCTTTCTGATGCGGATGGTATAAAACAGAACACAAATACGTCAAACTGGACAAGGACATTTCAAGGGACAACAGCCAAATATGGTTTTCAACACTTTGAATAGTTGAAATCTTATATTTAATATCACAACGTATTAAGGCCATAACCCCCCCCTGTTCTGTTGTTGTTGGTAGTGCACTGCTCTAATTTGTACCCCTCAACATTTAATTCACACAATTCGATATCAGGTAATACATGTGTCTCACTCAGAAATATTATTTTAGGTTTCCAATCATTAGCTAATAACACAATGTGATCTTTATTATTTAGAAAACCCTGACAATTAAAATACACAATGCTACACTTACTGTACTTACACCGCTGGATTTCCTCTATTCTTTTGTAGGATTCACATTTATTTAAGTCCCAAGTAACATGGTTGACATCCAAAGTGAGACCATATTTCTTATTTGACATGACACAGTTTGCACATTTTACACAGTCCACATCACACTCCTTCGCATCGTGATTCCCACTACATTTACCACATATTTTATTTTGCTTGCAGTCCTTGACCATATGGCCATACTGACAACATCTGAAACACCTTCTTATGCCATAATCATTAAAGATTACACAACGATTCCATCCTATGTTTATTCTCTCCCTTTCTATAAAAATACTATATGTACTGGCATCCACTTCAAGTATTAAAGTAAACTTGTTGTTTACAACTTTGGTTTTCCTTAGTATTTTTATTTTTCTATCCGGAGTACTACATAAATTATTTTGACTCTCGATTTTTAATAGAATTTCATTATCAGGTAAGTTGAATTCTGACTCACTTATACCCACTACCTTAATCCTATGCTCTAAAGTTTTAGGGATATCAAAAGTATAATTATCACCCATCTTCTTTTGAATCTGTTCCTGAATATTACACAGATCCTTTTCATTGCCACATTTGAGGAGAATTCCACCATTTTTAGTAGGTTTTCCTAGAGTTAATCCAGCACCAATATCTGTGGGATTTATCTTATTTCTTATATCCTCCTTGACTTTCTGAGCATCTTTTTCTTGGCCCTTCTGTTTGACAACAAGTACTTTGTTGTCGTTGTTAAGGGCCTGAGCATAAGACGACGACATCGCCGGCAATGCATCAGTACCCTTAGGGTTAATCACTTTTATTTGTTGTTCCTTAATTTCTTTCAAACTAGCAATTTTAGCCTTAAGGTTACCATTCTCCGTCAGCAGTAAATCCACTTTATCGCTCAGCTCCTTCATTTTCTTTACTAAGAAATTTATCATCCCAGAAATTTCACTAGCTGTGGCAACGTCGACATCAAAAACATCATCGGTACAGCTACGCATCCTTGTGCGCTCCATTTTGTTTACCTCTGCTGTTAATTTAACCTCACTCAGCGTATCGCAATTTTCACACTTCCAGGACGATTTTTTCATATGAAAACCCCTCATATCCACGTTTCCGCATTTCCCATGATAGTATTGGTTACACGTTGTGCACTGAATGATACTTTTAACATCTTCGAATGTTATTTTACACTTAAAACAGCAATTTACAGGATCACCATCGACTACTGTGCCACCGCCCACCATTGCGGGGTTGCCGCATATATATTATATTTATTTATATTCACACATTTTACAGATAACAATAGATCCGTTTGTCTGTAATCCTTTATCAAATCGTCGTTTATAGTCCCTGAGAAATGCCAAACCGACCAAAACGTCGGTTTTGAACATCAATTATGCAACAACGACTCCCTGTACGCTTTATTGCTGCCTCTTATACGACGCTACCAACGCGAGGCGTCGTCGCATCTCGCCGTCGATGCCCAATATCTCAAGGACCCGTTTCGAACACCTGAAACGACCCTTCAGGGACACTACTTAATGTACGACACTATTTTACCTACAAATAAGCATCAATTCGAGGGTTACGCGGGTTCTTTATTGGTGCCAAGGGGTAATAGCGTACGCGAATAAGAACGATATTATATTAAACAATTTTTAAGGAAAACCGTGAAGTCAAACTATTCAACCATTTTTTACACTGTCCCATTTTATGTAAAGAAAGAAATTTTTTAACAAGATAATACTGTACCTTAAAAATTTATATTGTATGGATTTTAATTAGTTTAGTTTTATGTATAGTTGGCGTAATTACTTTAGTGAAAATTATCTAAGGGTCTATCCTTTATAGCATCGTTTCTCAAGCGGACGGTGACGACTCTTGGGGGGGTCGAGTTTATTTTTAAAGGGGGTCGCAGTCTATTGAAAAATAATAAATACAAACTACGGGTACAAAAGATTCGTTCATTAAGGGTATGAATTTTAGTGTGGGGTTATAAAACTAAATATTAAGATGTAATAAACAGCATGAAAAAATAAACTTATAGCTTACTTAATTGTCCATTTAAATTTAAGTTTTAAACCTACTTTTTACTGTTTTTTATTTATAAAAATTAAACGCTAAGTGAGTGAGATAAGATAGTTGTGGTATGTACTTGCTTTCATATACGACTTTCCTAAAAATGTAAATAACAATAAAGCTCTGCCTGGCGTCATTTTATTTTAAACACGCTTATATTAGTTTCACCTGTATTTTGCTTGTATGTATGCATGTTTGTAATTGACTGTGCGTGAACTACGCACGCGCGCAGAACAAATATTAAAACAGTTCATCGCATCGGTGGTTTAGTGGTAGATAGTTCGCCTGCGACGCGGGCGGCCCGGGTTCGGTTATTCGGGTTATTTTTTTTGTGCTTTTACTATTTAATACATACTTTTTTTAGCGAGTAAAACAAATCGAACAAAAAAGCGAAAAATAAATTATAGTTTAAAAAAACCAAAAAAACACGCTTTTAAAGTTTATCAAACCGAAAAGTAAAGAATAATTCGTAACACAGGAATAAAATTACTGACGGAAAAATTAATGTCACTGTTCTAAAAGCGTGGGATGCTTTGTATGACATTTTTAAACTAACTCTGCGTTCCGAAATAAAAGCACCCTACGCTTTTAGAATATTGACATTAATTTTCTCGTCAGTAATTTTATTTTTATATTGGGAATTATGTTTTACTTTTTAGTCTGATTAACTTTAAAAGCGTGTTTTTAAGTTTTTTTATACTTTAATTTTCATAACTAAGGAAATTAATATGTACGAACCTGTCCTAGCGTAGGTGCCACTAGATGCGCAAGCGACTTATTTGACAAGTTTGTGCAAGTACACCGCACGTAAAAACTAGTTAAGGCTACTATAACGTTTGACTTTTTCTTTTTCTTTTTTCTCTTGCGTGTCTTTAAGCTATCGATAATAATTCTGGTTTAAAGCAAAAAAGTGGAAATAAAATATTTTCGTTCATGAACTATTCTTTTATTTTCTGGATCAAACAGGAGTTTGTTGGTTGCTTATTTAAAATTTTCCGAATGGTACAGAATATTATCTAATACAATGACAGATGGTAATAGTTTCTCTTTTAACCATTTCACAAATATATCTGTAACCATATTGTCATGACAATGGGCCGATTTTAATTATGACAAAAATAATGCTTTCCACCTGCATTCACAATAATATGTCTTTTTCCTTCACCGTCGGTGTGTTTTATAGACTTTATATTATCATCCTGCCAAATTCTTTTTGTTCCACCTTTAACAAAAATCCAAGTTTGGTCCAGATAAACAAATAAAGATCATTCTTGTTAACAGTAAATATAATTTCTTTAAAATTTAATTTTATTGTGCACGACTCTAGCTTTTTCACACAAAGGATTTCGGTTTTCCTTATTTTTAAACTTAAACCCTTTATGTTTCAAAATTCTTTAATGACTCGTTCTGGAAATTTCAATTACTTTTTTTTCTTTTACTTTTTCTAAAATTGAATCTAAAGAGACATGTTTTTTTTCACGCATTTTCTACACAATATCGCGAATTTCAAATTTGTAAGCTTCGGGAAAGTCAACAGTCATTGGCTGTCGGCGGGGTTTATATTTTTGTTCACTATTTTCATTTTTCACACTTTTTAAAACTGAGGTTAATCCTTTCTCCTTGTGTGGATTATGGTTATTAACAGTCTTCTAGAGGAGCTGGATAAGCTGGGAGAATTCTTTGACGTGACACTTTTGGGTAAAGGCCAGGACCCAGAAGTAATAAGACAAAATATACAGAAAGCTCTTAGAATTTTTGAAAAAGAGGAAGAATACAATGCAACCACCCTTTATTTTTTATTTAAATTTAATTTTTTTTTAATAAAGTGCGCTATCTCAGTGTTACACTGGACAATAAACTGAACTGGAAAAGCCACATCAATATGGTCCAGAAAGCAACTGCCACTTTCTGGGCCTGCAGGTGAATGGTAAAACGTGGGGCCTGAAACCCTTCGTGTTAAGATAGATTTATACAGCCATCTTGTTACCACAAACCACCTACGCATCAGTTGTAAGGTGAACAGCCTTTAAAAGGCAAATTAACGTCAAAGACCATCTCACTGGCACAAAGTGCCAGGAAGAAGACAAGTGAAAAGGCTGGTTAGCCTTTTACCGAGAAAAGCTAAACAGCTTTTTGAAACTGCAGAACATTTGCTTTGCGAATACCTAGCGCTTTTCTGCAAGTTTTTAAAAGGGGCCTTTTTAAAGCCCTGGAATATGTACGAAGTCTCGGAATCCCGGGCCTCCAATAGATTGATGGTTATGCACAAAAAATCTGATAGGTAATATATGTGTATTGTATTTTTTTCGTGTATGTTTAAAAGAATCTGTGGTTGAAGACGGACTATGTAGTGTGAAAGTGCTTGAGAGTCAACAATCTACCAACGGCATGCGACATACCAAAGCCCCTTTTAAAGTGCCCCCCAAAGAACTAGGTAACAGACTAATTAGTCTCGAGAAAAATCAGTCGATATCGATCATCTGGCTAATAACTGGTCACTGGTTCCCTGCAAGGCACTTAATGAACATGGGCATCACCCATGACGCTCTATGTCCAGGATGTATGGTGAAAGAGGAAACTACACTCTTTGTGTTGGTTAACTGTAAATTGCTCAGTAGAATTCGCAAGGAAATCGTCGGGCTAGACACAGGCAACAACACCGACATCAACGAGATGGGACCAGGAAGGCCTATTCGCTTTGCGCGTGAGGTTGGTCTCTCGAATCGATTCCCTCCAACGTAGTGCCCGGGCACAATGGCTATAAAGCTTAGCGCCCGGCTCAACACTAAGTTTAAATATAATATTTTACTGGCCTTAAAGGAGTGTTTAAAAGTAGTGATGTAGCAGTTAAAATATAAATTTATTGTATTTATGTGAATTGTATTATTTATTTATGTTAATTATATTCAAATAAACTTTTTATAAATAAACAAGTCCTTTGTGTTGTGACTATTAGTTTTTTCAAATTAAACAAAATAAAATACTCATATTTTAAAGTTGTCACGTGCCTATTTTTTTTCCCTTCTACCGTTCCATTAGTAATTGGGTCTCTGATAGTCTGGTGCTCGTAAATAGTTTTGCATACCGTATTTTGTTTTAACTTAAGTATATCATTCGTTGTAAATAGTGTTGCATACCTAGTAGTGATAGGATTTAATTATTAATGGCTGTGACATTTTTGCTAATCAATGGAGATGGAGTGGGGGTTTTTGTTATTAAATTTTGCCTTGATTTTTGGCCTCGATTGTCGTGTGTTGTCAGCTATATTATTGTTTGGTTTGCTTTTCTGTGTGGATGGGCTGGCTATCAACACGGACGAGCGTGATTATGAGTTTGGAACACAGATTTGCGAAGATGGTTGGCTGACGCGTGTCCCGTGTCATTTTCCGATATCCGGCCTGTGAGTGAGTAGTTGGAGACAGTCGCTTGGTGTCAGTCTTGGGAGTCGGTAGTGAGGATTTGAGTGTCGTCGTGTGATATTAACAAGTGTGCAAAACCTCTACGGTTTTCTCTTCATATCTGGCTGTATTTGGGCCATCTTAATTGGATTTTGAAGAAAAATCATTTGATTTTTAACTTGGTCATTCTATCTTACCTTCGTTGTTGATATTTTTGGTGTCGAGTTAAAATAACCGCATGCGGGATCTATTTGAGGGAAGCCATTGTTGATTAGTACGTGCCGTTCCATAACCATCATCCATATCGACGATAAATTTCAGTGTTATAAAGACTTGCTTGGTGTTTTTAGCAGAAATTATTATAATACTACTTGGTGTTTCTGTTTCTTGGATCATCGATGTAACAGTGACGTCTCTATGAAGTTTTCAATTGGTTACATAGTATTGAGTTTAATTTTATCAACTTATCGATTATTATGTGCTTTATCTAAGTGTTTTCAATAGTTTAAAAGTAACAAATTATTTTCATTAAATTTATACCTGCTCCAAGTTGAATCTGAACGTATACATTACTGAATATACATTATGTAATTATTGTGATGGTTTCAAATTATTATTTTTGTTGCAAGTCCATTTATTTTGTATTTTTTTAATCTTTTAATCTTTATCAAGAATTCTATATAAAACCAATTATTTTTGAAATTCTAAATTTTGTGAACATTTTTTTTGTTAATTCTCTTTTGTGCATCATTAGGTTTTTATTATTGTCTAAAAGATTGTTATAATTAATTTAAATATTATTTTAAGAAAAGTGTATTAAATTCGTTTAATCCACTTTACCAAAAATACAGAATTTGTTGTAAAAAAAAAAAAAAATCAGAACATCATTTTAACTTAATTAATATATTGCAGGAATTTTAAATATAGTTTTATTTATTTAGTTCACCAAAATTGTTTGTTGTTTATCGTGTGGTTCTGCTAGTGCCTACAAGACCTAGGGGTTTCCGGCTTGTACCGTCTAAGTCGGTGGCGCAGCTCACTTTTATATATTTTTTTCTTCTACCCTCTACGGCTGAGCTCGGGCATAATTTGCCAGTAGAGAGACCGCTGGCAGAGTACTCTTTAGAGAACAAAAAAAGACGTGGCAAATTATTTAACTATTTGCACGGTGTTCTAATCACTAGCAACATAGTCTTTGTGGAACAGTGACGTTACGTTACCGCTTTCGACTTATTTTAGATGCTTTTATTTATGACGCACGTTCATTCTTTGGCTGGACTTAGTGTACATACATTTAATTGCTTAAAATATGTGAAAATTTAATAATGAAAACTAGTACGTATTCGTTGCATAATTATTTTTCTCCTCTAAATATTATATTAGTTAAAACAAAAGACTTAAATTCTGTGAAATAATTCCAAATACTTTTTTCGCTGTATTATAAATTATGTCAAATTCGGAATCTTACAAAAAGTTTTGTTCTCAACAAAGTGTTGGTAAAACAATATTATTCGAAGCATCACACCGTTAATCTGAAAAAAAAAACACATTTCCATTGTCCTCGGTCACGCCTTAATCCAACCTTCATTTACATTTTTATTTTATTGCTTAACTAATTTAATTGTTCGCATTTTCACTATAGCCGAGCTTAATGTTTGCATTTTTGGAACATTGATCACTTTTTTGTCTTCTCTTCTTCTTCTTCTGGTGACGTACGCTTTTTATTGTAGCGGGTTGGCGATCACGTGTTCATTGAGTAATGTGAAGCGTGCCCTCTTCGGCTCTTCTAAATATCGTGGCGGCATCCGCGATGTTACACCAGTTTCGAATATTGCGAAGCCATGAATGTTGTTTTCGGCCCGGTCCCCTTTTTCCCTCGATTTTTCCCATAAGTATAGTTTTGAGCAGAATATACCTAGGACCTCTTAAAATATAACCCAAATAGGATGTTTTTCTTTCTTTTACAATGTTCAGTAGTTGCCGATGTGTTCTTGCTCTTTGTAAGACTTGCTCATTTGATATATGATCTACCCAGGGAATCTTGAGTAACCTTCTAAGGATCCACATTTCAAAGGCCTCGATTCTGTTAAGGGATTTGGCCTTTAGTGACCAGGTTTCTGCTCCGTATAGTAGTATTGGCCATATATAGCACTTGACAACTCGCAGCCGGAGATTCAAGGGTATTTCTTGTCGTAGGAGGTAGGTATTGAACCCGACAAATGTGCTTCGAGCGATAGCCACACGTATTTTGACCTCATCATCATTATCCCACTTATCGTTCAGCGTTGTGCCAAGATACTTAAACTTGTTCACTCTCTCGATCTGCATATTATCGATGTAGAGGTGAGCGTTCTCATGAGGCTGCCGACTCACTATCATTAGTTTGGTTTTACTTATATTGACATCGAGACCAAAATCTTTTCCTATGGTGTTTATAACATTTATGGTTGCTTGTAAATCCTCTATGTTATCTGCTAATATAGCTGTGTCATCGGCATAACGCAAATTGTTAATGGGAATGCCGTTCACCTTGATGCCTCTTTGGTTTCCTTCCAGTGCCAGTTGAAAAATCCTTTCCACGTAGACATTGAACAGCATTGGAGATAGTATGCAACCCTGTCGGACCCCTTTAGCAATAGTTATGTTCTTTGTGTGCTGTGAGTCACGAAGTCGCAGCTTTGCTGTTTGGTTCCAATATAGCTTGTGTATTATTTGTATATCTTTTTCATCAATTCCTGTCTCTCGTAAGGAGCATATCATGTCGTACGTTGTCAAATGCTTTTTGGTAGTCGATGAAACATACAAATACGTCCTTTCGTTGGTCATAGCATTTCTGTACTAGCAATTGCATGCAGTATAGGGCTTCTCGTGTGCCTAGGCCATTTTTAAAACCAAACTGGGTTTCGCCAGATTTTTCTTCGCACTTTTGGTATATTTTTTTGTGGATAATTTTCAGGAATGCCTTTAGTGCATGGCTCATAAGGCTGATGAGTCGGTGGTCTTCGCATGTTTTAGCGTTTGGTTTTTTAGGGATTGCGACAAAGGTGGAAGTAAGCCAATCGATTGGGATCTCTCCAGTGTCATATATGTCATTAAAGAGTTTGCATAACCTTTTGGTGTTTACCAGTTTTAATACTTCCGTATGTATGTTATCCTGACCAGGCGCTTTTTTGTTTCTTAGCTTTGAAAGTGCATATATGACTTCCGATTCTAATATGGGTGGTCCCGATGCTTTATTTGAGTCGTTGCTTGGCGCTATAGTACGCTCGTCTTTAAATAGGTTTTGTATATATGCTTCCCATGTGTCACAGATGTCTTGTGGTTCTGTAAGAATATGGTTATTCTTAATGATTTTTGAGACATTTGGTTTTTTAAAAGTGTTGGTTATTTCTTTTATTTTTTTATGAAAATGAAAGATGTCGTGTCTTGCATGCAGTTCTTCAGCTTCTTTACATTGATATCCATATGTTTTTTGCCTCCCTGATTTTTCGGCGGATGTTCCGGTGAATTTCATTGTAACTCTGTGCATTTAGCTTTGCTAATCTACTTTCCTCCATCATGTCAAGTATCTCATCGGTCATCCATTCCTTTTTAGCTTGTTTCTTTTTAAATCCCAACACTCTTTCTGTAGCATTTTGTAGGTTTGCTTTAAAGCTATTCCACTGCCGTTCGATGCTCTCTTCTGCGGGCATATTGTCTATTATACCTCTTTCTAATTCGTCCCTTAGTCTTTCGCGTTCTTCGGTATTATTGAGTGCGTCTATATTATATTTATTGGTCTTGGATCTGCAGGTGACCAGTTTTCCCTTAAACCTAAAAATGCCTATTAGGGGATTATGGTCTGACCCGATGTCGGCTCCGGGATAGGCTGCCACTCTCTTAATATTATTTTGGTATCTTTTATTGATCAGATTGATTTGTCTTCTCTAAATATATTTATTACAGTAAATGCGATGATTGTTACCATTAAATATCTGTATATCTTATCCAATTTTTTCCTGACTAAAGAATGTAAAATCACATGCAACAAATATTTTATTTAAATTATTGAAAAGTTACGATATTGCCCATAGCTGACTTTAAATTACTAATTAATGGATATTTTGTCTGACTCTCTGTTTAAGCATCACGCAAAAACGACCAAACCAAGATTTTTTTTAAAGCTAATGATTAGATAAATTTTTTTTATATATTTAGTCATCAGACATGCAAGAGAGCTATGTGAAAAACCCGGGGGCTAAAATCGAGGCTTTATTCCTACTTTCTTCTTCTTTTTTGAGTGCTCATCCGTTAACGAATATTAGCGATCATCATGGTAATTTGAACCATTGCAATATCAGCCTTAAAAAGGCCAGTCGTTGTGGTACCAAACCAAATTCCCAAACCCTTTAACCAAAAGTTTCTTCTCCTGCCAGGTTCCAAGACTCTCCCCTGGAGAACCAGCTGTGAAGCTCATAACGTTTCCCATTTCGTATTATGTGACCTAAGTACTGAAGCTTTCTAAACTTGATCTTTTTTATGATCTCTATATTCTTTATTTATTTTTTCAAGCACTCTAACATTTGTGTCGTGGGCTGTCCAAAGTATTTTAAGTATTCGCCGAAATAGCCACATCTCAAATGCTTTTTTGTGGAGTATTGAGTGTGTGTCCATGATTCTGCTCCATAAAGCAATACTGGAAACACCTAACAGCGAAGCATTCCTACTTTTGTTGTTAGGTTTTCCTACTTTATCTAAATATTTATTGACAATCCCGGCAGCGTGTGGTCTTGCAATATCATGCACGAAAATCGCCTATAGTAAACATGAAAGGCATAACATGATTTATCAGGACCTCCGTTATGTATCTTTAAGGTGTTAAAGAGCCATTTGCTACGTAAATTAACTTCCTACGTGCTTTCAAATTTACGATTTTCCTTAATACAAACGAAGGCGTATCTTTCTTTGGGTCTTTTCATCGACGTTCGTCCGGTCCATAAAAGCAAAAACGCGACTCATATGTAAAGAGTACCTTGCTCCAGTCATAGTTCCATGCCAAGTGATTTTGGGCAAAATTCAAACTTTCTATTTGATGCTGGCGGTTCAATATTAGCCCTGTAGCCATACTTCTGCAAGATAATCCATTAGAACAAGGCATTCTTCTTACTTTCCATTTGCTAACACCTCTAACCTCTTAAAGCTTCCTTTGCAGCCAAACCGCAGATGTTCTATTCCGCATGCTAGGCATTAACAAAAACCGATCATTTCTTAGAATCGTGATTTTTTTTGCCCAGATCTGGGGAGTCTGGTCATAAGACTATTTTTTATTTACCATCTTGTATTAACGCCACAATTCGTGCCATAAAAATATGATGTTAAGGCATTATGGTCTGGTTAATAAACACTAAAAACAGTAAACCGTCACTACCAACAATAAACCATATAACGAATAGGTTTTAGAGAAACAAAATTAACACTTGACTGATAAATAAGCAAAGAATTATAAATGTTTTGTTAGGAATAATTTATGTTGTTTGACAAACGTTGCGAATGACAGACGCCAATTATAACAGATAAGATTCATCCAAAAATATAACTTTCACTGCCTACTAGACCTATGACTCCCTGATTAGTTTTATTTTTAAAATTATTTGCAATTTTTTAAGTTATTTACATTAAATTTTTTGCTTGGCAGTGTATTTTGTTTTTGTAAAAATTGGCAATTAAAGAGACTGCCGATAGAAGTAAAAACTTAGAACTTTTACTATTTAAATTTAAAATTTCTTTATGTTTAAATTAAAATTATCAACATCAATCTGGTTTTCACATCTATTGACACTTTAAGCAACAATTATATGCATGTTTATATGGTTTTTTATTGTTCAAATATATTACGGGCTGTACAAGATCATAACAAAATATAAATACAATTCAATTGAAATGACAATTAATATACAATCATATTATTTATGGATAGTATTTGTATTTACAACAATTTCAATGTACTTGATTTTTAACATTATTTTCATTGTTTGCATCATTGTCATATGTATATATATGTTTGTGTTACTGATTATTCAAAAACCAGCTTATTTTCGCTGTATGATACCTATTTTAATATATATACCCATATATATATATATATATATATATATATATATATATATATATATATATATATATATATATATATATATATGCACTTGAAAACACAAAAAATGGGAAAGCACCTGGCGCGGATGAATTACCTGTGGAATTGCTAAAACTACTCGAAGAAGAACAAATACCAATACTTACGGAACTGTTCAATACGATTTACAAAACTGGAGTTATACCCAGAGAATGGCTAACATCCACATTTATAGCAATACCAAAGAAAAACAATGCGAAAAAATGTAGCGAACACAGGACTATTAGCTTAATGAGCCACACATTGAAAGTATTTATAAAAGTTATACACAACCGGATACACAAGAAACTGGAAAATGAGATAAGTGGAACATGGAACGGGCACAAGAGAGGCATTGTTTGTTGTAAACGTACTGACACAGCGATGCTTAGATGTGAATAAAGAAGTATACGCATGTCTAGTAGACTATGAAAAGGCGTTTGACAGAGTACGACATGACCAACTCATAAAAATTCCAAGTGAAAAACAAATAGATACTCAAAACATAAGATTTATAGAAAACCTATACTACAATCAAACAGCAAACATCAGGATAGGCATTACACAGACGGAAGATATAGAGATCAGGCGCGGAGTGAGACAGGGATGCGTGCTTTCCCCTTTGCTGTTCAACATCTACTCAGAAGCGATCATGAAAGAAGCATTAGCTGAAGAAGAAGCTGGAGTGCGAGTTAATGGGATACCTATTTCAAATATAAGGTATGCGGACGACACTATGTTGCTAGCCGAAAATGCCATCGACCTACAAAGAATGGTACAAAAGGTACATAATGTCAGTAATCGATACGGGCTAAACATGAATCTCAGAAAAAAAAATTTCCTTGTACTCACAAAGACCCGAAACAACAACACACAGCTGATAGTAAACAACCAGATAATAGAACGGGTATATAAATATAAATATTTGGGAACATGGATTAACAGCAACAATGATTATGCTAGCGAACTGAAAGCAAGAATTGAAATCGCACGCAGAGCCTTCATAAATATGAAACAGTTTTTCTGTAACAGAAATTTAAATAACGATCTCAAAATACGTATGCTGAGATGCTACATATTCACCATCTTACTATACGGCATAGAAGCGGCCACATTCACAAAAGTCATGATGAGAAAAATAGAAGCATTCGAGATGTGGCTATACAGGAGAATACTGAGAATATCTTATATGGACAGAATTACAAACGAAGAAGTACTAAAAAGACTCTCAAAAGAAACAGAAATTAATAACGAAATAAAAATCAGAAAATTACAATATCTGGGCCACACTATGAGAGGATGCTACAAGTGGTGATGCAGGGAAAGATTGCAAGGAAGCGCATCGTGGGAAGAAGACGAATGTCGTGGCTCCGCAACCTGAGAGAATGGTTCAACTGTTCATTAAATCATCTTTTCAGATCAGCAGTCAACAAAATGCAAATAATCATGATGATCTCCAACCTTCGACGGAAGACGGCACCATAAGAAGATATATATATATATATATATATATATATATATATATATATATATATATATACCCATATAGTCATTGAATTACATCCGATGTATAATCGTGTATACTAGGTACCCCATCACAGCAAGCAAGGTATACAGATGATTGTTAAGTAAGAGAGAGGGCCATTAAATTTATTTAATCGCAACTACCACCTACGTACCGGTTTCAGGATATTTGTCCATCGTCAGCATAGGGCATGTATGATCTGCAATTAAATAAATTTATGGCTTTCGCTCCTATTAAGTACACATGAAAAACCAAGTGAAAAGCGCCAGTCGCGACATCTGTACTTTTTAACAAGCACCACCCGGTAAGTAACTTCCAATTATCGGAAAAAAGTAATGTAAAAATTGTAGAAAACTGAAGAGTTATTACAGTAAACTATAATAACTGTAACACTACAGTTTTCTATAATTTATATATATATATATATATATATATATATATATATATATATATATATATATATATATATATATAGTTGTGGAGGTAAGACGACTGTCTAAGTTGAAGAACAATCCTTTTTAAATTCGGGTATGCAGTCAACAGGGGTAAAAAAATTGTACTCTTTTTTTTATTCAAGCTTTCGAGTCATTTATTGTCTCTTCATCAGGAACTAAAAGTGAGGTTAAACATCCCTTTCACTTGCAGCAATTTATAAAATACTAAAATAATCTTGATCAATTTTGATCAAAGTTTTAACTATACATGACGTTACCAAGAGTGTTGTTTGTTGTGACATGGTATTTTATAAATTGCTGTAAGTGAAAGGGATGTTTAACTTACTTTTAGTTCCTGATGAAGAGGCAATAAATGACTCGAAAGCTTGAATAAAAAAAAGAGTACAATTTTTTTTTCATACCCCTGTTGACTGCATACCCGAATTTAAAAAGGATTCTTCTATATATATATCGGTTTTCAAAACGTCTTTCGACGTTGTCCGATGGTAAATTTCTACGTCCGGCGGTCATTACATTGGTCTACTCACAGGTTCCTTTCGCTTATGGCTTTTGATACTCCTTCTTTCTTCGGTCGTCCTTTTTTTCTTCGACCGTGCGGTGTCCATTCCATTGTTGGTAGTCTCGTATTTGACATTCGCTGGACGTGTCCATACCATACTAGTTGTTTTCTGTCGATTTCCGTTGATAGTGATTCTTCTATGCCGATTCGATGTTTAACTTCTTCATTACGAATTCTATCTTCACGGGATATTCCTAAAGGTCTTCCTAAAACGTCGGTTTTCACCGCTTCTATCTTCTTTCTGTTACTTTTATTTAGCCGCCAAGTTTCAGCTCCATAAAGGAGGTTACTTTTGGTCAGTGTCATAAATATGATACTTTCTTTGTTTTCCTATTTCCTGAGACCACAAGATTCCGTTAAGGCACCCAATTGTTCTTCTTACCTGTGTTATTCTTTTTTTTATTTCATTATCGTCTTTACCTGTTGTATCAAAAATAACGCCAAGATATGTGTATTCTGTACAAGATATAATTGTATTTCCAACTTCAAGCTGAATATCCGAAAGATCAGTTCCTATGGGGAGGTATTTTATCTTTTTTATGTCATTGTCATCATTAATTCTAACGATTCTTAGACTTTTTGTACTTTCAATTATTTCATTGTGTTCTAAAAAAGAATCAATAGGCTTATGGTAACTAAAGTAAACATATATAGTTAATATAAAATTTTCAAACGGCAAAATAAATACGAGGATTTAAAATAATTTTCTGCTATTTATTTTTTATCTTAAAATATAAGTATATTTATGTAGTACTCACTGTTGTACTGCACAATGATTCTACAATTAAACAATTCAGATAATAATCAAACAAAAACACCATTTCATCAATGCAGAGTATAAACACATTAAACTTTTCACTAAATCCATTTAATTTTACTCATAAGATATACACAACACTAATTTTGCACAATACGTCAGCTGTATAGCTACAGATATACTGCTATAAGCATGTCAGTGACGCGGACGCACGAGATTTCACCCATTCAAAACGTATCTAACGCGCACAGCACACAGCCGCTGCGAGTGCGCCGGTCATGGGCATGTCGGTGACGCGAACCCATAAGATTTTTCCCCACCAAAACAGCATGTCAGTGACGCGAACCCATAAGATCTTTCCCTACCAAAAAGTGCCCAACGCGGCTAAATAAGTTTTTACTTTTGTTAGCGTAGCGCGATGCAGCGCCACTGAGGGCCCCGATTATGCTTAATAACATCGATGAATTCATGTCCAGGCGGTGATTCATTAAAAACCCTACAAAAACTTTCGGTGATGAGATATGTGTAGTAGAATGACTGTGTGCCATTCTTAATCGGTCGTTGTTTTCGAGCTATGAATTTTATAATAAAGCTAACAACTGTAATAATGCATTTATCGCTAAAATAAATTACTAAAAGATCCTTATCAATTTTATGCAATGTTTTTTTTTCGGTAACCACATTAATTACAGTTTTATTTTAAATTACTGCTACTAAACGCTAGCCGTTCATTTATTGCGGTCATATTGTTTCAATTATTGTAATCACACACGCAAATGAGTAATTAATTAGTCGTCAGGCAATCATTAACTGACCATCGAGACGCGTCGCGTCGTTTCATCAGCGAACAGACGTCTAACAAATTAGTGTAACTCGACTTGTAACGCGATTTGTGTGCATCATTGTGTTACCTAAGCCAAATAATAATTAATATTGATTACTTGTCCGTAACATATATCAATTTTTTTAACAAAATTATTAGTCCATTGAAATGTTACATTTTTTCGGCCTTGGCGTGCGTTTTACAGAGGAAACAATTTTATTTTTTTTTAAATATAGGGGGAAATAGTATAAGATTAAGTTTAAATTTGTGGAGTCGCCACCCTTGTCCCCGGCCACAATCCTGGAAAAAGGGGTGCAAAGGGTTTTCACGCTGTATTCGTAAACTAGCAACCTAACAAAAAAAAATTTATAGGACATTATTTGTAGCAAATTAAATTATCTACAACTTTAATATAATATTTTTTTATCGTAAAGTGGAAAATAAAAAGTTATAAACAAAAATAACCAAAAATTTTTAAACAAATTTTCTTTTGAGCGTGATAACTTTTTTTCTAAATATTTTACAATAAAATGACATTGAAGCAATCTTATACAGGGTTTTTAAACATATAATGTCAGCTTTTGCTAATAAAAGTAACTATTTGCACTGTTGCCACGTTTTTTACCACTACACACATAAATGAGGACTCAACTTTCAACATATTATTTAAATAAAAACCATGGATTTTATTAAATCAGATTAAGTAATAATTTGTCAATTAATTTTATTGTAAAAGTGTCTGTCAATTTCAATTAGAAAAATCAGTATATTTTTTATTAAAATTTGGTAGCGCTAATTATTTAACATGTTCTGCATAGGACCCCCTCGCGTTCCGCTTCATTACCCCGCTTTGACCACCGAACCTCCTCAAACACATTCTTTTTTTTAATTAAAAACAGACTGCAATTAATAAAATCATAAAAGATAAAGAACTACACTATAAACAAGACTATGATAATGATAATGTGAAGAAAAAAAAGGATCTTTTTTTAAATTTTTTTTTACGAAAAAGGGGATCCTGTTATGTTCAGGGAACATCGTAGAAACCATGGAAAAAAAAGTTAAAATTGGTATTCCTCTTGAACTTTTAAAGACTGTATGTCTCGAGGAAAGCTGCTGGCAATGAGATTCAAAGCTTGGCAGTTCATTGAAAGAAAGAGCCCTGAAAAGACAGATGTTTAGCAAGTCTTTAAGGTAACGGTAAAAGGGTGATGATTAAACTAGTCGAAGAAACTACCTTCTAAAAAGCATCGGCCATAAAAATAGCTGTAAAAGAAAAGCAAATCGCCAATCTTTCTGCGGTGTTTTGTAAAATAACATCACCGAGAAGACGAATTACTTGTTTTGAATGTATTCCAGAACAGGTCGTATATAAGCCTTATATATCAAAAGCAGCAGGTGGGAAGAAAAATAGCTCTTAGCCTAAAGCAGAAAACCAAGCTTTAAAAAGGCACTTTTAGCGATAGACTTTACTTGGTTTTCCCAAACAAAATAATTGCTAATGGTAATACAGAGCATCAAGATTCATGACTTTATCGGTATGATTACGCCTGACATAATAACATATGGCATTGTGAGATTGGCTTTTTTAGAAAATAAACATGCTTGGGATTTATTTGCATTAAATTTTACCAGGATTCTTTATTCCCATTATAGAATCCTGGTAAGTCCTTATTTATTTCGTTCACATTTTTAACCTGTTTGTTTCTTGTTTCACGGGCTAGTACCAGAGCTCTGAGAGAGAAAGAGATTTGAAGGGTACTGTCATCAGCGAAGCTGTGTATTATTCAAGATGTTTTTTGAGCAAACGTTAATGTGAAGTAGAAATAATGTTGAGCCAGGACATATCCCTGCGGGACGCCAGCATTTATTGATAGAGTATCAGAAATAACTTCATCGACCTCCAAGTAAAGAGATCTATCTTAGAGAAATCCTAATAACAAAGAACACAACTGCAAAGAAAAATCATAATATAGGAGCTTGGTGAGAATTCCCACGTGCCAAACACGATCTAGTGTCACTGTTAGGGTGTTACCATATATCTTGATAGATAGCTGCCAAGTATATAAGACGTAGGCAAGCAGTTCACCAGTTGATCTGTAATGACAAAAACTATGTTGTATTAAAATGCGCCTAATATTGCGGTGGTAAAGGATCTCAGGCATATAACAATCGATGGGAGTTATACTCGGGGGTTGTTTTCCTGATGAAGCCAAAGTAGAATTTTAAGCAAACACATTGCTAAAGATTTTTATTTTATCCTGTGCATTCGTGGCTAAAGTTCAATTATCTTTTGTTACAGAAGGAAATGAGCTGGACATGAAATTTCTTTGCACAGCTTTGTTGAAACACCAAAAGAAATAAGACTCGTAAGGAAATTTAATATGTCTGGATCGTATTTTAACATTGTAACACATAATAACTAATAATAATAATAAAGAGCTAAACCTTGATAGTATAAATTATCGTTTAAGAAAAATAAAAACACGCTTTTAGAATTAATCAAACCAAAAAGTAAAAAATAACTTCTAATATTAGAATAAAATTACTGACGAGAAAATTAATGTCACTGTTCTAAAAGCGTGGGGTGCTTTCATTCCGAAACGCAAAGTTAGTTTAAAAATGTCATACAAAGCACTCAACGCTTTTAGAAAATTACATTAATTTTCTTTGCAGTAATTTTATTCCTATGTCAATAAATATTTTTCACTCTTTAGTTAAATTAACTCTAAAAGCGTGTTTTTTAGTTTTTTTAAAGTATAATTTTTTTTTCGCTTTTTAGTTCGATTTGTTTTACTCACCCTCTTGCCATTCATCCCTCGGCACGTTTTTCACCGGTATATTGGAATGGGTGAATTATAATATGACATTGGAACTGCGCGCATGCGTAATTCACGTACTAGTTCTATCTCTCTTACTCTCATGCAAAGGATCCCTAAAAGAAATTTATAAATCCTGGTGAAACTAATAAGGATAATCGAATATTTTGATCAATTTATTGAATTGTCGTCGATCTTTGACAAGTGTGCAAAGTTTAAATTAAATCTAATCGCTTAAAGTAGGGCAAAATCGAGGCCAAAGAGTCAGTTAGAAAAAAACATACAGGTGAAACTAATATAAGCGTGGTAATAAAAGAAGTAAAAAAATAGATAATTTTTTTTTTTAACTCATATTTGAATTATGACAAAGTATGAACATTCTATGCCTAAAAAAATAATACAGCAAAATTCGGTAATGTTGATAATTTGGGGATAATTTAATTTGCCTTACTTCTCCATAAATTAACCAAATTTAAGCATACGACCCAGTTGAAAGCGGTTTAGTCTTTGTTTCCGAAATGAAGTTATACAATCAAGTATTATCTTTTTGTCCGTAAATTTTAAGGATTGCGTTTGGTATGCATTAGAGTAACAATTACGAAATAATTGACACATATTCTCTTTTGTTTTATAATATTATTTATATTATTATGTTTTTTCTAGCATAACTAATTAATCTCATAAAATGATTATAATTTTTAAAATAACAATAAAACCATGCCTAATGAGCAGCAAGCGAATGTCATAATAAATAAAAGTGTCTTAATATCCATTAAATGTGAGTTGTTATTGCATAATTTTTTAACGACTTTTTAACGCCTGCTCGTGCTTAAATCTATGAAATAAACGTTTAATGTTTGGTTTTTTTTTTTTGTTTTTTTTTACGAAAATAGTCGCAAAAAGGGTAGACCTATCATGTGGGCCGCGGAAAGCCTGCACTGCGACTATTAGAAGGGGGAAGGATTATAAAAAGAAAATGATTGTGAACACGCTTTTTAAAAAGTTGCAGGTCATAGTTCTCTGGAAAAACTGATTTTTAAAGCTTATTCCATTCCGTAGCAGCCCTGTAAAAGAAGGATTCTTGATGAAGATTGGTACTTGTAGTGTCAAGCTTGAGAGTAAATGTGTGAGACTGATCAGCGTGCCGAGTTCTTCGGCCGAATGTGGCCAATGGTGGTACAAGAGTTTTTATTTCTCTGGAGCATCTGCCATGGAAATATCTGTAGAGCAATGACGGTCTGCAAATCTTCTTCTATGTTCTAGAGGGTGTAGGGTATCTGTGAGAGTTGAGCTGTTTATCAAGCGAATGGTTTTTTTCTGAATAGAATCTAGAAGACAAAGAGAATGCCTTGGTGCTGAACCCCAAATATGCGAGCAATACTTATATATTATAATAAATTATAAAAAACATACAAATCTAATGTAATTAAAGAATCAAATAAACCACCTTGTTATGCTGAACAGTAGCCAAATCTGTAATACATCAAATTGTTGTGAAACCGTTATGGAAAAGCAAAATGAAAATCCCATCAAAAACATAAATGTAAAATAAGAGCCAAGTTCAATATTATGATCTATGCTTTGGTTGTTGACTGTCAACGACAAAAGAAGTAAGATCTAAATGGGCGACAAGTTCAATGGTCAGTCCTAAAATTTATTTTTAACAACATACTATATTTTATCTTCTTCTCTAGGTGCCGTCTCCGCTTCGAAGGTTTTCAATCATCATTGCAATTCTTATTTTTGAGACCGCAGCTCTAAATAGTTCATTATTACTGCATCCAAACCAATCCCTAAGGTTCTACAGCCATAAATTTCGTCTTCTTCCTATAGATCTTTTACCTTGGATTATCTCCTGCATAATTATTTGCAGCATTTGATATTTGTCTCCCCTCAGGACATGTCCCATGTACAGCAGTTTTCTTCTCTTAATTGTCGGAATCACTTCTCTCTCCTAATGCATACGTCTCATCACTTCTTCGTTGGTTATTCTCTCTACCTATAGGATCCTCAATATTCTCAGGTATATCCACATCTCAAATGCCTCCAGTCTCCTCATGTCAGTTACCTTCAGTGTCCAGGCCTTTAACCTCCATGTACAAAAACTATTAGTAGGTACTTATTCATAATAAAATTAATACCAAATAGTTAATGTTATCCTACTGTATTTTCCTACGTTTACGGGGTATAATTGTCTTTTTTGTATTATTTTCTTGTACCTTTGAAATGTTTGAGTAAATATCCCCTATAGTTTTCTAAATTTTTTTTACGCATTTTCTGTTTATACTTAATTTGGCCAAGTCGAGGCGGTATAACGTGCGCAGGTGGTTGTGCCTCGATTTGACTTGGATCTAAATTGATAAGATGTTTTAAGAGGTTTTAACTTTGGAGAGTCCAACGTAAGCCTGCCCTTTACTCATTATAAAGAAGCCTATGTCGAGAAGAACGCTGTCAAGGCTAAGGCCTTGTGATTTGTGGATAGTAATTGCATATGCAAATAGGAAATTGTTCCTTGTGAACATATACATTACTTAATATCCAAAACTTGGTCTTGACTAGTTCTAGTTCGTAAATTAAATTATGTTTTATTTGTGTTGTAGTTTTATATACTAAAAATATTATTAACTTTTATTTTAAACTTTGGTCTAAACCTACTTAATAAAATCAATTATTTAAAAAATTATAATTAAATGATAAACATTTACTAGTTTTTTTTATTTATTCCTTGGTATTTACCTAACTACCAATCTGGATGCCAAATTTGAACTCTATAGGACATCTGAAACTGGGTAACGGTTTTGATCTATTGGTCAATCTGTGATAAAAATGACAATTTTTGGACGTTAATATCTAACTGTTTTATGTGTGTTTATGAAATTTGGAGCACATATGTATCTCGCAAGTCTTAATATATGAGTCAAATTTGACTCGTTTATGTGAAACAATTTTTGAGTTATGAGGGGGTCAAAAGGGGCTCCAAATGGTTCGTGTAATAGTACGCACGGTACCTGTCGCCATTTTTTTAGCTTGAACTTTGCTTGAGACGCTACCGCGTTTCTAGATAATGTTTGTTAAAAAATAGACGAGTCATCGTTTTCTTTACATGGGAAACGAAATCCAATCAATAAAAATTTTTTTTAATACATTTTTTTGTATAAAAATAATATTTTATTTTGATATAAGTGTTATTTATAATAAATAAACAAAATAAGTTAAACATAATTTTCAGTTGCTTAAAAAAAATATTAAGACATACAGTGAAAGTAACATGTTAAATAATTTGACCGTGATGACTTGAAATAAATTATTTTGTTCGTCAAACAATATAAAAACCTAATACAAACATTTTTCTTCAGTTCATTATTTGTACTCTTTCAGTTTTAATATGTACTCCAATGTAAGTGTACCTTTTTAAATAAACCGAGAAGTAATTAATATTAATTTTAAATTTTAGCTTAAATTTTATCCAACAAATTAACAAAACACAACGTAACTACATAACTTTTAATTTGTATTTTGTTTAAAATTATCAACAAAGTTTTTTTATTTTACTTTTATTAAATTTTGTTTATTTTTTTAAAATAATGGAATACCTAGTTAAATATTTAAAATATCGGTGCTGTCGCTAAAAGGACATTTAATTTTTAATTTATATTGATAGTTAACATTTGGTAAATATATAACTTTTTATTTGTAACATATAAAACAACCAACTCCTATGTTCGAAGGTGACCCATGACTGGAAATACCATCCAGAGAAGATTGGGCAGAAAATCTAGTTAAACCTCATAGCGCAGTATTTTATACAGACGGCTCTAAACTAGAGGGGAAAGTAGGTTGCGGTATCTTCTTAAAATACCCCTAACTTAGCCTGTCGTTTTGTTTGCCTGATTACTGTAGTGTGTATCAAGCCGAAATGACGGCCATTACCGAGGTAGCTTTTTAGACACTCCGCAATGAATAAAAGTTCAGCGAGATATCCATTCTTTACGACAGCCAGGCTACTATCAAATCACTGCACTCAGTCTAATTGAACTGTAGGACAGCGGTGCAATGATGAGCCACCCTGAATAAGCTAGCAACTAAGTTAAGAGTTCACATGGTCTGTGTACCCAGACACGGGGACATACCAGGTAACTGTAAGACGGACGAGCTAGCAAGAGAGGACACCACCCTCCTTGCTGTATCTGTCTCATTTTAGAAGAAGGAGAGGAGCAGAAGGAGCACTAATTGCAAAATGCTGACTCCTCCTGCACAGCAAAGTAGTTCAAAGAGCCAACTTGAGGTGGTAAAATGAACCCACATGCACATCATCGAAACATATTTGGCCTAAACTGGATCTACGTCGAACTAATGATGTTTTAACTCTATTCAGGGAGTCCATTGGAAATGCGATCACGGCCATAACAGAACACTGGAAAGGTGGATCCCATGCACGGCGCATGAGAATCGCAGAGCTATGACATGACTTCTGTATAAAATGTCACGATGAGGAAAAAGAGGAAACAATGGTACATCTTCTATGCCACTGCCCTGCCCTAGGCAGAAAACGACTTTTCATACTAGGACGATCAAAACTTAAAAGTTAGAATATTTGGGACACATTATTCAAAACCAAAAACGTTATGGTCTTTTCCAGTTGATCCTTCAAGGAAAAGAAGAAACGGAAAAAAGAAAACGGGAAGAAGGCGTATTTACTGGCTGCACAACTACCACTGAAATTTTCCGCGCTGCGGCAAACAAGGTCAGATGAAGATAGCTATGATGATCATCAACGTCCGGAATGGATAAACACTACAAGAAGAAGATACTAGAGCAACCGAACTTTGATGAATTATCTCATCTCAGCTTAGTAAGCATTAAAGACCTCACACTTTTTTATAAAAGTTTCAACTGGTTCTCACGGTAAATGATAAAGGCACCGCCGTCCACCACGGTATCAAGACGGGCCAAAAGACCTAAGTGGGTTCCCTCCAAACCACCGTTTTAACCTAACCCAACCTAACATATAAAGCATGCATAAATAACTGGCAAAAATATAACATATTTCAATTAATATTAATATTTATTTTCAGATTTTATCGATAGTAGCTTTTGCAGCTTTTGCTCAGGCTGGTGTTTTAAATCATGGACATGCTAATTCCTACGTCTCATTAGATTTAGATCCAGCAATTAAACATGAATATGCTGCTCCAGTCATATCTCAAGAATACTCAGTCCCTCTTACCAATGGACATTTTAATTCTCACAGTAAAGACTATTATGTAAGTTCTGGGATCTTTTTAATAATGACGGTAAAATTAATCAGTATTAAAGCATAAAAAAAATAATAAAAACGTACAGAAATATAGTTACGCCTTTTTCCCGTAGGGGTAGGCAGAGACCACTTCCTTCCACTTGCTACGGTTCTTACACACATCTTTTGCTTCCTCTAATTTCATCAGTGCTCTCATACATGCTCGTTGGTTGTTGGTACTCTTAACCTGGCGTTTCTTCAAAACAATGTTGAGCTGATAGAGATATGTTCTCCGAATACGACCTCTACCGACTTGTCCATTCACACTCGCTTTATAAATTTGTTTTGTCAATCTTTCCTCATCCATTTTTTCTACGTGTCGAAACCATCTAAGCATTCCGTTATCTATCTTTGTAACCACATCTTCTTTTATATTACACCGTTCTCTTATCTTACTATTCTTTACTTTATTCAACCAAGTCACTCCGGCTATACTTCTCAGACTACTTATCTCCACAGCATTAATCCTATTTTCATGCTTTTTTTGCCAAACCCAATATTCACTACCATACATAAGTAGGAATCAACACTTTTCTACTTGTTACACTTTTTCTCCCTTAATCAGAACTTTATAGTTTGTCATGCTTTCTTCTCTTTTAAAAACCATTACTTTTGTTTTGCTTAAAAAAAACGTTACGTTCTTAATTATTTTTTTTTGTTTAATTTAAATTTAAATTACAATAAGTAGTAGGGATAAGTAGTATCTTAGAGCACGCTGTTGCGGTTGAAAAATAGCTGTTTGCCCATTTGAGTTCGACAAGTTTACTTGGCGCACGCTTACGTCATTTGAGTGTTACTTGGCGCACGAAAATCATACTTAGCACACGCAAACTATCCTTGTCGCACGCAAATTCAAACCACCAACACTTCGGTTAACAGCCGAACGCGCAACTGTCAAGTTAACATTACAAAGTTTATATTTTTATTTTAGTTAATATTTTTGGTCTGGACCTCCGTTTTATGCTCACATTTATTCCGCATTCGCAATAAAAAATAGTATGTGCAACCGTGCGATGTTGTCGATTGCTCACTCGAGCGAATGAATGCTCTCGCTTCGCTCGTGCGTTCAACTTCGATCTCAGCAATCGCCAATTTATCGCACTAGTTGCACAATAAACTATTGGTAAACTTACTATATAATTTATGTATTACATATTTTTTTTAGAGCCATCCCAAATACGAATTTAATTACGGAGTCCAAGACGGCCACACTGGTGATCATAAAAGTCAACACGAAGTACGTGATGGTGATGTAGTCAAAGGTTTCTACACCGTAGCCGAACCCGATGGTACTCTTCGTACCGTTCACTACACCGCTGATGACCACAATGGATTTAATGCAGTAGTCGAAAAATCAGGTCATCCTGTTCATCCAGCTCCAATTCATGGAAAAGCAATCTTAGCTGCTGCTCCTGCATATTATCATTGATTAATTCGACTAATACGTTAGACTTACTTATTAATTTATTTATTATTAAAAATATTTTTTAATTTTTCAATACACTCAGGTACAAACATATTGCATTTCTTATTTTAAAACTTTTAAAATTTTGTTCCTTTTTTTTTCTTTTTGCTAAATACGTTCCATGGTTGGTTAAATTTAAATGAAAGATTTTTATCAGATTTGTGGATAAATCAAATTGGTACGCATTTGGCAATTAAACTAAAATAGTATTTTACACACCTAGGGCAGTAAAGTAAGAAATGTCTTAGAGCACATGTTTGTTATGTGTTCTGAGACATTTCTTACTTTAATGTCCATGGTGTGTTTTTGTATGTGTTTTTCTCCCTACTGTAAGCGGGCCGAAAATGACGCTTTCTGCACAGTGGGGAGAAAAATTTTTTTAAAAAAGGAAAAATGATTACTTACTTACCTTACTTAACATTTACATTTGGACGTAATTATGCAAAAAGAAACCAAGCTACATGAACATCGAAATCGAGTTATATACACAGAGTCCTTAAAAAGGGTTATATAGAGTTATAGACCGCATAAAAATGTTTCTAAGGTACAAATCTCATTATAGACGTGCTAAAACACAAGCTGAGTTTTTGCCACCAGATATGACATTGACTAAAATGTATGAACTCTATGGAGATGGAAATAGTGAAGCAGATTAGGTTAGCTTCTCAACCTATCAAAAATTGTTCTATGAAAACTTTAATCTAAAATTTAAACCACAATTAACAATTGCGATATGTGTAACATAAATATACAAAATGTAGAAAGTATAGAGAAAAAGAATCAGTTAGAGAGAGAGACCATAATGAGCACACCACAACGTGACAAGAGGCATAAAAGAAACTGAAAAATGATATGAAATTCGCTGTAGATAATGACTTTTTTGAGTGTCTTACATTTGACACAAAAAAAATTTTACTTCTTTCACTAATCCCAACGAATTTAATATTCTACAAGAGACAACTATGGGTATATAACTGAGGAATTCACTCTGGTAAAGAAAAAAGGGGCTTTTGTTATCCTTGGGTGGAAGAAGTTGTCTCTTGCTTACTGAAACATATTGAACAAAAAGATGGTATCACATATTTAGTTTTGTGAAGCAATTCTTGTGGTTGGCGGCAAAATCAAAATATAAAAATGGTACTATTGTTGAAATGTGCCCTGAATAGCCATCCTTCTCTTCAGAAAATTACCGTTCGATTCCTGATTTCAGGTCACAGTTATCTCCCAAATAATGATGATTTGGGAAAAAGAGAATCTTCATTTAGCAACAACGTCTGTAACCTTCTGAAGACTACTACAAAATAATGAGTAATTGCCGCAAGAGGAAACCTCTTATAGTGTCATCCATTAGTAAGGAAGATTTTTTGGAATTGCCGAAAATATCGAGTAACAGATTACATATCGCAAAAAGGGAGTTAATAAAGAAGACATTTGTTGGTTGAAAACGAAAGAAATAACTTTGATCAAATATAAGCCTTATTCAACTTTCATGAAGCAAAATTTGAACGATGAATCAGTAGCGGTGAAAGTAGATATTTCTAAGAAACCCCGTGGCAAAGTGAAATGAAAAAAAGTTATTTGAATGACTTTGGCCAATAGAAAAGAGGATTGCGAGAGAAAAACTCAATGACATAAAGTCGATATTGCATCTCATACCAAAAGATTGCCGACCAATTTATTCGACTTTTTTCGCAGACGACACTGTGGAAGATGAAATTGTCGGATTCTCAGAAGTATTATACTCTGAACCTAATACCTAATACAATGTGAAATTTTTTATTAAGTATACGTTTACCTGGTTTTTTCGTTCTGGTCTCCTTTTGAAATTTCAAAATGCAAAATGAAACCAATAGTTCAGTCAGTTGGATCCATAGACATATAAAGGATAGACCGCGAGTCACAGTGTTGAGAGTTGGCTCCCGATGAGAGAGAGATAGTTGCCCCGAGTGTTGTTTCGCTTTTTCTTTAATGGGCGGGGCCTACCGTCGCGCGTGTGCGCAGGCACCGAAGGGGCATCGCCGAACGTGGCAGACTGAGCAGTAGAGGGGCGAGTATGGGACTCTGGCGTTGGCCGGTAATACAGTATCCCTATTGGCCGGCGCAACTTGCAGGCCATGACTTTTTCAATATTTTTTTCTCTTTTCTTCGAGCAATGATAAGCGCACAGTTTGAATCTTTTTGAATTTTTTAAACAATAATTATGTTTTGATTATTCCAGTTTCTGCACGAGCATAATTATGTTTTTTACATGAAGATTATTTGGGGAATATTTTGAAAATTTGCCAAGTGAAATTAAGAGAGATGTTACTGTATTGTAAATTATTAAATTCAAATCTTTTTATTTTGTGAACAATTTTAAGTGTTGTATTTGTTTATGACATTTATAATGTAAAAGCATGTCTTGTTGATTATTTGATTTACCGAAACTGAATTAATATTTGAACTGACTAAAAAACGTTATTTTATTATTATCATCATTTAATTGTTATTAGTTTAGAGCGCTTGTCACGTGCCTATTTTTTTTCCCTTCTACATTTCCATTATTAATTGGATCTCTGATAGTCTAGTATTCCTTAGGTGCTCGTAAATAGTTTCGCTTACCGTATTTTGTTGTAATTTAAATTTATCACTCGTTGTAAATAATGTTGCATACCTTGTAGTGATAGGATTCAGTTATTAATGGCTGTGACATTTTTGTTAATCGATGGAGATGGAGTTTTTGTTATTAGATTTTGCCTTGATTTTTAGCCTCGATTGTCGTGTGTTGTCAGCTATATTATTGTTTGGTTTGCATTTCTGTGTGGATGGGCTGGCTATCAACACGGACGAGTGCGATTATGAGTTCGGAACATAGATTTGTGAAGATTGTTGGTTGACGCGTGTTCCGTGTCATTTTTGATATCCGGCCTGGGAGTCAGTAGTTTAGTGAGTCGATTGGTGTCAGTCTTCGAAGTCGGGTGTGGGTGAGAGTTTTTGGAACGATTTGATATTAACAAGTGAGCAGAACCTCTACGGTTTTTTCTTTCATATCTGGCTGTATTTGGGCCATTTTAATTGGATTTTGAAGAAAAACCATTTAATTTTTAACTTGACCATTCTATCTTACCTTCGTTGTTGATATTTTGGATTTTGGTGTCGAGTTAAAATATCCGCATGCGGGATCTGATGAAGGGAAGCCATTGTTAATTAGCAGGTGTCGTTCCATAATAAAGCCGGCCACAGGAGTAGTGAATACGTGTACCCAAAGGTTACAAGTGATTTATTTTAGTATATTTAAACGACGTGACTTATTTTTGCCACCACGATTAAGTTTTGTTTTAATTTATTAATATAGTACACTGTTGAAAATTTTTTATTGCATTGGATAATATGCCAAGGCTGAACTTTGATTAAAGTAATATTCTCAATAGTTCTTTGTGTCCAAGTAAAAACGTTTTCTTCATACTTATTTGTAAATATCCTGCAATATTGCTATTTTGAAGGACAGCCATCGTAAAAAGAAATATTTTTAAATAGCTCGATCGTTTTAACAGTGTAAATCTTTATGTGAATGGAAAAAAAAAGTGAGTAAATTAGCAGCCGTACGTGAACGTTGAGGAAGTATTGTTAAAAAGTTGACTTGTATACTTTTTTTTGGTAACCTGATAAGGTTTGTTATTGTTACCTTTGTTTTAATTATTTTATGGAATCGTAAACTTTGGATTTTTGATTTATTTTTGTCTGTTAATTTTGATTATATTTGTTATAATTTTGTTATTGAGCTGTGTATTTTAATTTATTGTGTGATTAAAGTATCCAATATATTTTTGCTATAATTTTATTTATTTGGTTCACCATAATCTTAGTTGTTTATCGTGTGGCTCTGCTAGTGCCTATAAGACCTAGGGGTTTCCGGCTTGAACCGTCTAAGTCGGTGGCCCGGCTCACTTTTATATTTTTATTTTTTTTCTTCTACCCTCTACGGCTGAGCTCGGGCATAATTTGCCAGTAGAGAGACCACTGGCAGAGTACTCTTTAGAGAACGAAAAAGACGTGGCCGCTTCGATTTCATCCACCTACAAAATATATTTTGCTCCAATTATAAAATGTTGTTTTTTCCATTAGGTTTTTGTACTGCCAAAGCAGCCAAATGCAACCATTAAAAAAAAATTTATTCCACAGGTTTTTAAATTTTTTTTAATTTAACATGACTCTCCACTTTACTGCTCAGCCTGTCACGGTCGGCGGTGCCCCTTCGGTGCCTACGCGCACGCGCGTCTGCACTGTAGGACAAAGCAAAACTACACAGAATGATAGAAAGTTATTAATAGAGAAGAAGCACAACTTAAAAACTTATTAGCCACTGTATATAAAATTTTAATGTTGATTTGGTTGTTTGAAAAATATTATATTTTTAGGATTTCATTCCATTTTGTTTTCCTTATAAAATCAAAGAAATCAAAAATGGTAATCCTACTATCCTACTACTATTATAAACGCGAAAGTTTGTGAATATGTATGTATGGATGTTGCCAGCAATTAGAATCAAAATAACATAATAGCTCATTTTACCAATATACGAGAGTATCAGATTAGTTACCAAGGCATCGACTTAGGTTTAAACCGAAATTTTTTTGTTTATTATTATGCTATTGTCGAGAGGTTTTATTTTTATTTTTTGCTTTTTTGTAAACAAAAATGGTTAATGTAGCTCTTAATGAGTTTTTTGGTTAGAAATGGGCACATATTTAATTATGTTAAGAGGGAGTACAACAAAAATAAATTATCGGCACAGATTTAATAAAAATGTTTAATTATGTAGTAGTTACGGTATTATTAAGCATCAGATTTTTAGTCATCATAATTGGAATCACTATCGTCGTTATCCTTATTCGGATTGTAAATAATAACATGATTAACTGCTTCGATGCGGTTTTCACGAACCCACCATTCCTATTAACTTTGTGACACATTTTTCATAAATTTCAGGAGTGGCAGTATTATATATATTATATATTATATAATTGACAATGATAAGGCGGAAGTCTTAGCATGCGATGTCCATAACTGAGTATAATTTGGTCAACTTTGTAAATTTTTTCTTTTTCGTGCCTTTTAACCATCGGTAATAATTCCGGCTAAAAGCAATGCTGTGAAAATGAAATATTTGGGTTCGTTAACCATTCTTTTATTTTTTGTACCGTCCAGGAGAATGGTACAGAGCATTATCATCTAAAACACGACGCGGAATTTTCGCGGTCTATTAGGTATACATACACTACTTGTAATTACAATCGGTACTATACTATTTTAATGTAGGTACCCAGTGAGAACAGATTTGGTTGCAAAATTAAACGTGCTAACAAATAAAAAAATTGACTCCTAATTTCCAAACAAGAAGTCCCCCATAAAATAAAATTCGTTTCCCAAAAAATTTTTTTAAAATTAAATTAGTAGTGGATGTCAAATTATTGTCCAGTAACGTATTTTAAAGTTATGGTTGGTAGTTTATTTAACGTAGTTTTGAAAATTGCATACTATGGTATATTCAATTGCCTAAAGGGTGGATATTGTTTCGCTTTACTTTATGAACAATAAATGTGCGAATAGAACAGCTCAGCTATTTAATGCACAACGTCAAGATTGACATTTCAGTAAAAAGTATGTACCAGAGTTAGTAAAAAAAATTTAAGAGACAGAAAATGTAGCTATTAAAAAACGGGAAATAGAAAAGCCTGTAGCCTGTAAAGTTGCTGTTTATCTTAATCCTAAGTTGAGTACGAGGCAGCTGGCATATGGAATCCATGGAACTAGCATCCAAACCATTTTAAAGAAGAATAAATTCCATTCATATAAAATACGTTTAATCTATAAACTTAATGAAGATAATTATGACTACCGTTCTTTTCAATATCTGTTTTTCCAACGAATGCATATTTTTCTTGCACAGGACGGTAAATCGCCACAATAACCGCTATTGGTCCGATTCAAACCCAAGAGTTTTTCACGAGGTGCATACACAGCAACCGGAGAAATTAAATGTATGGGCTGGCATTTGCGGTGACACTTGGTGGGTCTTTTTTTCTACCAGGCAATTTGACTGACGAAATATATTTGCAATTACTGGAAGACACCATTGACCCTGCCTTAAAATATATTTAAAAATAGTTTACAGTATGACGAAGATCAATTTTATTTTCAACAGGACGGTGCTTCTTCGCATTATGCGAAGATTGTTAGTCAGCATTGGATTGGAAGAAGAGGCAGCATTGAATAGCCTTCACGATATTGCCCCTCGATTTCTTCTTGTAGGGACATCCAAAAAGTAAAATCCATAAAACACAACTAGCATCGTTGGAAGATTTGCGTCAAAGAATCGTTGACGAATGACATGGAATTACTCAGGAAATTCATCGGAATGTGCGTAAACGTTTTAAACAAATTCTTTATTATTGTATGGAAGCGAGCGGTCATCAATTTGAACATTTAATCAATTAAATAGTAGGTAAGCAATTAAATAATTGAAATTTTAACATGTAATTTTTCTCAAAATATTGAGAGGAAATGTACAATTTAAAAACTATTATATAAAGAATTGTCAAAGCTTTTAAGACATCTTATTCGACCCCAAATGCTTTTTTAAAATTTTGGTGTAATTCTCACCCTCGCTTGGAGTTAAAAGTAGTGGAGTCAAAAATACCCGAAAAGAGTGTCCTCCTTTAATCAAAAATTGACGGGTCTGAGCATTTTTCTAAAATGATGATGTTCCTGCAAATGGTTGTTTTGTTTTCGGTTGGTAACCCTGTACATAGACTATAATATTATATGCATTTTTTCTGAAGTGATCTTCACATATAAGCAGATGTTTTTGAGCATTTGGTTAATTTTATATTTTTTATAATACTTTTTTTTTCATTATCATAAAACACTTTATATTAACAAAAGTTTTAATAAAACTTATTCCCACATGTGCCACATTTGTATCTCTACGCGTCCGATGACGTGTTGTTACCTTTAAACAGCCACAGCATTTTAATTAAACCTTTTCATTCAAGAACAAGTAAGTAATTAAATTATAAACATGGCGTTCGTGTCAGTCATAGTTATATACCATCACACTTTTTTTGTACAATAGAAAAGAATAACAAAAAGAAACTATTTATGCCCCGATTAATTATTGCGCAAAAAACACACACCGCAGTTTTTCCCATATGCTTGAACGTTTTTCCATTACATTGATATACTCTCCGTAACCATATGTCAAATCTAAATGTAATAATGGTTTAAATAAACCATCTTGTTGTGCCAAACAAAAAAAAAGCCAAATCTGTAAAACATAGAATTTTGTGAAAGCAGGATAAAAACAAAATAAAAATCCCATCAAAAACAAAAATTTGAAATGAGAGCCAAGTTCAATATTATGATATACGCCTTGGGTATTGTCTTCAACGACGAAGAAAAGTGAGATCTTAATGGGTGCCAAGTTCAGTCCTGAAATTTATTTTTAACAACATAAAATATTTGATAACAACTTAAAATATCATTTCTTTTAATAACTTAGGATAATATATTAAAGCCCAAGGTTTAACTTGGCCAGTTCGAATATACGAATTATATTATAGCGCTTGCAAGTTCCAAAGCTGTAAGTTTTTATTTTATCCCTCCGAAAATTTGGCTTGCTGGTAGAAACTAGTCATCGAACATAGTGCTTTTTCATGACTGTTTTAGTAGGTACTTAATAATAAAATATTTTTATTGAAAAGGACTTATTCAGATTTAAAATTTGATTCACAATTTTTTATCATAAGGTGCAATTTTTTATTAAGATCTTATTTTATTTTTTAAATTATTTTTAAAAAAATATATTGGTGCATTTTATATATTAAAAAAACATTTTCTCAGAATATTATCAATTTCAACTAACCTTAATACCACAACAAGTTTCTTAAAAAATGTACAACAGGATTTACAGGATTTTAGTCAATGAAATTCGCATAATAAACAATTATCATCTGAAGAGTTTTACTGAAAACAAAATATTTTATACTCCTGTTTAGCAACTAATTTAATAAACAATATTCATAACATTTGAATTAATTAAAACATGTAAAACATAAAACATTTACCAATCAGTATGGCAACATCAGAAGTAAAATTAGATTTCATCATCATCATCATCCAGCCTTATTCTCTTGTCCATTGCTGAACGTAGGCCTCCTCGAAATATTTCCATCTTTCCCTATTTTGCGCCCCTGCGATCCAGTTCGTGGTTATCCTTTTGAGGTCATCTGTTCATCGTGTCGGTGGTCTACCCCTGCTTCGCTTATCCGATCTCGGTCGCCACTCCAGAACTTTCTTTGTCCACCTTCCGTCCTTCATTCTAGCCACGTGTTCTGCCCATCTCCATTTCTGCTTTGTAATTCGCTCTATTATGTCCTCTACCCCCGTTTTTCTCCTTATATCCTCGTTTCTGACTCGGTCGTTAAGGGAAAGTCCTTACATGGATCTCTCCATTTTCCGTTGCGCTACTTGTAGTTTTTTAACTATTGTTTTTGTTAAGGTTAGGGTTTCAGCCCCGTATGTCATAACTGGGAGAACACACTGATTGAAGGTCTTCCTTTTCATACTTACGGGAATTTCTGATTTAAATATGTCCCTAAGCTTTCCGTACGCTGCCCAACCCAGAGATATTCGTCTGGACAGTTCGCACGTCTGGTTGTCCCTGCCGATCCGGATTTCATGGCCAAGGTAGGTGTATTTTTCTGTGATTTCGATGATTTTGTTTTCTATTTCTACAGGTTCGCTTGGTACTAGGTTGGTTAACATTTTTGTTTTGTTATAATTTATTTCCAAACCTGCTCTTTGTGTTGCCCGTTGTAGATCTTTTAGCATTTCCCTGGCTTCCTGCATGTCATCTGCCATTAGAACTATGTCATCCGCAAATCTTAGATGGCTCAGTCTTTCCCCATCTAGCATAATTCCCTTATTTTCCCAATTCAGAGTTTTGAAAACATGTTCCAGGACCGCAGTGAATAGTTTTGGAGATAACGTATCGCCCTGCCTGATTCCTCTTTTTATTTTTATTTCCCTTGACGATGTATGCAGGTCAATTGTTGTTGTTGCGTTTTTGTAGATATTGTATATAATGTTAGAGTATCTTCCATCTACTCTGCATTCTTTTATTGCTCGTAATATTGAAACTAATTCAACGGTGTCAAAGGCTTTGTAAAAGTCCACAAAGATTAGGGTAAGCGGTTTGTTGTATTCTACTGTTTTCTCGATGAGGGTTTTTATGCATTGCAGATGATCGTTAGTCCCGTAGCCAGAGCGGAACCCTGCTTGTTCTCTAGGTTGGTAGAAATCCAGTTTATTCTCTAGCCTGTTGGTGATTATACGGGTGTAGAGTTTGTACAGGTGGTTGAGAAGGCTAATGGGTCTATAGTTATCCAGGTCTGTCATATCGCCCTTTTTATGAATTAGGATAGTAAAAGAATTGTTCCATTGGTTCGGGATGGTTTGATTTTGAAGGCATAAATTGAACAATTTTTCTATTGCCTCAATAAGGGCAGGACCTCCATTTTTTATGGATTCTATCACTATTCCATCATTGCCAGGTGCTCTATTGTTTTTCATTTTCTTCAAGGCGTGAATAATTTCTTCCTTAGAGATTTCGGGGATGTCCTCAGATCCTTGGTTTGTAATTTTTAGAGATGCGTGTTCATCTGGTTCTAGCTTTAGTTTTTTTTTGTATAAGGTTTGATAGAATTCTTCGACTATGTTTAGCATCTTTTCCCTGTTTGATTCTATTTTCCCATTTTTATCTTTCAGCTTTATGATTTCTCGTCTACCTGTCGTTAGTTTGCGTCTCAATACTTTCATACTTTTATTGTTCTCTATAGTCTGCATGATTTTTCCTTGTTTATATTTCCTGATATCATTTCTGATAGCTTTAGATATTTCTTTGTTGGCCTTATTTATTTCCTGATGATTTGCATTTTTATCTTTTAAAAGTAACCTTCTGTTTTCCATTTTCGACTTTGTCGAAATATATATTATATTATATATTTATAATTAGATTTATTTTAAATTTTTTTATTTTTTTTTTATAAACAAGTTCTGTCTTTATTATTGATTATTTTTGTAAAAAAATATATTTATAACCTATAACCTTCGCTATTTGGATCAAATTTTTTAAATTGCTCAAATAGCAATTATAATTTATTATGATCAGTGAAAGTTTTATGTTTCCTTCCACTTGGTCTGCTAAATGAAAGAGGTAGAATATTAAACAATATTTCATAATTTGACCGTGATATCCTTAATTGAATTGTTTCATTCATCACTCTTATTTTACTATATAAAAACCCAATCGCAACTATTTTCTTTAGTTTACAATTGTATTCGATATCAATATGTTCTCCAAAGTAAGTGTAAATTATTTACTTAAGAATATTATTATTTATTACTTTTCTCACATCAGTTTAAAATATCCAATAAACAAAATAAAATAGAGGAAAAAAAATATATTATAAACACTCAGTGATATTATTCTTAATGAAAACTTTGCTTAAAACTAAATCCGCAATCTTCGGGTCGCATACTTAACCATTATCAAAATTTATTGTTCACAAATATTGCTTTTTAAGCTCGTAAACATGTAAAGATTTTATAAGGAAAAAATTGATAATACCTAGTAAAAAATGTGCTTTAATATGGGTACTTTTAAGCATTTTATCTACTGTAAAAAAAAAAATAAATAATAAAAAATTAATTTAAAATAAAAACGAATGAAACATTTTTATTGATATGTTTGTTTTTAGATTTTATCTGTATTGGCTCTAGGAGCTATTGCTCAAGCTGGAGTTTTGGACTATAGGCATGCTAGTTCATACGCCACCTCAAATCTAGGAGGTCCAGGAATTAAACAAGAATATGCTGCTCCAGTCATTTCTCACGGATATTCAGCCCCTCTTACTCATGGACATTTTGATTCGCACAGTGAAGACTATTATGTAAGTACTGACTAAGGTTTTTATACATTGTTGACTTATTTAAATATATAATATATTAAAAAAAATTTAAAATATGTAAACGTTTCTTTATTAATGAATTTGCTTTTTACGAATAATATATATTAAACTTTGCTTAAATTGGTGCATAATGTAATATACTACGTATTTTTTTAAGAGCCATCCCAAATACGAATTTAATTACGGAGTCCAAGACGGCCACACTGGCGATCACAAGTCTCAACACGAAGTCCGTAATGGAGATGTAGTCAAAGGTTCCTACACCGTAGCTGAACCCGATGGTACCCTTCGTACCGTCCACTACACAGCTGATGACCACAGTGGATTTAATGCAGTAGTCGAAAAATCAGGTCATCCTGTTCATCCAGCGCCTGTTCATGGAAAAGCATTCTCAGCTGCTGCACCTGTCTATTACCATTGATTTTTTTGACTGATACCTTAGAATTATGTTAATTTATTTATTGTCAAAGAATATTTTTTATTTTGCCAATACACTTATGTTGAAAAATATTTTATTCTTTATTTTAAATATTTTAAAATTTCGGGGTCCTTTTCCCTAATACGTTTTTTGGCTAAATACAAAGTGTGTCAAGTATATTATTGGTTCGGACAGGGAGGTGTATTGTCGCCTTTGCTGTTCAACGTGTATTTGGGTATAATTTTTAAACAGGCTCTGGAAGATATTGATGCCGAAATCGAAGTAAATGAAGAATGTATCAATAACAAAAGATACGCAGACCATACGGTGGTTGTTGCAGACAGTTTGGAGGAACTTCGGGAACTATTGGTCAGATTTGCCGAAACCAGTCAGAGATAAGGGTTGTCACTAAACACTTAGAATAAAAAATACATAATAATTTCCAAACGGGAGGACTTATCGTAAACGATCAACAAGTAGAAATAGTAAAGACATATACCTGTACATATACCTTGAAACAACTGTTAATGAAGACTGGAACCTCACGCTGGAAATAAGGTGCGAGATAGAGAAAGTAAGAGCTGCATTTCAGAAAATGGCTAGACTCTTTAAATGTCATGATTTATCTATGTATTTCCGTTCATGTGAAAAAACGCTCGAGTCCAATCCATTCCAAAAAAAGGAAAAAACTATTTCTGCGAATTACCGCCCTGTTGCATTGCTCTCAGTCT